>JAFMOC010000209.1:35000-62500 GCA_019802505.1 Corydoras sp. C115 | reverse complement strand
AACCACTAAGCCACCGTGCCGCCCCACCCCCTTTCAATCCAATAAAAAGTAAATAGACCACAAGCTTTGAAATAAGTCCATCCATTATCTTCCGCTTTATCCTCTATTAGGGTCACGAGGGGGTTCCCCATGCCCATCCAGGGGAGAACGTCTCAGGCGCTGGACAGATACACCCAGGACAGGATGCCAATCTATCGCTGGGCACACACTCACTCACACACACACACTCTATATGGGGCAATTTGGAGAACTCAATTGACTTGATCCATGTTTTTTGGACTGTGGGAGGAAATGGGGAGAACATGGAAACTCTACCCAAATGGGGATTCGAACCGGGAATCCCTAGAGCTGAGAGGAGAACGTACTAAACCACTAAGCCACCGTGCCACCTAGATTCATTTAATCCCATGAATTCCAAACAACAGATAATCCCCGCAGATTAAAAAGCTGTTACTTTAAACCTCAGGGAGGAAATAGAAAATGTCACTTTGGTCCCACGGCTCACACTTGGGGGAGATTCGATGAAGCGGCGCCTGGACGTCCACCAAGCCGCAACGCGATGAGTGATCTACAGAGAGGCGCAGACGCCGGACGTTGGACTCGATGGCCGAAAGGTCTCAGAGTATCGAAAGGACCCGTCTCTCCATCTTCTGCCTCTGTATAATGAAGACACACGAGCTCGCCCCGGTGCCAGCTGGCAGCGGCCGAGAGGAGCGGCATCAACGGAACCTGCTCCCACGTGTTGGAAGAGATTTTAAGAGGAGCCCACAGCTCTTCAGGGAGACGAGGAGGAAGCCAGAGAACGCTGATCTTGGAACGTCGCGCGGAACCCGAGACCTTCCCACTTCACTTAGAGTTCAGAGCTCCATTACTTCCCTTGGCTTTTCACCGAATTTCGTTTTTAATTAAAAACGGCCTGAATTTAGCCATTTATCACGAGGGGGGGGGGGGGGGGGGTTCTGCTGGAGGTGGAGCGCATGAAAGTAAACCCCCATCATCCATCCTGCTTCTGCATTCACCTTTAATGTCTCAATCGCATCCGTTCCGTCAGACGGCACCACCACCCTCTCAACCACATGTTCTCTTTCCATGTTTCCAAGTTCTCTCTGTGTCCGCGTGGGTTTCTAAACAAGGAAAATATACTGTATAGGGCGGCACGGTGGCTTAGTGGTTTAGCATGTTCTCCTCTCAGCGCTACGGAGTCCCAGTTCGAATCCCAATCTGGGTGGAGTTTCCATGTTCTCCCCGTGTCCACGTGGGTTTCCTCCGGGTTCTCCGGTTTCGTCCCACAGTCCAAAAACATGGATCAAGGTCAATGGAATTCTCCAAATTGCCCCATATAGAGTGTGTTTGTGTGAGTGAGTGTGTGTCCAGTATTAGATTGGCGTCCTGTCCTGGGTGTATCTGCCCAGCACCCGAAACGTTCTTTAAAGCCAGAGCAGGCTTTTCATCCACCGGTCAGGTTTTAGAATCAATCCATCGTTCTTTGAACTCTACGTCAACACGCTCGTCAGAGTATTGAACATGATCAAAGGAAGAGTGAGATTAGAATTATTAATTATAAGACGCTCCACGGGCACGGTGGCTTAGTGTTTAGCATGTTCTCCTCTCAGCGTTAGGGATTCCCGGTTCGATTCCCCATCTGGGTGGAGTTTCCATGTTCTCCCCGTGTCCGCGTGGGTTTCCTCCGGGTTCTCCGGTTTCCTCCCACAGTCCAAAAACATGGATCAAGTCAATTGAATTCTCCAACTTGCCCCATATAGAGTGTGTCTGTGTGAGTGAGTGTGTGTCCAGCGATGGATTGGCACCCTGTCCTTGGTGTATCTGCCCAGCGCCCGAGACGTTCTCCCCTGGATGGGCATGGGGAACCCCACCGCGACCCTAATAGAGGATAAAGCAGGACATAATGAAAGCATGAATGAATAATAATAATAATAATAATAATAATAATAATAATAATAATAATAATGCACTATGGTTATAAAACTACATTATTAAATGATGATGTATCATGTTCATCACTTTTTCGTCGTTTGATTCTTTAAAAAAGCTTTTGGATTTCTTTCACGTCTCTGCTTCTGATCTGAGGACACGTTCGTTAATACTTTGCGTAAACGATGCGGTCCATATGTGACTTGACGACGTTCTCTTTAGTAAAAATGACAACAGAAGTCGTATTTATTTGTTCTTCTGAAGCTCAGTGCTGACGCTGCGCCGCCGCCTCCTGAAGCATGAAACAGGAGCTGACAGTGCCACTCTCTCCGACTACAACGGCAATCAGAGCGCAATCGGGCCGCCAGCCCGTCTCCTTAATGCCCCTGCAGCCTCCATAAGCCCCGAGGTACCGTTTGATCAGGGGCATGTGGCAGCAAGTGCATCCACACGGGACTCTTCTGTCTGAAGAATGCAATCCTGAACCTCTGATCTGCTGAATTTACAAAAATACACCATATTCTAAAAGAACCGTCCCAAAAGGCGGGTCCAGATAAAGAACAGGGTTCTGCAGGGATGAAGAAGGAACCGGAAACTAAGGACACGCCCAATAACACAGGAAATCATTAACGTTCATGCATTCATTCATTTCATTATCTTCTGCTTTATCCTGTAGTAGGGTCGGGGGGGGGGGGGCAGATACACCCAGGACATGGCGCCAATCCATCACTGGACACACACTCACTCACACAGACACACTCTATATGGGGCAATTTGGAGAACTCAATTGACTTGATCCATGTTTTTGGACTGTGGGAGGAAACCGGAGAACCCGGAGGAAACCCAAGCAGACATGGGGAGAACATGGAAACTCCACCCAGATTGGGATCCGAACCGGGAATCCCCAGTGCTGAGAGGAGAACATGCTAAACCACTAAGCCACCGTGCCGCCCTGGAAATTAATAACAATAATCAATAATAAGTTTGAGATAATGAGATAATGAGATAATGCTAATGTTTTATAAATGTGAAACACGGCGGGTCTCAGAACATGTCTTCAGTGCGTCACCACGAACTACAACCTTCTGTCAGCATGACTTCACTTTGGGAGGAAACTGGAGAACCCGGAGGAAACCCACGCGGACACGGGGAGAACATGGAAACTCCACCCAGATTGGGATTTGAACCAGGAATCAGCGCTGAGAGGCGAACATGCTAAACCACTAATTCCACTAATAAACCATATTCATGTTCTTAGTATTATTATTATTTTTTATTTTAATATATGCCTACATATTTTTTTGTATTATTCATAAATTTTAATTATTATTATTATTGGTATTATTATCAATAATATTGCTATTTTATTAGAATTATTTTTTATATTCGTATGATTTAATGTATTTGACTATTATTATTATTATTACATCTATTCATTATCTTCCACTTTATCCTCTATTAGGGTCGCGTGGGGGGGGGGGGGGGTTCCCCATGTCCATCCAGGGGAGAACGTTTCGGGTGCTGGGCAGATGCACCCAGGACAGGACGCCATTCTATCGCTGGACACACACTCACTCACACACACACACTCTATATGGGGCAATTTGGAGAACTCAATTGACTTGATCCATGTTTTTGAACTGGGGGAGGAAACCGGAGAACCCGGAGGAAACCCACGCGGACGCGGCGAGAACATGGAAACTCCACCAAGATTGGGATCCGAAATGGGAATCTCTAGTGCTGAGAGGAGAACATGCTAAACCACTAAGCCACCATGCTGCCCTCAAAATAAACCCACATACTGCTTAAAACTATATATATATATGTAAATATGACAATCTGTCCAATATCCAGTCAAAGGCAATGTCCATTCAGGCTGAGGAGACGAGTCTGGTGTGTCTAATAATTTGGCCGGTGCCCAGCGGGACACACATGCGTGTAAAACCTGATGCGCGGACACCAGCAGAACGCAGAACCATTTCACATCCACATTAGTATCACTGCTGTGCTGCAGATGGATCATTACCCGAACCTTATCATGTGGCAGTGGCGTTCCTGTGGTGGTCGCTCTGTTGATGGATGAGGTGGAGGTGGGGGGGGGGGGGGGATGAACCTCTTCACACGGGGATGCGTGTTCTGCTACCACAGAGAACAGCTTTTCATGCGGGGACAGACGGGAGCGGTGGGCTGATGTAGTTACATCTGCTTTTTACTGCTTATGGAGATGATGGATGGTGAGATGATGGATGGAGTTCTGAAGGTTCTGCGATGCGACGATGCGTTTGAACGGCTCTGTGAAACCCAACGTTCTATTCGGATCACACTGGAACACCGCAGCGTATGATCTATTAAATACGTCGAGGAATATTTACGTTTACAATAGTAATCATGTGATAATAGTGGATTAAAATATCCAATTAAATAATAATTATCATAGGACATTATAATAATAATAATAATAATAAGGCACGGTGGCTTAGTGGTTTAGCATGTTCTCCTCTCAGCGCTGGGGATTGGTTCGAATCCCAATCTGGGTGGAGTTGCCATGTTCTCCCCGTGTCCGCGTGGGTTTCCTCCGGGTTCTCTGGTTTCCTCCCACAGTCCAAAAACATGGATCAAGTCAATTGAGTTCTCCAAAAATAATATTATTAATAATAATAACAGTAATAAATATAAATAATGAATAACAATATAAAAAAGATATAGGCATATATTAATATTTAAAAAATAATTAAAAAATATATATATAATAATAATACAAAGAAAAAGAATACGGTGGCTTAGTGGTTAGTATGTTCTCCTTTCGGTGCCAGGGATCCCGGTTCGAATCCCAATCTGGGTGGAGTTTCCATGTTCTCCCCGTGTCCGCGTGGGTTTCCTCCGGGTTCTCCGGTTTCCTCCCACATTCCAAAAAACATGGATGAAGGTCAATTGAATTCTCCCCGTGACCCTAGTACAGAATAAAACTGAAGATGATGGATGGATGGAACTGAGAAGTCAACAGAACCCGGTTTTTGTTTATTAGACTGAAATGATCTCTGAACACACAAAGTCACGACGTCATCAGTTTCGACAAAGTTCCTCGAAATGCGCGTTGGGATGCGTGGAACCGAGGCGCTAAATTGCTTCGTTACGATTTCATTATGAATACAATAATCAAGAACGATTCCATATAGAATAACCGTCTCCCTCATACGGTTCCTCATAACCAGAACATCCATGCACGACTGATTAAAGAGGGAATAGGCTCTAAATCTGAAAACATTTTCTCAAACACAAAGAACCGCCTCGGAGCTCTTCTTATAAAAGAACGTTCCCTCAGAACTGCGTTCTACGTCTGAACCTGATCTGTAGCCACTAGATGGCAGTTTTTGATCGTTAGAGAAACCGGAATCCTCTTACTCAGCGATCAGTGTACACTTTAAAAACGGGACTAAATTAGGTCACAGAAGATTTTTTTTTTTTTTTTGACAATTTTGTTTTCAATAAAATGGGTCGTAAAATTCTTAAATCTGATTGGCTGAGCTGTTTTTCCAGCCGTGACATCATTGACAGTAACACACGCCTCTGAGCGCTTGACATTCGTACTAATGCGTGATATACACAACATTATTCCCAAAGTTTTTTATAAAATGCATTCTGTAATTTGGCCACTAGATGATGATGTTTTTGATTGTTACAGAAACCGGAATCCTGTTACTCAGCGATCAGGGTACACCTTAAAAATGGGACTACATTATGTCGCAGAAGTTTTTTTTATTTTTTAACGATTTTGTTTTCAATAAACATGTGAATCAACCCTTGTTTTTTTTATTATAGTGAGTGTGTAATCAGTTTAGAAAAGCAATCAGACCCTCGAGGTTGTGTATTATTATGAATAAATCACGGGAAAGCGCCGGGCCTAATAACACCTCATTCCCATGATTTATTTACAGTAATGTTACAGAACACGCCCTCTCGTACCCTATTGCTTTAGTATAAAAGGGGTCGTAAAATTCTTAAATATGATTGGCTGAGCTGTTTTTCCAACCGTGACATCATTGACAGTAACACACGCCTCTGAGTCGTTCACATTCGTACTAATGCGTGATATACACAACATTATTCCCGATGTTTTTTTATAAACAACATTCTGTGATTTTGCCACTAGATGGCAGTTTGTGATTGTTAGAGAAACCGGAACCCTGTTACTCAGCGATCAGTGTACACCTTAAAAATGGGACTAGATTATGTCGCAGAAGTTTTTTTATTTTTTAACGATTTTGTTTTCAAAAAAACATTTGTGAATCAAACCTTGTTTTTTTATTATAGTGAGAAACGCAATCAGACCTTCGAGGTTGTGTATTATTGTGAATAAATCACTGGAAAGCTTCAGGCCTAATAACACCTCTTTCCCATGATTTATTTACAGTATTGTTACAGTACACGCCCTCTCGTACCCTATTGCTGTAGTATAAAATTAAGGTCCTAACTGTTAGATAATAATACAGTATGAAGACGGCTCACGGACGAACCTCAGTCTGTAATTATAAAACGACTAAAGCGCATCTCTATAGTAAGTAACGCTGATAAAATGAACAATAAGTCAAGAAACAACATAATTAAGCGGCTGGTTAGTGTTAATGCGCCGTCTAAGAATACAAACAGAGCCATTAAGGTCTAATTACTGAAATAAATACATTTTAATTTGGTACAGTATCATCACCAATCAGACAGAAAGACTTCATTTGGAATTTTTTTTCGTTTCTTTCTTTCGATTTTTAAAGCAGTGATACGTTCAGCGTTGACGTTCGAACCCATCTGTCACGCCGAACCCCAAATCGACCTCCAAACAAACTATAAATCACGGCGTTATTAATTATAAAGCCGGCAACAATAATGCTGATGCGTGTCTTTTGGGTTGATTCTCCTTCCACACTCAGATGACGGCTACAGTTTGTGCGTTGATGGCTTTATTATAAATGATGCAGATGCACGGCGAGCGCCGGGCGTCCTCACGACCGGCTGACGTGTCGCTGATGAGTTTGTTCAGTGGTGTGAGGGTGTGAGGGTGTGAGGGCTCGCTGTTTAAAGAGAGATATTAATAAAACCAAGGACACGCCGCCTTGCCGCCAATGAGGCTCCGACTTTCCAAGAATAACTGAACGAGAATTAATAAGGGCTGACGGCGATAAGCATCCAGGAACCGCTATTAACAACTGATTGTTTATTGATCGAGACAAGTTTCCTGCGATGAGAAAGTGCCACGTCAGCATTTCTATAAGAATGAAATGGTGTTTTTAAATTGAGCCTCGTGTCCATTTAGTTCCTGATGTTTACAGAAATATCACACAATTAATAATCCATTTCAGAAAACAGCAGCGGAATACAACATGTGATTGAGAGCTGGGTAAACACACACACACACACACACACACACACACACACACACACACACTACAAACATACTGTAATATATTAACACACACACACACAAGTATATACACACATTTATACATTTACACAGCACAGTCTCACTAACTCAACTTTAACACTCAACACAGTTCTAGACTTTAGTTGAGTTGACATCATGAGGACAGTACCATTACACACACACACACACACACACACACACGCACACATACAAACATACTGTGATATATTAACACACACACACACACACACACACTATACAATATAATCAAATAGCAATATAGATTTACACACACACAATACAAACATACTGTAATATATTAACACACACACACACAATACAAACATACTGTGATATATTAACACACACACACACACACACACTATACAATATAATCAAATAGCACTATAATTTACACACACAATACAAACATACTGTAATATATTAACTAACACACACACACACACACACTACAAACATACTGTACTATATTAACACACACACACACAAAACAAACATACTGTGATATATTAACACACACACACACACACACACACACACACTACAAACATACTGTACTATATTAACACACACACACACACACACACACACACACACACACACACACACAATACAAACATACTGTGATATATTAACACACACACACACAAAACAAACATACTGTGATATATTAACACACACACACACAAAACAAACATACTGTGATATATTAACACACACACACACACACTACAAACATACTGTACTATATTAACACACACACACACACACACACACACACACACACACAATACAAACATACTGTGATATATTAACACACACAAACACACACTACAAACATTCTGTGATATATTAACACACACACACACACACAATAATACAAACATACTGTATTTTATAAACACACAAGTACACACACACACTACAAACATACTGTATTTTATAAACACACAAGTACACACACACACACTACAAACATACTGTATTTTATAAACACACAAGTACACACACATACACAAACAAGATACAATCACACAGTAATATATTACCACACACACAAAATATACAATACAATCACACTGTGATATTTACATATAAACACACACACACACACACACACACACACACACACACACACAATGATTACAAACACACTATAATAAAAAAAAACATGGTTTTTAAGGGTTAAAAGGGTTTTTAAAGTCACACTGCTCGCTGAGTACCAGGATCCCGGTTTCTCTACCAACCAAACACTGCCATCTAGTGGCCAAATTACAGAACGTCTGGAGGACAAAATGTTATCGACGATTAAACCTTAAAACAATAAATATAGAGTGACTTTTGGACAGGTCACACAGCATGTTTACACCGACTGGAAGAATGTCCGGCATTTTTGAGGACTTTAGGAGGCAACTAGAGCTCCCAAACAAACCCTCACAGGGCACAGGGAGGACATGACTCCACATGGAAACCTATAAAGAAGGCTGTGCATGCACTCTATAGATTTTCTCTCCTCCAGTCACCCCGTCCTCAGTGACACTTGCCCCACACTCACAGCCACCGTGTTTAATGCTCCTCTGTTTCTACTCCCGCCCTCTGGTCTCTTTGATACCTCGACGGTGATTTTAATTTAAAACGCGCCTGCCATCCAATTCAGGAAGCTGGCAGCCACCCAGACACCGCACACGAGAACCATTTGTATGAGACGGGGCGGCTTCATTAAAGGTGCAACAGAAGAGAGGTGGTCGGTGGCGTACATGCTGCTATCTTTAATTAAACGCTGATTAATTGGACCAAAATAAGTTAAGCTCATAGGTTCGATTTTACACCCCAGTTTAAAGTCTGTAGGGGGGAAAGAAAAATGTATTTTACTGAGGTTCATCCATCCATTATGGACTGCTTTATCCTCTACTAGGGTCGCGGGGGGGTTCCCCATACCCATTCAGAGGAGAACGTTTCGGGTGCCGGGCAGATACACACAGGACAGGGGGCAATCTATCACTGGACACACACTCATTCACACAGACACACTCTATATGGGGCAATTTGGAGAACTCAATTGACTTGATCCATGTTTTTGGACTGTGGGAGGAAACCGGAGAACCCGGAGGAAACCCACGTGGACAAAGGGAGAACATGGAAACTCCACCCAGATGGGGATTCGAACTGGGAATCCCTACAGCTGAGAGGAGAACATGCTAAACACTAAGCCACTGTGCCACCCTTATATATACACACACACACACACACACACACATTTGTCAGCATTATATACAGTTTTATTCATTCATTCATTCATTATCTCCCGCTTTATCCTCTATTAGGGTTGCGGTGGGGTTCCCCATGCCCATCCAGGGGAGAACGTCTCGGGCGCTGGGCAGATACACGCCAATCCATCGCTAGGCACACACTCACTCACACAGACACACTCTATATGGGGCAATTTGGAGAATTCAATTGACTTGATCCATGTTTTTGGACTGTGGGAGGAAACCGGAGAACCCGGAGGAAACCCACGCAGACATGGGAAGAACATGGAAACTCCACCCAGATGGGGATTCGTACCGGGAATTCCTAGCGCTGAGAGGTGAACATGCCAATCACTAAGCCACAGTGCCGCCTCCAGTTTTATATATATATATATTAATAATATAGGGCGGCACGGTGGCTTAGTGGTTTAGCATGTTCTCCACTCAGCTCTAGGGATTCCCGGTTCAAATCCCAATCTGGGTGGAGTTTCCATGTTCTCCTCCCACAGTCCAAAAACATGGATCAAGGTCAATTGAGTTCTCCAAATTGCCCCCAAACGTTCTCCCCTGGATGGGCATGGAGAACCGCACCCGCGACCCTAGTAAAAGATAAATTGGAAGATAATGGAGGGATGTATTCATTTTATTTGATCAAATGCTGTGTAACTCTGATAATCACGTTCGCTTCATCGTCTTTAATTAAAAGGCGATCACACTGTAAACTGATTAAACTTCGTCACTGAAATCAAGTCCTACATTCGCAAAATAATAATGAGTTTAATTAACCCGAGGCAGCATTTAGAACGAGGTTAACCAGGTGTGGCCTGGATTTAATTACACACGTGTGCGCCCCCTGCCTCCCGGCTGCAGAACTGCATGTTATTTACGTCCGATCCGGCCACAAACGGACGGTCCACCCGGCGGAACGCTCATGACACTCAGATCTTTATTCTGAAAGGTTCCCGTCTGAGGGGCTTCAACAGGATCCAGGGTTCTGGAGAAACTTTCACAAGGTTTGAGAGGGTTTCAGAAGGCTGGTGATTGTGAGGTCAGACGATCTGAGAGGTCAGAGGGACGTCATGTTCTCCACAAGTTCATCCAGCAGTGAGAGAACATCTCATCTCATCATCGTTCCCTTCAGACTCTAATAGGGTCCGCAGGGGAGGAGGGGGGGGGGGTTCCACATGCCCATACAGGGGAGAACGTTTTGGGCGCTGGGCAGATACACTCGGGATAGGACGCCAATCTATCGCTGGACACACACTCACTCACTCACACACACATACACATACACACACAGACTCACACACACACACAAACAGGAAGATATACACGCAGACACAGACTCACACACACACACACACACACACACACACACACACACACACATACACAAACAGAGAGATACACACACGGACACAGACTCACACACACACACACACACACAAACACATACACAAACAGAGATACACACACACACACACACACACAGACACATACACAAACAGAGAGATACACACACAGACACAGACTCACAAACACACAGACACACATACACATATACAGAAACACACACATACACATATAGACACACATATACACACAAACACAGACAGACACAGACTCACACACACACAGACACACAAACACACACAGATACACACACAGACACAGACTCACACAGACACACATATTGATACACACACACACACATACACAGATACACATACACAAACAGAGAGATACACACACATAGACACAGACTCACACAGACACAAACACAGACACATATATTGATACACACACATACACATACACACAAATAGACACACAGACACACATACACAGACAAACACACACACATACACACATACACACAAACACAGATACAGAAACACACACATACACATATAGACACACAAACACATAGACACAGACAGACACAAACACACACACACACACACAGAGACACACATACACACTCACACACAGACAGATAAACACACACACCACACACACACACTCACACTCTCTGGCATGGAGAGGAGAACATGCTAACCACTACACCGTGAGTAGATGATAATTGAGTTTTTAGTGGAATTGCTGAAGAACCTCCTGACCGTGACCCGCCGCACTAAAGCCGAGCACATGTTGCTGACCGCTGCCCGGTTCTGCAGCAGCCTCCGTGTCATTAAGATGTGCTGGTGGAAAGGTCTCATTGACCTATCATAACAAGATCTGCGGCCAGATAAAAGGTCAGCAGGGCTCGCCGTGTGATCTGCTGTCCTCGCTCTCACACAGACAGAACCCGACGCTGGACAGCCGGACATCGTTTAAAACCTGACGCTGGACAGCCGGACACTGGACAGCCGGACGCTGGACAGCCGGACGCTGGACATCGTTTAAAACCCGACGCTGGACAGCCGGACACTGGACATGGATTAAAACCCGACGCTGGAGAGCTGGACACTATAGTACACTAAATCATAATATACTATACTATTCTACACTATAGTACACTATACTATACTAAATCATAATATACTATACTATTCTACACTATAGTACACTATACTATACTAAATCATAATATACTATACTATTCTACACTATAGTACACTGTATTATACTAAATCATACTATACTATTCTACACTATAGTACACTATACTATACTAAATCATACTATACTATTATACACTATACTATACTATATCATAATATACTATACTATTCTACACTATAGTACACTGAATATATTATACTATTCTACACTATAGTACACTATACTATACTAAATCATAATATACTATACTATTCTACACTATAGTACACTGTATTATACTAAATCATACTATACTATTCTACACTATAGCACACTATACTATACTAAATCATACTATACTATTATACACTATACTATACTATATCATAATATACTATACTATTCTACACTATAGTACACTGAATATATTATACTATTCTACACTATAGTACACTAAATCATAATATACTATACTATTCTACACTATACTATACTAAATCATACTATACTATTCTACACTATAGTACACTATACTATACTAAATCATACCATACTATTCTACACTATAGTACACTATCATAATACTATTCTACACTATACAATACTAAATCATAATATACTATTCTACACTATAGTACACTAAACTATATTGTACTATACTATTCTACACTATACTAAATTTAATTATAATATTATATACACTATACTAGATCTATACTATTCTACTATACTATACTATTCTACACTATACTATTCTGAATTATACTATTCTACACTATAGTACACTATATTAAACTGTACTATACTATTCAACACTATAATATATACTAAATCATACTATACTATACTATACTATACTGCACTATAGTACACTATACTAATTCATACTATACTATTCTTCAGTACAGTACACTATACTATACTAAATCATACTATACTACAGTATTCTACACTATATCACACTATTCTATACCACACTGTACTATTCTATACCACACTGTACTATACTATACCATACTAGAGACTGCAATGCGGATCATACGACATGAAGATACGACGTGAACAAGAATAATGACACGGATTAAATATAAATATATAAGGGCATATTTAAAAAATATTAAAATGTAATTAAAGGTAATTGAATGCTGGCTCTCGGGGCTGAATGTTTTTTTGAAACACTTATTAAATGAGGGTCATTTATTTGGTCTCAGGGCTAAAAATGTAACTCATCCATAAAGCATTACATCCAACCTTTAAAATCCGTTCAGCACTTAGCGCCTGGAATTCTGACAGATTCCTCCCGAAAAAGCCACTAAAAGGTAGCCGTTATAAATAGAGTGTGTACGGCCGCAGAACGCCGGCGCTAATACGGCGTGTGATGAATTGCGGCGCGATACGGGCGCTGAAAGATGTATGGCCCCGCCGCGTATCATAGCACATTTTAATACAGAACTAATTACGGCCTTAAAACGGCCCGAGATCGATACCGAGAGCGGGGGCGAAGATAGTTTTTGGAAATCTTTCAGGGAAGTCTGGGAGAGAGAAAAAAAAAAATTAATAAATAAAAAGCTCATTCGTCAAATGGCAGAGTCCCCGCACCGAAGCCGCCCCGCCGCGCTGCCAAGACCCGGATTTTGCTTATTTTGCAGTCCTGGTTCGATATCATGTCTAATTTGTCCGATCCCTTTAAACGGCTGCCAACCGCGTGCCAGATTTTGGCAGCCAGATTTAATTCAAATCAGCAAAGTAAGTTATCAAAGGGGCCATGAGGCTGCGCGGCGTGCCAGGCCGACCTGCCGGAACAGCCTTCCCTCTCTGCAGCCTCGCCGCCCCGCCGTGGGGTTCTGGTTCCACTCTGTATTTATTTGCGCCCGCGGCGGGCGGCTCGGGCTGTGTGTATGAAGATAAGGGCGGCGGCGATAAAACCTGGGTAAGTAATTGTGTCGTTAAAGATCTGCACACCGAAAGCTCTCTATCTCGCAGCACAATCGAGCCATCGCTGGCTTCTCTCTCCCTGTACAAAGATCCATCAGTTCAGCCGAAAGAGGCCCGACTCGGTTCTCACGCTCCGGAGCGGAGGTTCTGATTCACAACGAGAACTCATGAGCTAAAGCACGGGAAGGTGTTGAGAGGTTCCTCTGAGGGTCTGAGGTTTGATTAATGAGCAAGACGTCATGTTAGATCTTCCATCCATCCATTATCTTCAGCTTTATCCTCTATTAGGGTCGCGGGGAGGGGGGGGGGGGTTCCCCATCCATTCCCATCCAGGGGAGAACGTTTCGGGCGCTGGGCAGATACACCCAGGACAGGACACCAATCTATCACTGGACACACACTCACTCACACAGACACACTCTATATGGGGCAATTTGGAGAACTCAATTGACTTTGATCCATGTTTTTGGACTGTGGGAGGAAACCGGAGAACCTAGAGGAAACCCACGTGGACACGGGGAGAACATGGAAACTCCACCCAGATTGGGATTCGAACATGGATCCTCAGAGTTGTGAGGCGGATGTGCTGACCACTAAGCCGCCGTGCCGCTCCTTGGGCAAATGTTAGATTTTAAAGAGCCATCGGGGGGGAGGGGGGTTCCCTATGCCCATCTAAGGGAGAACGATTCGGGCGCTGGGCAGATACACCCAGGACAGGACGCCAAATCTATCACTCACTCACACAGACACACTCTATATGGGGCAATTTGGAGAATTCAATTGACCTTGATCCATGTTTTTGGACTGTGGGAGGAAACCGGAGAACCCGGAGGAAACCCACGCGGACACGGGGAGAACATGGAAACTCCACCCAGATTGGGATTTGAACCGGGAATCCCTAGTGCTGAGAGGAGAACATGCTAAACCACTAAGCCACCGTGCCGCCCACCCTTTAATCCTATACTAGAGTCGCGGGGGTTGGGGGGGGGGTCCACATGCCCATCCAGGGGAGAACGTTTCGGGCACTGGGCAGATAGACCCAGGACAGGACGCCAATCCATCGCTGGGCACATACTCACACACACACACACACTCTATATGGGGCAATTTGGAGAACTTAATTGACCTTGATCCATGTTTTTGGACTGTGGGAGGAAACCGGAGAACCCGGAGGAAACCCACGCGGACACGGGGAGAACATGCAAACTTCACCCAGAGTGGGACGGGTCATTAACGACGACCACTGAGTTTTAGAACCTCGTCAGCAGATCCCCACGATGTTCTCAGGTTGTTATAAATAAAACTCTACGTGATGAAGACGAGCCGTGCGTTTTGGAAATGACGTCTAATCAAACGGGTCGCGTCGTGTTGTTAGAACGCGGGATGTTCCGCCGTCCGTCTGTCTGCAGATGGAGGAGACGCTAATGTGGATAATTATTTGGACAGCACGGAGCTGATGACTGATGAGACTGCGACCGGATTCATCCGCATTAAAATGAAAGTGGGTTCTAGAATCATCTCTATTCAGACTGTATGGCGGGTTCCACCGGGTTCCACCGGGTTCCGAACGCTGAATTTGACTTGAAGGCTGTGACTGGAAAACATTCCCAGGATTTAAAGGTCCATCAATCTTTAAAACCAAATAAAGAGAGAACTCTGGTTCCACATCTACACCTGGTTCCACTCCTACACCCAGTTTACATCTACACCCGGTTCCACACCTACACCCGGTTCCATACCTACACCTAGTTCACATCTACACCTGGTTCCACACATACACCTAGTTCACATCTACACCTGGTTCACATCTGCACCTTGTTCCACATCTACACCCAGTTCCAAACCTACACCTGGTTCCACACTTACACCCAGTTCACATCTACACCCGGTTCACAGCTACATCCGGTTCCACTCCTACACCTGGTTCACATCTACACCTGGTTCACATCTACACCCAGTTCCAAATCTACACCCAGTTCCACTTCTACACCCAGTTCCAAACCTATACCTGGTTCCACACTTACACCCAGTTCACATCTACACCCGGTTCACAGCTACACCCGGTTCCACTTCTACACCTGGTTCCACATCTACATCCGGTTCACATCTACACCTGGTTCACATCTACACCTGGTTCACATCTACACCTGGTTCCACACTTAAACCCGGTTCCACTCCTACACCTAGTTCACATCTACACCCGGTTCCACTCCTACACCTGGTTCACATCTACACCTGGTTCCACACTTAAACCCGGTTCCACTCCTACACCTAGTTCACATCTACACCCGGTTCCACTCCTACACCTGGTTCACATCTACACCTGGTTCCACACTTAAACCCGGTTCCACTCCTACACCTAGTTCACATCTACACCCGGTTCCACTCCTACACCTGGTTCACATCTACACCTGGTTCCACACTTAAACCCGGTTCCACTCCTACACCTAGTTCACATCTACACCCGGTTCCACTCCTACACCTAGTTCACATCTACACCTGGTTCCACACTTAAACCCGGTTCCACATCTACACCCGGGACTCTCAGTGATGGTTAAACAATATGAATTTGTAGAATCAAACACACACACACACACACACACACACACACAATAAAACACATATATAACACAAACACACATACAGAAACACAAAAACAGACACTTTTACACATACACACACACACACATACAACTACACACACATTCACATCTACACACATTCACACACACATACATCTACACACACCTTCACATCTACACACACATTCATCTACACACACACACACACACACACACACTCAATAAAACACACACAAACATATAGCTTACCCACACACACACACACACACACACACACACACACACACACACACACACAAACGCATATATAAATGCAAAGGCATGCAAATACACAAACACTAACACTCACAAACATCTACACACACGTGTGTGCCCTGAAACCTCAGAGAACGTGTTATTCTCACACGGAACCCAATGAAGAACCCCAAATGTTTTAGCTTTAGATTAAAACCCATAAATAAGATGCAGACCCTTTAGAATGTACGAACACAAACCGCGTGCGACTGAGGACAACGAGGACAACAAGGAGAATGAGGAGAACGTGGAGAACGAGGAAAACGTGGTGATCAGCCGCAGAACCGAACGACGTCTGCCGTGGACTAATGATGAACGAGGTCATCAACCTGGATGGATGTTCTGCACTTTCCATACACACCGCGTTCCTCCGTCAGTGTTTCATTTAGAACCCACAGCTTCAGCGCTCGGTTCCGTACGGCGACGCGACGCCTCCATTACAGAGCGACCGCCTGAACTCTGTCTGAACTTCATGCTGCCGCAGAACCGAATGGAAACGTCTTCGGGTTTCTTTCTCGTTGCGGCTTCGTATTTGAATATTTGCATGTTCTCCTCTCAGTGCACATCCGGTTCCACACCTACACCCAGTTCTTCTCCTACACCCTGGTTCCACATCCACACCCATTTCACACCTACACCCGTTTCACATGTACACCCATTTCACACCTACATTCGGTTCCAAACCTACACCCGGTTACACATTTACACCCATTTCACATGTACACCCGGTTCCACATGTACACCCGGTTCCACATCTATACCCGTTCTACAACTACATCCGGTTCCACATCTACTCCTAGTTCCACATCTACAAAGGTTTCCATTCCTACACCCGGTTCCACTCCTACACCCTGGTTCCACATCCACACCCATTTCACACCTACATCCGGTTCCACATCTACTCCTGGTTCCACATCTACACCCGGTTCCACATCTACACCCAGTTCCACATCTACACAGGGTTCCACTCCTACACCCATTTCCACTCCTACACCCAGTTCCACATTTACACCCAGTTCCACATCTACACCCGGTTCCACATCTACACAGGGTTCCACTTCTACACCCAGTTCCACTCCTACACCCAGTTCCACATCTACACCCAGTTCCACATCTACACCCAGGTCCACACCTACATCCGGTTCCACATTTAACCCCGGTTCCACATCTACACCTGGTTCACACCTACACCCGGTTCCACTCCTACACCCAGGTCCACACCTACATCCGGTTCCACATTTAACCCCGGTTCCACATCGACACCTGGTTCCACATCTACACCCGGTTCCACATCTGCATTTTCACATGTGGATCAAGATCAAGGAGTTTAAGGAATTCTCCAAATGGCCCCATATATAGTGTGTGTGTGTGTGTGTGAGTGTGTGTGTGTGTGTGTGTGTGTGTGAGTGAGTGTGTGTCCAGTGATAGATTGGTGTCCCGTCCTGGGTGTAGCTGCCCAGCATCCGAAATGCCCCCCCACCCCCCCCCCCCCCCCCGACCCTAGTAGAGTATAAAGCTGAAGATAAAGGATGGACGGATATTTAAATCCTTACATTTCTCCATGTTCTTTAATAATCAGGACGTCTGATTCACAACGTCTAACGTCATGGGGCATTAAGGTCAGCGTTCTAATTGCCCCCGTCAGAGTTGTCACCCCCCTCATTACTCATGACTGAGGTGAACTACAAACGTCTCTTGTTGTTTGATGGACGCAGGAGACGCGGTTACGGTACCGAGCGCTGAAGACGGCAGCGGAGTGTGAATTAGACGAGGACTTCGGCGGAACGATTAGAGCTGACGAGATCAGACTAAAGACAGTGGACAGTCAACAAGAGCCCACGAGCAAACCGGGTTCCACAGGCCAGAGGTCAGATCCGGGGCAACATGAGCGCTGGAACAAGAACCCCCCCCCCCCCCCCCCCCCCCCCCGAGAGTGACAACGCTTTATAACACATCATTAAAATAAACTAAACAAGGAACACATACTGCAATATACAGATGGCACGGTGGCTTAGTGGTTTAGCACGTTCTCCTCTCAGCACTAGGGATTCCTGGTTCAAATCCCAATCATGTTCTCCCCGTGTCCGTGTGGGTTTCCTCCGGGTTCTCCGGTTTCCTCCCACAGTCCAAAAACATGGATCAAGTCAATTGAATTCTCCAAATTGCCCCATATAGAGTGTGTATGCGTGTGTGAGTGAGTGTGTGCCCAGTGATAGATTGGTGTCCTGTCCTGGGTGTATCTGCCCAGCGCCCGAAACGTTCTCCCCTAGATGGGCATGGGGAACACCCCCCACCCCACGAGTAGAGGATAAAGTGGAAGATGTTGGATGGATGGATAGAACAATGGGGTAGACATGTCTAAAGTGGGGCGGCACGCTGGCTTAGTGATTGGCATGTTCTCCTCTCAGCTCTAGGGATTCCCGGTTCGAATCCCCATCTGGGTGGAGTTTCCATGTTCTCCCCTTGTCTGCGTGGGATTCCTCCGGGTTCTCCGGTGTCCTTCCACAGTCCAAAAACATGAATCAAGGTCAATAGAGTTCTCCAAATTGCCCCATATAGAGTGTGTTAGTGTGCCTGTCTATGTTAGTGTGTCAAGTGATAGATTGGCGTCCTTTCCTGGGTGTATCTGCCCAGCGCCCGAAACGTTCTCCCCTAGATAGGCATGGGGAACCCCCCAGTAGAGGATAAAGTGAAAGATGTTGGATGGATGGATGGAACAATGGGGTAGACATGTCTAAAGTGGGGCGGATGCTGGCTTAGTGATTGGCATGTTCTCCTCTCAGCTCTAGGGATTCCCGGTTCCCGGTGTGTGCCGAGCAATGAGTGAGGGGGGGGGGGGGGGAGTTTCCATGTTCTCCCCGTGTCCGTGTGGGTTTCCTCCCACAGTCCAAAAACATGGATCAACTCAATTGAGTTCTCCAAATTGCCCCATATAGAGTGTGTCTGTGTGAGTGAGTGAGTGTGTCCAGTGATAGATTGGCGCCCTGTTCTGGGTGTATCTCCCCAGCGCCCGAAACGTTCTCCCCTGGATGGGCATGGGGAACCCCACCACGACCCTAATAGAGGATAAAGCGGGAGATAATGAATGAATGAATGAATGAATTACATTTGGGGGTGGCACGGTGGCTTAGTTTAGCATGTTCTCCTCTCAGCACTAGGGGTTCCCGGTTTGAATCCCCATCTGTGTGAAGTTTCCATGTCCTCCCTGTGTCCGCGTGGGTTTCCTCCGGGTTCTCCGGTTTCCTCCCACAGTCCAAAAACATGGATCAAGGTCAAATGAATTCTCCAAATTGCCCCATATAGAGTGTGTCTGTGTGAGTGAGTGTGTGTCCAGTGATAGATTGGCGCCCTGTTCTGGGTGTATCTGCCCAGCGCCCGAAACGTTCTCCCCTGGATGGGCATGGAGAACCGCCCCCCCCCCTTTATTAGAGGATAAAGTGGAAGATAATGGATGAATGAATGAATGAATGTCTAAAGTGACAAGCCATCACCACACCAGTGTCGCTGCATTGCTGGAAATGTTCCACCACCCAAACTCGTGGAGAACCTGATCATGAGAGGACAGAGAGAACTCAGTCTCAGGTCTGGAGAGGCTGTGTCTGTGGTAAACAGGGCCGCTGTAACGGGAGGTGTATCTAATAAAACGTCCCGTCAGTGTAATGATGCTGACATGCGATTATAGAGAACATAATTAGCAGTAAATATTTTTTTCCGCAGGTTCGAGTCCACAGACGCTCGTCTATAGTTTGGGGTTTTTTTTTTTTTTTTTTTTTCCTGACGTTGCTGTCGCTAAATTCTGCTTCACAAGCCGTGGTCACATTTGCATGAAATTAAATTGTTTAAATACCCATAAAGCATTTCTGCATAAAGCCGCTGTTCCCGCCTGCATCCTCCACCTCGCTGCTTCTCACGGTGGAGGTCCTGTCAACGGGCAGCGCCCCTGTGGTGCGTTCTATCTTCTGCGCGAGGGGTCGTTCTGACGTGAGGGGAACGTAGGACGTCACGAGGGACGTGTGGAGGTCATGGAAGAGACATTCGTACACAATTTCAAACCTAAAATGCCCTAATTAGTTATTTAATTATCTCAATTTATTATCGTCCCCAATCCTGGGGCGGAGGGGGGGGGGGGTGGGTTTGGTTCCCCAATGCCCATCCAGGGGGTGAGGAATGTTTCAGTAGCTGGGCAGATACACCCAGGACAGGACGCCAATCCATCACTAGGCACTCACTCTCACGCACAAAGTATATGGGGCAATTTGAATCAGCCAATTAACCTTAACCTAGCCCAAGGGCTAAAAATCCATCCATCCATTATCTTCTGCTTTATCCTTTATTAGGGTCGCGGGGAGGGGGGGGGGTTCCCCATGCCAATCCAGGGGAGAACGTTTTGGGCACTGGGCAGAAAAACCCAGTACAGGACACCAATCTATCACTGGACACACTCACTCACATAGACACACTCTATATGGGGCAATTTGGAGATTTCAATTGACCTTGATCCATGTTTTTGGACTGTCGGGGGAAACCGGAGAACCCGGTGGAAACCCATGCAGACACGAGGAGAACATGGAAACTCCACCCAGAATGGGATTCAAACCAGGACTCCATAGAGCTGAGAGGAGAACATGCTAAACACTAAGCCACCGTGCCGCCCAGGGCTAAAAATATTCATTCATTCATTGTCTCCCGCTTTATCCTCTATTAGGGTCGCGGTGGGGTTCCCCATGCCCATCCAGGGGAGAACGTTTCGGGCGCTGGGCAGATACACCCAGGACAGGACGCCAATCCATCACTGGACACACACACTCACTCACACAGACACACTCTATATGGGGCAATTTGGAGAACTCAATTGACTTGATCCATGTTTTTGGACTGTGGGAGGAAACCGGAGAACCCGGAGGAAACCCACGCGGACACGGGGAGAACATGGAAACTCCCCCCAGATTGGGGATTCGAACCGGGAATCCCTAGCGCCGCCCAGGGCTAAAAATAATTAAGTTAATTATGTTTTGTCCATTAAAACTCATTAAATAATTCCAAATTCTCTGTCTGCTTCCTTTCATCGAGTTTCCCAAAGTTTACGCCACTTCCAGACGTTTATTTATTTATTAAAGCATTAAACCAATCACACTTCAGCATCATCTGTTGCCAGGGTTAAATAATCCGTCTAAAGCTTTCACAGTCAGTCCTGCGACTGGTGGCATTGAATTGTCAATCAAACTCTGACCACATCCATCCATCCATTATCTCCCGCTTTATCCTCTATTAGGGTCGCGGTGGGGTTCCCCATGCCCATCCAGGGGAGAACGTCTCGGGCGCTGGGCAGATAGACCCAGGACAGGGCGCCAATCCATCACTGGACACTCACTCACTCACACAGACACACTCTATATGGGGCAATTTGGAGAACTCAATTGACTTGATCCATGTTTTTGGACTGTGGGAGGAAACCGGAGAACCCGGAGGAAACCCACGCGGACACGGGGAGAACATGGAAACTCCACCCAGATGGGGATTCGAACCGGGAATCCCCAGCGCTGAGAGGCGAACGTACTAAACCACTAAGCCACCGTGTCGCCCGAGCTGACCACACCTCCAGGAAATTAGCAACACCTCAAAAGAAACAAACGAGTTAGTAATTAATTAATAACCAGAGTTTGATTGACAATTATTACTAACTCGTTTGTTTCTTTTGAGGTGTTGCTAATTTCCTGGAGGTGTGGTCAGCTCCTCATCATGGTTCTGCTGAGGCACCGAATGGAACCTGGGTTTTTATTGGACTGGCGGTCCTGCAGGACGTCCTCAATGGACTTATAGAGTTTTTAATTGTTAAATACGGGTCACATGATCATCCCACTATCTGTACATAGCTGTCCTACACTGTTGATGCTGCCCGGCCGCCCAAGGAGGATGAGTCCCCCACTGAGCCTCGGTCCTCACAAGGTTTCTTCCTTAAGATAACAACATAACAGGGAGTTTTGTCTTGCCACTGTCGCCTCAGCTTGCTCTTTGGGGGTTTAAAGGTTTATAACTCTGTAAAGCTGCTTCGTGATGACGTACTATTGTAAAAATATAAATAAAATACTTGAACTGACGTCAATTGGCGATTAACTTGTTGCTTCAACCAATCGGATTTTGAGTTGGCGACACCAAGGCTGGTGGTTTAGTGGTCAGCACGTTTGTCTCTCAGCACTGTGGATTCCCGGTTCGAATCCCCATCTGGGTGGAGTTTCCATGTTCTCCCCGTGTCCGCGTGGGTTTCCTCCGGGTTCTCCGGTTTCCTCCCACAGTCCAAAAACATGGATCAAGGTCAATTGAAATCTCCAAATTGCCCCATATTGAGTGTGTCTGTGTGAGTGAGTGTGTGCCCAGTGATAGATTGGCGTCCTGTCCTGGGTGTATCTGCCCAGTGCCCGAAACGTTCTCCCCTGGATGGGCATGGAGAACCCCCCCCCCCATGACCCTAATATAGGATAAAGCGGAAGATAATGGATGGATAGACACCAAGGTCCTCCTGCAGGCGTATATCATGTCTCCTTAACGGTCTTTAACCCTTGTTGCTCCAAGGGGTACGGAACCTTTCAGGGTGCGGTACGTCTGTTCACAGGTCCCGACGTCCCTGTCTGTACCATAGTGCATGGTGGGATGGAGGTACATTTTGGTAAGACTGCAATCCACCTTAATCAAAGCTGAAGGTGGTAATAAAATATTCCGGGGCGCATCTCCCGTCTTTTTTTTTTTTTTTTTTTGCAGTCAGGCGGTGCAGAGTGCAGACGCCACGTCTCTTCGTAATGTTTATTATTCATTTGATTTTACTGAAAGCCTTTTTATATTCCTGAACACCGACATCCAAATCCATCTAGTAAAGACTTTGCACCTCACATTTTTATGAAGCGGCTACGACGTGTCGCTCGCTGTAATGCGGCGCTTTCAAAGGCCTCGTGGTACGCTGTCTCGCTCTGTGACCTCATCGCCTTCACGCTAAGGGTGACCAAATGTCCTGCTCTGTGTACATACATACATTATATATATATATACATATACATATTATATATATACATAGGACGGCATATATATATATATATATATATATATATATATATATATATATATATATATATATATATATATATATATATATATTAGTGGTTGGCACGTTCTCCTCTCAGCACTAGGGACTCTCCTCCGGGTTCTCCGGTTTCCTCCCACAGTCCAAAAACATGGATCAAGTCAATTGCATTCTCCAAATTGCCCCATATAGAGTGTGTCTGTGTGAGTGAGTGTCTGCCCGGCGATGGATTGGCACCCTGTCCTGGGTCTATCTGCCCAGTGCCCGAGACGTTCTCCCCTGGATGGGCATGGGGAACCCCACTGCGACCCTAATAGAGGATAAAAGCGGGAGATAATGAATGAATGAAATTAATTGCTTGTATTTTTACTAGGCGTGTCTTCAACTAAGGATTTTCATAGTCGAATCTGATTCGTCAGATTTTCCCTATAGTCGACTGATATCAGTTAAATCAGTTAAAATGTCACCACAAGATGGCGCTATAAGCGTGGTTTTTAAAAAAGATTTATTTTTATATTTTACTTGTTTTTCTAGAGCACAATAACTTGCACTTTTCTTTCTTGGGTTCGTTTTTATCTTTTTCAAAACACTCTCATACTTTGGAAGCTTTTTTAGTAGCTATAGCCATCATGGAAAAATACAGCGGTAGATGCTAACGGCCCTGTAGCGTGTTCAGCTCTGCTCATTTGGAATGTGCGACTAACTGCAGGGGGCGCTTTATTAATGTGTAGCCTATTGTTAAAGCGCACACATCATTAAAAAAAATATTAACAGAAATTAGGATGATTTTATTTGACAAAAGGCTATATATATAACGAAAACAAAGACATTTCATGTACAAACTAATGCTTAGCAGCAGCCATGGGCGCCCCCATGTGGTCAAAAC
The DNA here is from genome assembly GCA_019802505.1 of Corydoras sp. C115. NCBI lineage: Eukaryota > Metazoa > Chordata > Actinopteri > Siluriformes > Callichthyidae > Corydoras > Corydoras sp. C115. The sequence continues at coordinate 37,572 of JAFMOC010000209.1, read as the reverse complement.
GGTACATTCGACTATGAGGTTCATAGTCGACTACGGTTCTCCGAATCGAATCGTCGAATCAGCGAATATTGCAGCTCACCCCTAATTTTTACAATACCATTTTAATTTATATCAAATGCAGAAGCGAACAGCTTCAACACACTTTTCATTGAAATGAGGGCTTCGAAGAACAGCACAGAAGAACGTGGGGCAATCGGGTTCTGCCGTGAACGCGAGGGAATGATTACGGCGGTTAAACCGAAGCGATTCAGCCGAGATGCTGCTGAATGTGCACGCGGCTGTTTGACCAGCAAAACCAACTCGATTAGAATAATTAGAGGAGTAAATGGGTTCCGCATCGATCCCCGGGGAACCACGATGTACAGAAGGATGATACGAAGCTCGACTGAAAACACAGAGCCGCCACGTAAAGGTCACTGAAGGAAAGGTTTAAAGATGAACCGTTGAACGATGATAAATGTTTACTATAAAGCAGGTACATCCAATCCGTAAATCTGATTGGCTGAGCTGTTTTTCCAGCTGTGACATTATTGGCAATAACACGTATCAATGCGTGATATACAATACATTATTATAAATCATTAAACATAGATTAATATAAACAGCGAGCCGATTCCCGATCAGCTCTAAGCCTGTTGCGGCTGTTGTTTATGAATTGTGTTCTGTAATTTGACCACCTGATGGCAGTATTTGATCGTTGGAGAAACCGGTATCCTGTTACTCAGCGATCAAAGTTCGCTTTAAAAACTGGAGAACCAGATTATTAACAATTTTGTTTTCAATAAACACACTTGTGAATCGGACCGTGTTGTTTTTATTATCGTGTGTTTATAAGGTTTAAGAGTAGCTTTTAATGCAGAAGACACCGGGAGAAACACGGCCATAGCATGCGACAGGACACGATCATAACTCAAAACAATGTTCCAACAGAGGACAATTGGGAAAGGTTGGACATTTAAACATATAGGAAAGTCACATGTTAGCACGTTCGACTCTCAGCGCTAGGGGTTCCCGGTTCGAATCCCAATCTGGGTGGAGTTCCCATGTTCTCCGCATGGGTTTCCTCCGGGTTCTCCGGTTTCCTCCCACAGTCCAAAAACATGGATCAAGTCAATTGAGTTCTCCAAATTGCCCCATATAGAGTGTGTATGTGTGAGTGAGTGAGTGTCCAGTGATAGATAGGCGTCCTGTCCTGGGTGTATCTGCCCAGCGCCCGAAACGCTCTCCCCTGGATGGGCACGGAGAACCCCCCCCACGACCCTAATAGACGATAAAGCAGAAGATAATGGATGGATGAAAATGAGATCAACACTAACGACAAACAGGTCCAATAAGGGTTGCTGATGAACCATCCCGCAGTACCACCAGCGACCGATAGAGGGTGCTGATGTGACAGTAGCCCTCCATTTAAAGACCTGCTATCTTATCTGGTGTGTGTATAGCCCGGCCCCCGCCTGTTCCAGGTGGATCACACACTTTCAGCTACACCGCCTGTAGAACCGAACCCATCTGCCGTCGATTCTTTGGGGTTCCTCGCAAACAAACGCGGCGCTCTCAGCGTTGCTTGCTAAGCAGTGATTAATAATTCACAGTGCAGAACCCAAAGCTGTGAGAGAACAGCGTGGAGAGGATCAAAGCAGCGCCTCCGTGTCGGCGCAGAACGCTGAAAATTGCCTACGACGGATTTCATGACATGTTTTGTAGCCCACAGCCGTTTTTCCTCAAGTGCAGCTTTATTATAAAATATCATAATCAAAAAATGTGCTAGGGCGGCACGGTGGCTAAGTGGTTTAGCATGTTCTCCTCTCAGCACTAGGGATTCCCAGTTCGAATCCCCATCTGGGTGGAGCTTCCATGTTCTCCCCGTGTCCACGTGGGTTCTCCAGTTTCCTCCCACAGTCCAAAAACATGGATCAAGTCAATTGAGTTCTCCAAATTGCCCCATATAGAGTGTGTCTGTGTGAGTGAGTGTGTGTCCAGTGATAGATTGGCGTCCTGTCCTGAGTATATCTGCCCAGCGCCTGAAAGGTTCTCCCCTGGATGGGCATGGGGAACCCACCCACGACCCTAATAGAGGATAAAGTGGAAGATATTCTCTACTAGGGTCGCAGTTCCCCATGCCCATCCAGGGGAGAACGTTCCGGGCGCTGGGCAGATACACCCAGGACAGGACACCAATCCATCACTGGACACACTCTCACACTCTATATGGGGCAATTTAGAGAATTCAATTGACCTTGATCCATGTTTTTGGACTGTGGGAGGAAACGGGAGAACCCGGAGGAAACCCACGTGGACACAGGGAGAACATGGAAACTCCACCCAGATTGGGATCCGAACCGGGAATCCCTAGCGCTGAGAGGAGAACATGCTAAACCACTAAACCACCATGTCCTCTATTGTTATCCTCGTGTTTTCCTCTATTAGGGTCGTGGGGTGGGGGTGGGGTTGCCCATCCAGGGGAGATACACCCAGGACAGGACGCCAATCTATTACTGGACACACACTCCCTCACACAGACACACTCCAATTTGGAGAACTCAATTGACCTTGATCCATATTTTTGGACTGT
>JAFMOC010000209.1:0-30000 GCA_019802505.1 Corydoras sp. C115 | reverse complement strand
CAAATCCAGGCTGAAGGAGAGGTGGAGCAGGTGTCTGTCGGAGACGGGCGGGAGCGCGAGCCCCCGAAATTACCAAGAGGAGGCGCCGATTCCACGCCGTTTCAGAGGAGGCAGGGATGATGACAAAACGCAAGAATAAAATAAAAACGCCCGAGAAACCCAGAAATGAGTTACGACTAACGACTCATTTAATCGATTAATCGTTCGGGGCGGAGCGGTGGTGGCTTAGTGGTTTAGCATGTTCTCCTCTCAGTACTAGGGATTACCGGTTCGAATCCCAATCTGGGTGGAGTTTCCATGTTCTCCCCGTGTCCACGTGGGTTTCCTCTGGGTTCTCCGGTTTCCTCCCACAGTCCAAAAACATGGTTTAAGGTCAACTGAATACACACACACACACACACACACACACACACACGTGTGTGTGTGTGTTGCACAGCACACATTTAACCCATCCGTGCTGTGACGCACACATACACTCACAGACACACAGACACACACACACAAAACTCACACAGACACACACACACACACACTGAGCACATGTGTGTGTCTGTGTGAGTTTGTGTGTGTGTGTGTGTGTGTATGTTTATCTGTGTGTGTGTGTGTGTGTGGCACAGCACACATTTAACCCATCCGTGCTGTGATGCACACATACACACAGATAAACATATACACACAGACACACACACACACTCAAACTCACACAGACACACACATGTGCTCACTTCACTCAGTGTGTGTGTGTCTGTGTGTCTGTGTGTATATGTTTGTGTGTGTGTGTGTGTGTGAGTTTGTGCGTGTATGTGTGTGTGTGTGTGTGTGAGTGGCACAGCATGCATTTAACCCATCCGTGCTGTGATGCACACATACACACAGACGCGCACACACACACACACACACACACAAACACCGGGCACATGTGCTCACTTCACTCAGTGTGTGTGTGTGTCTGTATGTATATGTTTGTCTGTGAGTATGTGTGTGTGTGTGTGTGTGGCACAGCACACATTTAACCCATCCGAGCTGTGACGCACACATATACACACAGACACACACACACAAACTCACACAGACACACACACACAAACTCACACAGACACACACGCACACACCGAGTACATGTCACTCAGTGTGTGTATGTTTGTCTGTGTGAGTTTGTCTGTGTGTGTGTGTGTGTGTGTGTGTGATGTTTTAAACCATTCTGCCAGGACCCGCCCCAGTGGGTAAAGTAAGGTTTCCGAGACACCCCCCCCCCCCATCAGTCTCACCTCCACCGTCTGACACAAATCTCCAACAGCGCCCCCAACAGACAGACGCAGGGCCGCGCGTTCCCCCAGCCGCGGGAGATCAAACGGACGGCAGCCTGAGTGGAATGTTTGTCTTTCGTTGTGACGCGATCGGAGATCAGAGCCACGCCACGGAGTCGCAGCTCGCGCAAATTGTCTCGCATGTTTAATTGAAATTAAACAGAACGGCGCCGCCACACGATCAGAACGCGCAGACATCAAAAAGGTGTCTGGCGCCGGAAACTTCCTGCGAGTAAGCGAACGGCATCATCGGAACGCCGAATTAGAACAAACAGCCTCCCTCGCTCGCATCACTCACACGAGGCTGACCTACTTTAAACTCTGCTGGAGCATTTCAGCCACGTCACTGTGTTTAATACTCTGGAATGGTGGTGGAGAGGGGGGGCGCAATAGAGTTTATCCATCCATCTTCCGCTTTATCCTCTATTAGGCTCGCGGTGGGGGTTCCCCATGCTCATCCAGGGGAGAACGTTTCGGGCGCTGGGCAGATACACCCAGGACAGGACTCCAGTCTATCACTGGACACACACTCACACACAAATACACTCTATATGGGGCAATTTGGAGAATTCAATTGACCTTGATCCACGTTTTTGGACTGTGGGAGAAAACCAGAGAACCCGGAGGAAACCCATGCGGACACGGGGAGAACATGGAAACTCTGCCCAGATTGGGATTCCATCCATCCATTATCTTCCGTTTAATCCTCTACTAGGTTTGGGGTGGTGGTGGGGTTCCCCATGCCCATCCAGGGGAGAACGTCTCGGGCGCTGGGCAAATACACCCAGGACAGGGGGCAATCTATCACTGGACACACACTCACTCACACTCTATATAAGGCAATTTGGAGAATTCAATTGACTTGATCCACGTTCTTGGACTGTGGGAGGAAACCGGAGAACCCGGAGGAAACCCACACGGACACGGGGAGAACATGGAAACTCCACCCAGATTGGGATTCGAACCGGGAATCCCTAGACCTTGTAATCCATCCTTCCATTATCTCCCGCTTTATCCTCCATTAGGGTCGCAGGGGGGTCCCCTTGCCCATCCAGGGGAGAACATATCGGGTGCTGGGCAGGTACACCCAGGATAGGACGCCAATCTATCACTAGACACACACTCACTCACACACACATACTCCATATGGGGCAATTTGGAGAACTCAATTAACCTTGATCCATGTCTTTGTAAAAAGCACTATTTAAATCAATTACATGAACATGAACTCTATTGTGGGTGGTACGGTGGCTTAGTGGTTTGCATGTTCTCCTCTCACTCAGTGCTGGGGATTCCCGGTTCGAATCCCCATCTGGGTGGAGTTTCCATGTTCTCCCCGTGTCCGTGTGGGTTTCCTCCGGGTTCTCCAGTTTCCTCCCACAGTCCAAAAACATGGATCAAGTCAATTGAGTTCTCCAAATTGCCCCATATAGAGTGAGTGTGTGAGTGAGTGTGTGTCCAGAGATAGATTGGTGTCCAGTCCTGGGTGTATCTGCCCAGCGCCTGAGACGTTCTCCTCTGGATGGGCATGGGGAACCCCCCCCCCCCCCCCCCCCCCCCCGCGACCCCAATAGAGGATAAAGTGGAAGATAATGAATGAATGAATATGTATAAGTGTGTGTATTAATATCACGCTGATTATACAGTATGATTGTTGCGGCAGAGCTGTCCACCTCGCTGTCCACCCCGCTGTCCACCTCGCGTTACGGACGCACAGCGGAACGTTTACAGCTCTTTGTGTTTTCATAGACTCTCCGGCGTGAAGTCTTAGTGAACGCATTCAGCACAGTGTGAGAACTGTCCATCAATGTCCAACCCGCTCTGTGAACACATAGACATTTCACACTGAACTGACAGCCGGGGCCAAAGTTCTGCACCGAGCTGAAGACACGCCGTCCAGAACGCCGTCCAGAACGCCGTCAACGCCGTCAACGTCCTAACCGTCGCAGGGAACACACCGAGGTATTCAGATTATATCCTTCAGTCAATCAAGACTTCATCAGAATAAACCACAATTACTGTAATTACTATAATTAAACGTAGGGCGGCACGGTGGCTTAGTGGTTTAGCATGTTCTCCTCTCAGCTCTAGGGATTCCTGGTTCGAATCCCCATCTGGGTGGAGTTTCCATGTTCTCCCTGTGTCCACATGGGTTTCCTCCGGGTTCTCCGGTTTCCTCCCACAGACCAAAAACATGGATCAAGACAATTGAGTTCTCCAAATTGCCCCATATAGAGTGTGTGTGTGTGAGTGAGTGTGTGTCGAGTGATAGATTGCCCCCCTGTCCTGGGTGTATCTGCCCAGCGCCCGAAACGTTCTCCCCTGGATGGGCATGAAAAACTCTACTAGGGTCACAGGGGGGGGGGTTCCCCATGCCCATCCAGGGGAGAAGGTTTCGGGGCAGTGGGCAGATGCTCCCAGGACAGGGCATGGGCACTCACACACACAGACACACATCACATTATATGGGGCAATTTGGAGCATTCAATTGCCCTTGATTCATGTTTTTGGACTGTGGGAGGAAACACCCAGGTCAGGGTGCCAATCTATCACTGGACACACACTTACACAAACTCTATATGGGGCAATTTGGAGCATTCAATTGCCCTTGGTCCGTGTTTTTGGACTGTGGGAGGAAAGACCCAGAACAGGGCACCAATCTATCACTGGACACACACACACACACACTCTATATGGGGCAATTTGGAGCATTCAATTGCCCTTGGTCCGTGTTTTTGGACTGTGGCAGGAAACCGGAGAACCCGGCGGAAACCCACGTGGACACGGGGAGAACATGGAAACTCCACCCAGATTGGGATTCGAACCGGGAATCCCCACCGCTGAGAGGAGAACATGCTAAACCACTAAGTGGATTACGACGTGATCCAATCCGGTTTTAAAAGTGAACGTTGGTTGCTAAGTAACGGGATACCGGTTTAGTGCCGATCGGGAATCGGCTCGATGTTTATATTAATGTTAATTAATGCGATTAATGAATTAATATGAATTAATGAATTAATATTAATGAATTAATTAATATATTTAATGATTTTAAAATAATGTATCGTATGTCACGCATTCATACAAATGTGTAGCGCTCAGAGGTGTGTGTGTTACTGTCGATGATGTCACGGCAGGACAAACGGCTCAGCCAATCAGATTTAAGGACCGGAACTAACCGCACTGGACCATCTTCATTTCCCCACATCTGCTCTGCTGATCATGTGATCCGGTCTTTAACGCCTCATTTTAGAACGTTACAAGAACGCTTATCAGAACACAGTAGGGTGACCAGACGTCCCGCTTTGTCCGGGACAGTCCCGCAATTTCGTTACTTTTCAGGCGTCCCGCAAATTGAGACGTTGTCCCGCATTGTTTTTGAAATGCGTGTTTTATAATCCGCCATTGGACGGCCGTGTTGTCTGTCACCGCGGTATGAATGTCAACCAATCGGGAACGCGGACGCACATTAAGGGCGCGCCCACCGACACGAATTATGCAAATGGTGTCCCACATTGTCCCACACAGACAGTCTTTGTCCCTCATCTGGTGAATTGGAATCTGGTCACCCTAGAACGCAGGAAGAGGACGCGAGACACACTCTTCCCTCATTCTGCTTTAAGCGGCGAGGTGTGTATTGCGTCCTCTGTGTGAGTCCACGTTCGGACTCAATCGTCCGGCTGAAATTGGTGGGTTCTCGAGCGCTTTAATGTTCCGCGGTTCCACCAGCCGGCAGCAAATCAAACTGGAACGCTGGCCTCCTGAAATAGCTCTCCACGATTCCTGAGGATTTGATGGACATTATGTTTCCCCCTTCGCCGAGGAGACCACGAAATCATCCTGACTCCTGTGACTCCATTTTGTTTCATACGGCAAATTTTCGCCAGAAGGAACCGCGAGGTTCTGCGAGCGTGTGAGGTTTTACTGTTCTTATTTATTCAGCTGTTTCCATTTGGGGGCGCCACTGTGGTTATGAGCGTCCTTCTCTCTCACCGTATCTGGAAACCTCCTCTTTGGCCTTCTTCTCCTCCTCCTGCCTCAGAAACCCCATCCTCAGCCTCCTTCTACCAATATGAACCTCCTCTATGGCCTTCTCCTCCTCCTGCCTCAGAGGTTCCATCCTCAGCCTCCTTCTACCAATAAGAACCTCCTCTATGGCCTTCTTCTCCTCCTCCTGCCTCAGGTTCAACCTTCTCTCAGCCAATAAGAACCTCCTCTATGGCCTTCTTCTCCTCCTCCTGCCTCAGAGGTTCCATCCTCAGCATTCTTCTACCAATATGAACCTCCTCTATGGCCCTTTCTTCTTCTCCTCCTGCCTTTCCATCCTCAGCATCCTTCTATGCCAATATGAAACCTCCTCTATGGAACCTTCTTCTTCCTCTCCTCCTCCTGCCTCAGAGGTTCATCCTCAGCATCCTTTACCAATATGAACCTCCTCTTTGGAACTTTCCTCTTCTCAGATAGTCCAGGGTCGCCTCAGCATCCTTCCTCCTCTTTGGCCTCCTCCTGCCCTCAGAAACCCCATTCTCAGCATCCTTCGACCAATATGAACCTGCTCTTTGGCCTTCCTCTCCTCCTCCTGCCTCAGAAACCCCATCCTCAGCATCTTTCTACCAATATGAACCTCCTCTTAGGCCTTCTTCTCCTCCTACCTCAGAAACCCCATCCTCAGCATCCTTCTACCAATATGAACCTCCTCTTTGGCCTTCCTCTCCTCTCCCTCCTACATGATGGTTCCATCCTCAGCATCCTTCCGCCAGTATGAACCTCTTCTATGGCCTTCTTCTCCTCCTCCTGCCTCAGAGACCCCATCCTCAGCATCCTTCTACCAATATGAACCTCCTCTTTGCACTTCCTTTCCTCATGTTCCATCCTCAGTATTCTTCTACCAATATGAACCTCCTCTATGGCCGCCTTCTCCTCCTACCTCAGAAACCCCATTCTCAGCATCCTTCAGCCAATATGAACCTCCTCTTAGGCCTTCCTCTCCTCCTCCTGTCTGGTGGTTCCATCCTCAGCATCCTTCTACCAATAGGAACCTCCTCTATGGCCTCCGTCTCCTCCTCCTGCCTGATAGTTCCATCCTCAGCATCCTTCTACCAATATGAACCTCCTCTTTGGCCTTCCTCTCCTCCTCCTACCTCAGAGGCCCCATCCTCAGCATCCTTCTACCAATATGAACCTCCTCTTTGGCCTTCCTCTCCTCCTCCTACCTCAGAGGCTCCATCCTCAGCATCCTTCTAGCAATATGAACCTCCTCTTTGGACTTCCTTTCCTCATGTTCCATCCTCAGCATTCTTCTACCAATATGAACCTTCTCTTTGGCCGCCTTCTCCTCCTCCTGCCTCAGAGGCTCCATCCTCAGCATCCTTCTACCAATATGAACCTCCTCTTTGGCCGCCTTCTCCTCCTGCTACCTCAGAAACCCCATTCTCAGCATTCTTCTACCAATAAGGAACCTCCTCTTTGGCCTTCTTCTCCTCCTCCTGCCTGATAACTCCATCCTTAGCATCCTTCCGCCAATATGAACCTCCTCTTTGGCCTCCCTCTCCTCCTGCCTGATAACTCCATCCTCAGCAAGATAATGGATGGATATATAATCCCGTTCTATCAGACCTGAGAGAACACTGGAGACTCTTCGGGCTCGGTTCCGTGGCTGTGGTGTTAGTTATGTGCTTACAGTCGATTAGCATGATCTCCTGAAGTTCCCGCTCGTCTAAACTCCCTCGATAAGGACAACAATAAGCGTAAAAACTCATTTCAGGCCGAGTCCCCGGAGTGGAAGTGTAAAAAATGGACTATTAAGGCCTTTTTCCTGGTGGAACTAAACGGGGTTCCAATTAGAACCTGAGATGAAGATCATCAGGAGCCTGCGCTACTGAACTTTAGTTAAGTGTGCTTTAACAGGAAACGGAAAGCCCCTCGGGAACGTTACAGAACAAAGCAAATGGACAGCCATGAGTCTGCAGAACCCCTCAGTCCATCAGTCCGTCCGTCCGTCGTCTCGTCTGCTAAAGCAATTCAGAACTCAGTTTAAAATGTCTTTATATAGCGATTTTTCTAACATTACACTCAGCGTAACGGAACCAATAGCGTTGTAGCATTATCAGGTTCCTCGTGACGTGAGACGCGTCGCTCATTATGGTCTCATACCCCGCCACCAGTCTATTAACACGCCTTCCACCTGCACCGTTTAAATAGCAACACTGCGTGTGAATATATCTCCCCCGAATGGGCGTGGCCATCTCAGCTACATTTCTGGCGTAACGCCATCTCGACGATGGAAAACCCAGGTGCCACCGTCGGTCAGATGCCACGGACCGTTAAATCCAACGGAACGCTATTAAATCTGACTGCATTTGTATACTGTGGGTTTTACATGGAGAACCTCATGGAGCAGCGCACTGAATCCAGGTACCACTCAAATAGCAATCTGCCAAAGTCAGAGTGCCACCTGGTTCTTAAAGGAGACAGCAGGTGACACGCTGATTGGTTTGTTGTATGTTACGTAAGGTTCATGGGGGGTTCCTCATGCCCATCCAGGGGAGAACATTTAGGGTGCTGGGCAGATACATCCAGAAACCAGAAACGAGTGCCAATCTATCACTAGGCACACTGTACACACACTATATACGGGCATTTTAGAGCAGCCAAATCACCTTGAAAGGAGGAAAGCCGAGAACCCAGAGGAAACCCACACGGACACGGGGAAAACATGGAAACTCCACCCAGATCGGGATTCGAACCTGAACCTTTTCACGCCTTCCAGCTGCACCATTTAAATAGCAACGCTGCACGTGAATATATCTCCACCAACCAATAGCGTTGTAGAATTAGGGTGTGATCAGCCAGCAGGTGGCGTCCCACATCCTCACTCTGCATCCAGGTTCTGAACTGGGTCCTCCTGATCACCCCGATTCGGGTCGTTCGGCCAAACAGACCCCGCCCCGCACATGTGACCCACGCCAAGCAAATTTTTGTAACCGAAACAAACCCATGGATCAGTCCGTCAGTCGTGTTTTAAAACAATGTATATAACTATTTTTCTAACATTTCACTTTGTGAGATTAACGTAACAAAATGTCAATGTAACAAAAGGGTGGCGTAAAAAATGGTAACGTAAAAAAAAAAGGTTGCCGTGAAAAAAACGTAAACGTAAAAAATGTTAATGTAGAAAAATGTTAACTTAAAGTAATGTTAACGTAAAAAATGTTAACGTAGAAAAATATTAACTTAAAGTAATGTTAACGTAAAAAATGTTAACGTAGAAAAACGTTAACGTAAAAAATGTTAACGTAGAAAAATGTTAACGTAAAAAATGTTAACGTAGAAAAATATTAACTTAAAGTAATGTTAACTTAAAAAATGTTAACATAAAATGTTAACGTAAAAAATGTTAACGTAGAAAAATATTAACTTAAAGTAATGTTAACGTAAAAAAATGTTAACGTAAAAAATGTTAACATACAAAATGTTAACGTAAAAAAATGTTAACGTAAAAAAATGTTAACGTAAAAAATGTTAACATAGAAAAATATTAACTTAAAGTAATGTTAACTTAAAAAATGTTAACATAAAATGTTAACGTAAAAAATGTTAACATAGAAAAATATTAACTTAAAGTAATGTTAACGTAAAAAAATGTTAACGTAAAAAATGTTAACGTAAAAAATGTTAACGTAAAAATTTTAACGTAAAAAAATATTAACATAAAAAAGCATTATCAGGTTTCTCTCAGCACGTCGCTCATTACGGTCTCACACCCCGTCAACAGTCTTTTAACACGCCTTCCACCTACACCATTTAAATAGCAACGCTACGTGTGAATACATCTCCCCCGATGGGCGTGGCCATCTCAAAACAGACCCCGCCCCGCACATGTGACCCACGCCGGACTGCTTTTAATACCCGAACCCGACCGGCGCAGGAAACGGAGTTTGATCCTGAGCGTGTTGGAGGAAATGATGCGTTCTCATCAGTGATTCAGCTCATTTCAAACCTCTCTCGCTCTCCCTCTCTCTCTCTCTCTGAGGTCGCCATGGTTTCCTCAGCGTTCATCATCATTTAATGCAATTTTCCATGCGAGCTCCGGGGTGCTGACGGTGACACGCGCCACATTCATAATTGATATGGAAGCAACACCTACACGCGGCAGTGAAGCGGGTGAGCGCGGCGCCGCACACTGTACATCCCTGACACCGCCACGTCGTCCCGAAAACCCTCTGTTCTGATTCGCCGCCTAAATTATTCAGATTTGCATTGGCAGCTTTTTGAAGTAATGAATGAGGCGTTATCCGAGCCGAGCGTTTATTATTTATTTTTTATAATTAGTTCTGTGCTTTAATATTTACATAGATAACGCAATATTTGGGTGGTGGATGATTCACAGCCCTGCAGTGACGTGGGGGTGCCGTGGAAGTGGACACTGCTGGACCGAAAATATTCATCTCAGAGTTCTGTAGGCCTGTGAGTCCAGATTAGATTAGATTAGAGGATGACCACCACAAAACGCTGCCACATATGAGCTAATTATTTCATTATGACGGCACGCTGGCTTAGTGGTTGGCATGTTCTCCTTTCAGAGCTAGGGATTCACGGAGGGGTTCTCCATGCCCATATAGGGGAGAACGTCTCGGGCGCTGGGCAGATGCACCCAGGACAGGACACCAACCAATTAAATCCCAATTTGGGTGGAGTTTCCATGTTCTCCCGTGTCCATGTGGGTTTCCTCTGGGTTCTCCGGTTTCCTCCCACAGTCCAAAAACATGGATCAAGAGCAAATGAATTCTCCAAATTGCCCCATGTAGAGTGTGTGTGTGAGTGAGTGTGTGCCCAGCAATTGGTTGGCGCCCTGTCCTGGGTGTATCTGCCCAGCGCCCGAGACGTTCTCCCCTGTATGGGCATGGAGAACCCCTCCCACGACCCTAATAGAGGATAAAGCTGAAGATAATGGATGGATAGTTCCGGGTTTTAATATTTACATACAGTTGTGATCAAATTTATTCAACCCCCACTGAAATAAAGTGTTTTGGCCAGTTTGACATTGATTTGGATCATTTCAGTCATCTTATTTACAATTATATCAAAGAGGCACTTATAAATTAGACAAATATAACATAATATTTATGATGGAATAACCACAAATGTCTTTACTGTGCTCACATCATTATCAGTTTTATTCAACCCCCTAGTGACATTATTTTTTAGTACTTAGTACAACATCCTTTTCCAGTTATGACAGCTTTCAAGCGTGAAGCATAGCTTGACACAAGTGTCTTGCAGCGACCTATGGGTATCTTAGCCCATTCTTCATGGGCAAAAGCCTCCAGTTCAGTCACATTCTTAGGCTTGCGCACTGCAACTGCCTTCTTTAGGTCCCACCAGAGGTTCTCAATTGGATTTAAGTCTGGTGATTGCGATGGCCACTCTAGAATGTTCCAGCCTTTCATGTTCAACCATGCTCTAGTGGACTTGGATGTGTGCTTCGGATCATTGTCCTGTTGGAAGGTCCAACGTCTCCCAAGCCGCAGGTTTGTGACTGACTCCATCACATTTTCCTCCAAGATCTCCTGGTACTGAAGGGAATTCATGGTACCCTGCACACGTTGAAGCTTTCCTGTACCATTAGAAGCAAAACAGCCCCAAAGCATAATTGACCCCCCGCCATGCTTCACAGTAGGCAAGGTGTTCTTTTGTTCATAAGCCTGGTTCTTCCTCCTCCAAACATAGCGCTGGTCCATTGTCCCAAACAGTTCTAATTTAGTTTCATCTGACCACAGTACACTGTCCCAAAACCTTTGTGGTTTGTCCACATGACTTTTGGCATACTGCAGTCGACTTTTCTTGTTCTTTGGAGTCAGCAAGGAGGTGCGCCTGGGAGTTCTGGCATGGAGGTCTTCGTTATGCAGTGCGCGCCTTATTGTCTGAGCTGAAACTTCAGTGCCCACATCTGACAGGTCTTTTTTCAGTTCCTTAGCAGTCACGCGGGGATTTTTCTCCACATTACGCTTCTGGTAGCGCACAGCAGTCGCGGTCAGGATCTTCTTTCTGCCACGACCAGGTAACGTTTCCACTGTGCCCTTTAACTTGATACTTCCAATAGTGTCTCTTGGAATATTTAACAACTTCGCAATCTTTTTATATCCATTGCCATTCTTGTGAAGAGCAATAACCTCTTCTCTTGTCTTCTGGGACCATTCTCTTGCCTTCACCATGCTTGTAAACACACCAGTAGATGTCTAGAAGGAGCTGAGTATCACAGTCCTTTTAAATCTGCCTAATTGGTGCTTATCATGCTTGATTGCTGCTCGTTGACATCCACAGGTGTTTTCAATACCTGATTGAAAACACTGGAATGAACCTCTGTTCTTATGAGTGGTAGTTGTAAAGGGGTTGAATAATTGTGTCAATGAAGAAATCACAAAAAGGCCATTTAATACTTTATGACAAAAACAATTGATGCTATCTTAGTTGCATTTAGTTCTTTAACAAGTCCTTGTAAGATTTCATTATGAACACAATTACAAATGTGCACTGAATTCCATAAAACCCTTCGCAGCATTGGGGGTTGAATAAATTTGATCACAACTGTATGTGATGAATTATTTGGGTGGTGGATGATTCACAGTGTGTCTGTCCAGTGATAGATTGCCGTCCTGTCCTGGGTGTATCTGCCCAGCGCCCGAAATGTTCGCTTCTGGATGGGCATTGGAGAACCCCCGGTTCGGTTCCTAAATCAGGAATGGTACGGCGGCGCAGCACTCTGCAGTGTGTAACGTTCTCATTAGTGAGCGGGTTCCGTTAAAGCTCACCGTCGCCCCCTTGTACACAGCGACACCTCTAATAAACGCCGCATAGGTTTTTTCGCAGCGTCCACAGAAACGAGCCAATTACCTGCGACGATAATTACAACATGTAAAAATCAACCGGTAATTAACTCTGCAGAACGACTACAAGAGCGCGGTTCCTGCACGCCGTAGAACCCCGATGTGCATTTGCTTTCTGCCCTTTTTAGCACAGGCACTGATACTTCACGCTCTTTCGGGGGGGGGGGCATTCTAAGCGCTTTATTGATACTGACACCTGGTGGAGCGGCGATGCCTTTGAGCGGCGACGCCTTCACGAGTTTAAAGGACAAAAGAAAGAAGAGCCGCCGTTGACTTGATGAAGCTGGACAGAGAGAGAGACAGAGAGAGAGAGAGAGAGAGAGAGAGAGAGAGAGAGAGAGAGAGAGAGAGAGAGAGAGACCCTGTCCCCCTGTCTACATATGTCCTCAATGTCCGAGACGTGGAGCAGAGACAGCTCTCACCAAATACAGAGCGAGTGACCACAGCCTGGCAGCTTTAAAACATCCTGGACCTCCAGAGAGGAGCGACTGTGTGCTTACTGCAGTATGGGGGGGGGGGGGGGGGGTGGAGACAGAGGGGTACTTCCTCCTGAACTGCCCCACACCACAAATACACCACAAATACTTCAACCGATTAGAGACAGCGAGACGAGCAGCTTTAGGACCCTCACAGAGAACCAGAAACTGCCCGTTTTATTAGGAGAGGGTCCATCACCCCCCCCCCCCCCCTCATCAGCCAGATATGAACAGGAGTTCAGTGAGTCAACCACCTAATAATCCCCCCCCCAACATACACACACACACACACACACACACACACACACACACAACAATCCCAAACCTCCAACACAAAACCCCATTCTATACTCCATACACACAAACACACACACATGTATATATAATATAAAATATGTATATTTCTTGTCTATGTATGTATATATATATATATATATCATTACTATAATCATTGCAATTACAATAATTATTATTATTTACACATATAATCTTTATTAATGATAAAACATAACTTAATTTGTTTATTTTTTCCTGTTCTTTTATCTTTATATAATATTCTTTAACAATATGAATGTATCAAAAGTGAGAGAGAGAGAGAGAGAGAGAGAGAGAGAGAGAGAGAGAGCAGGGTAAAGTGAGAGAGAGAGAGAGAGAGAGAGAGACTGGGAGAAAGGGAGGGAAAAGAGAGAGCAGGGAAAAGTGAGAGGGAGAGGGGGGGGGGTAAGAAAGAGAGAGAAACAGCGAGGGGAAAAGAGAAAAAGAGAGAGACTGGGAAGAGGAGAGGGGAAGAGAGAGAGCAGTGTATAGTGAAGGAGAGAGAGAGAGAGAGAGAGAGAGAGAGAGAGAGAGAGAGAGAGAGAGAGAGAGAGAGACTGAAAGAAAAGTAGGGAAGAGTGAGAGCAGGGTAAAGTGAAGGAGAGAGAGAGAGAGAGTGAGAGAGAGAGCAGGGTAAAGTGAAGGAGAGAGAGAGAGAGAGAGAGAGAGAGAGAGAGAGTGAGAGAGAGAGAGAGAGAGAGAGAGAGAGAGACTGAAAGAAAAGTAGGGAAGAGTGAGAGCAGGGTAAAGTGAAGGAGAGAGAGAGAGAGAGAGAGAGAGTGTGAGAGAGAGAGAGAGAGAGAGAGAGACTGAAAGAAAAGTAGGGAAGAGTGAGAGCAGGGTAAAGTGAAGGAGAGAGAGAGAGAGAGAGAGAGTGAGAGAGAGAGCAGGGTAAAGTGAAGGAGAGAGAGAGAGAGAGAGAGAGAGAGAGAGAGCAGGGTAAAGTGAAGGAGAGAGAGAGCAAAAGAGAGAGAGAGAGAGAGAGAGAGAGAGAGAGAGAGAGAGCAGGGTAAAGTGAAGGAGAGAGAGAGCAAAAGAGAGAGAGAGAGAGAGAGAGAGCGGGCGAGCGAGCTTTTCGGGACTCTGCATCTCTAACGCTGAGACGCTGAGACTCATAAATCAGCAGCGTGACATAAAGCCGAGGTTTTGTTCTTCTGTACGACTTTCATCATTACATTCAAAGCTGGAACCCTTTATCACTTCCCTCTGCTCTCTCACACGTTCTCCAGCGCGCTCTCTCTCTCACACGTTCTCGAGCGCTCTCTCTCGCTCGCTCGCTCGCGCGCGGCCTCTCTCTCTTTTTCATTACGCTTGGTTAATGTAATACAAAGATTTCCATGTCTCTGCATTAAACCCACAGCAGAGGATTTGTTCCTCCGGTTCCAGCTCTTCAGTCCGGTCCTCGGTTCTCATGCGTGAGACAACGAGGACAACTCGCACTCATCTCACCGGCTTTTAATACAACCGACTTCCAATCGTCCTTTAACTGTCCAAGAACGTCCACAACTATGGACATCTGAGACCTGCTGCCCTCCCACACACAGAACCGGTCCAAAGTTAGGCCACGCCCCCTTCCTGCTCCATCATCCATCTCCTCCACTTATCATACAGATGGACTTTGTAGTTCTATAGTTCCAGACTGTAGTCCATCTGTGTTGTTCGTCCCCTGTTGGTTCTCCATCACAGAACAGGTATCATTTGGGTGGTGGATTGTTGATTGTCGGTTCTGCAGTGACACTGATGTGGTGAGGGGGTTAGTTTGTAGTTTCATTTCTCCACCTCAGTGACACTGCTGGGATAGGACTAATGCCCCCACCCAATAACCCCTGCTCTGTGGTGGTACTATTGGGGTCCTGAGCATTAGAACAGAGTACACAGTATGTTCTTGTTCTATAGAACACACACAGATGGACTACAGTACATACTGTCTACTCGGTTCTAAAGGTCAGAACCCCCACAGAGCAGGGGTTATTGGGTGGGGGCATTAGTCCTATCCCAGCAGTGTCACTGAGGTGGAGAAATGAAACTACAAACTAACCCCCTCACCACATCAGTGTCACTGCAGAACCGACAATCAACAATCCACCACCCAAATGATACCTGTTCTGTGATGGAGAACCAACAGGGGATGAACAACAACACAGAACACAGATGGACTACAGTCTGGAATTATAGAACTACAAAGTCCATCTGTAATGATAAGTGGAGGAGATAGATAATGGAGCAGGAAGGGGGCGTGGCCTAACGTCGGACTGGTTCTATACTACAGGAGTAAGAACTTTGGAACCTGGTTTTTGGAAGTGGACTTGTTTGATGAGTGTGACGCTCCATCAGCTGAAGGTGGATAAACTTTCCACTCTGTAGTCCATCTGTGTTCTACAGTACATACTGTGTTCTCTGTTCTAATGCTCAGAACCCCAATAGTACCACCACAGAGCAGGGGTTATTGGGTGGGGGCATTAGTCCTATCCCAGCAGTGTCACTGAGGTGGAGAAATGAACCTACAAACTAACCCCCTCACCGCATCAGTGTCACTGCTGGGATAGGACTAATGCCCCCACCCAATAACCCCTGCTCTGTGGTGGTTCTGACCTTTAGAACAGAGTACACAGTATGTAGTGTAGTCCATCTGTGTGTGTTCTACAGTACATACTGTGTACTCTTTTCTAATGCTCAGAACCCCAATGGTACCACCACAGAGCAGGGGTTATAGGGTGGGGGCATTAGTCCTATCCCAGCAGTGTCACTGAGGTGGAGAAATGAAACTACAAACTAACCTCCTCACCACATCAGTGACACTGCTGGGATAGGATTAATGCACCCACCCAATAACCCCTGCTCTGTGGTGGTACTATTGGGGTTCTGAGCATTAGAACAGAGTACACAGTATGTACTGTAGAACACACAGATGGACTACAGAATGGAATTGCAGAACTACAAAGTCCATCTTTACAAGAGTGGAGTTAAAAGGGGGCGTGGCCAAACTATAGTGTATTTAATGTGGGAGTGGCTTCATTGCTGCCGCTTTTCCTCAACAAAGCCTTGAAACGACACCGGCAGGATAATCAGGCCTACGAGACGATGCCAGCACAAGTGGCACCTCGCTGCCTAATTACTTAATTAAACTAACGAGTTGCTGAAGAAGCGAGAACTTTAAACGCGAGCGTCATGACAACAGAAGGAGAGTGCGTCTGTTTCCCACCCCCCCGCTCGCACCCTGCGTGACGTTCTCACCGTCAGAACCACCATCACAGCGTGAGGCGTGGAACCGCACTGAGAATTACTCTGAACGGGATAGGCTGGAGGCTTAGTGGTTGGCATGTTCTCCTCTCAGCGTTGGGGGATCCCAATCTGGGTGGAGTTTCCATGTTCTCCCCGTGTCTGTGTGGGTTTCCTCCGGGTTCTCCGGTTTCCACCCACAGACATGGGGAGAACATGGAAACTCCACCCAGATTGGGATTCGAACCTGGATCCCCAGCATTGAGGGGGGGGGGGGGTCCTTTATTTTCCATCCATCCATTATCTCCTGCTTTATCCTCTATTAGGGTCGCGGTGGGGTTCCCCATGCCCATCCAGGGGAGAACGTTTCGGGCGCTGGGCAGATAGACCCAGGAAAGGGCGCCAATCCATCGCTGGACACACACTCACTCACACAGACACACTCTATATGGGGCAATTTGGAGAATTCAAATGACTTGATCCATGTTTTTGGACTGTGGGAGGAAACCGGAGAACCCGGAGGAAACCCACACAGACACGGGGAGAACATGGAAACTCCACCCAGATTGGAATTCGAACCTGGATCCCCAGCATTGAGGGGGGGGGGGTCCTTTATTTTCCATCCATCCATTATCTCCTGCTTTATCCTCTATTAGGGTCACGGTGGGGTTCCCCATGCCCATCCAGGGGAGAACGTTTCGGGCGCTGGGCAGATAGACCCAGGACAGGGCGCCAATCTATCGCTGGACACACACTCACTCACTCAACAGACACACTCTATATGGGGCAATTTGGAGAATTCAATTGACTTGATCCATGTTTTTGGACTGTGGGAGGAAACCGGAGAACCCGGAGGAAACCCACGTGGACATGGGGAGAACATGGAACCTCCACACAGGTCAGGATTCAAACCTGGATCAGCGCTGAGAATGGGGGGGGGGATTCTTTACATGGGGAGTTCCCCATGCCTTCCAGGGGAGAACGTTTCTGGTTCTGGACAGGACACCAATCTATCGCTGGGCACACACTCACTCACACACACACTCTATATGGGGCAATTTGGAGAACTCAATTGACCTTGACCCATGTTTTTGGACTGTGGGAGGAAACCCGAGAACCTCACGCGGAACACACGGGGAGGAAACTCCACTATTCCAGCCGGGAATCCCCAACTGAGAGGAGAACATACCACTAAGCCAGTTTTTTTTTATTTATTTTAGGACTACTGATTTTCAGCGA
The DNA here is from genome assembly GCA_019802505.1 of Corydoras sp. C115. Classification (NCBI taxonomy): domain Eukaryota; kingdom Metazoa; phylum Chordata; class Actinopteri; order Siluriformes; family Callichthyidae; genus Corydoras; species Corydoras sp. C115. Next base: position 12,558 of record JAFMOC010000209.1, on the reverse strand, counting down.
GGTTCCGTCCCTCGTCCCCTGACAGCATCCCGTCCCAAAGACCGGAGAGTCGGATGTTCCGTCTAAAGATGAAGCGGATTCTCAATGTGGTGGCCACACCCCCTGTGATGATGATGAAGATGATGATGATGATGATGATGATGATGATGATGATGATGATGCCCGTTCCCCAGACAGGTATCTAATAACGTGTCCTATACGTTTAAGTACCCAACTTGCCCCGATCCCGCCCCCCCGTCGTCCTCGCGTCCTCGATTTCCGTCCACTGACCCGACCAGCGAGCGATTAAGAACCGGGGTGATTATCTCGCCCCCTGGAGAACGTCGCCTGCCTCCATGTTTCCTCCACACGCTAATTAACATGCACCTCACTTTCAATCTCGTCACTCGGCAATTAATTGCCCCCCCCCCCCCCCACCGGCCAGGCGGCATGGAGAACGGGCAGGGGTTTCATACTTAACGAGGGTTCTCCGTTACACGGCGGAGGAACGATGTGTTTACACTTTGGACGTCGATTCTCTCGCCGGCCGACGCCGACAGACGGGAGGAGGTTCCGTCCTCCGGGAGACAGAACGCGGAGGAGAAGCGGGAGATCAGTAACCAGGCAGCCGGCTGAGTCACCGGAGCGATCGCCGTGGTTACGCCGCTGTGTTATTATCATCAGCAGCATTATTATTACCGCAGCTTCAAAGTCACAACAGCAGGAAGCGTGCTGACTCAGCGCCGAGGACCACGGAACCCACAATGAGGCGGCGGAGAACGTTACCGACGATGTGGAGGAGCGCGTCCAGCACAACCAGAGAACCGTCCACCGGACAAGTCCAGCACAACACACCACAACACAACAACACAACACACCACAACAACACAACAACACAACACAACAACACAACCAGAGAACCGTCCGCCAGACAAGTCCAGCACAACACAACACACCACTACACAACACACCACAACAACACAACAACACAACACAACAACACAACAACACAACCAGAGAACCGTCCGCCGGACAAGTCCAGCACAACACAACACACACAACACAACACACACACAACACACAACACAACAACACAACCAGAGAACCGACGCTCCGTTTGAACCGTCCGCCAGACAAGTCCAGCACAACACACCACACCAACACAAACCACACAACAACACAACACAACAACACAACACAACACAACAACACAACCAGAGAACCGACGGTCCGTTTGAACCGTCCGCCAGACAAGTCCAGCACACACCACACACAACACAACACACAACACACACAACACACAACACACCACAGAACCGACGCTCACACACAACACAGACAACACAACACAACACAACACAACACAACACAACAACACACACAACAACACAACCAGAGAACCGACGCTCCGTTTGAACCGTCCGCCAGACAAGACCAGCACAACACACACAACACACCACAACACAACACAACACACCACAACACAACAACACAACACAACACACAACCAGAGAACCGACGGTCTGTTTGAACCGTCCGCCGGACAAGTCCAGCACAACACACCACACCACAACACAACAACACAACAACACAACAACACAACCAGAGAACCGTCTGCCAGACAAGTCCAGCACAACACACCACACCACACCACAACACACAACAACACACCACAACACAACAACACAACACAACACAACAACACAAACACAACCAGAGAACCGACGCTCCGTTTGAACCGTCCGCCAGACAAGTCCAGCACAACACACCACACAACACAACACAACAACATAACACAACACCACAACAGAAGAACACAACCACCGACAACACACCCACAACAACACACAACAAACAACCACAACACACAACACAACCAGAGAACCGACTCTCCGTTTGAACCGTCCGCCAGACAAGTTCAGCACAACACACCACACAACAACACACACCACACAACACACCACAGTCCAAAAACATGGATCAAGGTCAATTGAGTTCTCCAAATTGCCCCATATAGAGTGTGTTTGTGTGAGTGAGTGTGTGTCCAGTGATAGATTGGTGCCCTGTCCTGGGTGTATCTGCCCAGCGCCCGAAACGTTCTCCCCTGGATGGGCATGGGGAACCCCACCGCGACCCTGATATAGGATAAAGCGGAAGATAATGGATGGATGGATATAAATATATACGGCACGGTGGCTTGGTGGTTTAGCATGTTCTCCTCTCAGCACTAGGGATTCCCGGGTCCGAATCCCAATCTGGGTGGAGTTTGCATGTTCTCCCCGTGTCCGTGTGGGACTCCTCCGGGTTCTCCGGTTTCCTCCCACAGTCCCAAAAACATGGATCAAGGTCAACTGAGTTCTCCGCCAGACAAGTCCAGCACAAATTGCCACCCATATAGAGTGTGTCGCTGTGTGAGTGAGTGTCCAGTGCCCACAACGATAGAACACAACCCACAACAACACAACCAGAGAACCGACGCTCCGTTTGAACCCCGCCACGCCCACACACCACACCACACACGACCCTAGTATAGGATAAAGCGGAAGATTATTATTCACATCATGGTTTTGGGTCGGGGTGGCCACGCCCACATCGTGCTCCATTACACCTTAAACGGCATTAGGATGAAAAAGCTGCGGAAGGTGAATGGATAAACGAACAATAGATCTTATTTACGGGTGATGAATGGAACGCAGCCTCCCCGTCGTAATGAAGTCTATTATAAATCTGCTTCCTGTATAATAATAACGGCTGAGGTAATAATCTGGCAATCAATCAACTCCGGATACATGTCTTCTCGCGCTAACCGGCCGTGCGGTCGTAACAAACCGCGCCGAGGCTCATAAATCGGGACGAACGCCGGGAAGTGACGCCGTAATCCCGGAGTCTAAAGGCCCGCCGCTAGACGCATAGATATTAAAAGTGGCGTCGGAAAGTATTATTATTCACATGCATGGTTTAAATCGTGCTGAATCCCACGCGGCCGAGGTCGTGGATCCTGAATCAGCGCTGAAGGTGAATGGGGGGATCTTATTTACGGGGGAATGGAACGCAGCCTCCTGCGTCGTAATGAAGTCTATTATAAATCTGCTTCCTGTATAATAATCTTTACATGAGGATAGCATGTTCCCCATGCCTTCCAGGGGAGAACGTTTCTGGTTCTGGACAGGACACCCGAGGCTCATAAATGGGCGAAACGCCGGAAGTCACGCACACACACCGGACTCTATATGGCCGAGCTAATCTGAATCCCACGCGAGAGGTCAATGATCCTTGATCCGCTGAGAGAGGGGGGGGGGGGGGGGAAAATTCCCCATGCCCATCCTTCCAGGGGAGAACGTTTCGGGTGCTGGTTACACCCAGGACAGGGGGCAGTCCATCGCTGGGCACACACTCACACACACTGGTATATGGGGCAATTTGGAGAACTCAATTGACCTTGACCCATGGGGGGGGGGGGTTTCCCCATGCCCATCCAGGGGAGAACGTTTCGGGTGCTGGGCAGATACACCCAGGACAGGGGCAATCCATCGCTGGACACACACTCACACACACTCTATATGGGGCAATTTGGAGAACTCAATTGACCTTGACCCATGTTTTTGGACTGTGGGAGGAAACCAAGAACCCGGAGGAAACCCACGCGGACACGGGGAGAACATGGAAACTCCACCCAGATTGGGATTCCAGCCGGGAATCCCCAACGCTGAGAGGAGAACATGCTAAACCACTAAGCCACTGTACCATAGTTTTTATTTATTTTAGGACTACTGATTTTCAGCGAGGTTCCGTCCCTCGTCCCCTGACAGAATCCCGTCCCAAAGACCGGAGAGTCGGATGTTCCGTCTAAAGATGAAACGGATTCTCAATGTGGTGGCCACACCCCCTGTGATGATGATGATGATGATGATGATGATGATGATGAATAAGCGCGTTCCCCAGACAGGTATCTAATAACGTGTCCTATACGTTTAAGTACCCAACTTGCCCCGATCCCGCCCCCCCGTCGTCCTCGCGTCCTCGATTTCCGTCCACTGACCCGACCCAGCAAGCGATTAAGAACCGGGGTGATTATCTCGCCCCCTGGAGAACGTCGCCTGCCTCCATGTTTCCTCCACACGCTAATTAACATTAATAATAATTAACATTAATAATAATTAACATTAATAATAATTAACATTAATAATTCCGCTAATAAGCGGCACGGTGGCTTAGTGGTTAGCACGTTCGCCTCTCAGCGCTAGGGATTCCCGGTTCGAATCCCCATCTGAGTGGAGTTTCCATGTTCTCCCAGTGTCCGCGTGGGTTTCCTCCGAGTTCTCCAGTTTCCTCCCACAGTCCAAAAACACGGATCAAGTCAATTGAGTTCTCCAAAATTGCCCCATATAGAGTGTGTTTGTGTGAGTGAGTGTGTGCCCAGTGATAGATTGGCGCCCTGTCCTGGGTGTATCTGCCCAGTACCCGAAACGTTCTCCCCTGGATGGGCATGGGGAACCCCACCGCGACCCTAATAGAGGATAAAGCGGGAGATAATGAATGAATTAATGAATTCCGCTAATAATCTGGCAATCAATCAACTCCGGATACATGTCTTCTCGCGCTAACCGGCCGTGCGGTCGTAACAAACCGCGCCGAGGCTCATAAATCGGGACGAACGCCGGGAAGTGACGCCGTAATCCCGGAGTCTAAAGGCCCGCCGAGCTAAACGTCTGAATCCCACGCGGCCGAGGTCGGCGGACCTCCATCTGCAGAGGTTGTGATGTGGAGAGTGCAACGTGTAAACAGCATCAATAATAAAAACAGAGAAGGGGGCAACCGGGCGGAGAACATGACCGCCATGCCGAGGCTCGGCTCCTCAGTCTGCGATGTGCACCCATGTGAGAGGGGGCGCCGTTTACTTTCAGCGCTTTACGATTCAGGCTTTAGATTCATTTACGCATTATATTCCGCTTTATCCTCTATTAGGGTCTCGCGCGGGGGGGGGGGGGGGGGGGGGGGGGGGGGGGGGTTTCCCCATGCCCATACAGGGGAGAACGTTTCGGGCGCTGGGGGGGCAGGGGGGGGGGGGGGGGGGGGGGGGGGGATACACCCAGAACAGGGGGGGGGGGGGGGGGGGGGGGGGGGGGGGGGGGGGACGCCATATCCATCACTGGACACACACCACTCAACCACACGGACACACTCACACACGACATACTCCTATATGGGGCAATTTGGAGAACTCAATTGACCTTGATCCATGTTTTGGGACTGTGGGTGAGGGAAACCGGGAGAACCCGGAGGAAACCCACGTGGACACGGGGAGAACATGGAAACTCCACTCAGATTGGGATTCGAACAGGAATCCCCAGCGCTGAGAGGAGAACATGCTAAACCACTAAGCCACCTGTATTTTATATTCCATCCATCATCTTCTGCTTTATCCTCTATTAGGGTCGGGGGGGGGGGGGGGGGGGTCTCCATGCCCATCCAGGGGAGGGGAGAACGTTTTTATATTTTCGGGCGCAGGGGGGGGGGTTCAGATACACCCAGGACAGATACACGGGACGACGGCAATCTATCGCTGGACACACACTCACTCACACAGACACACTCTATATGGGGCAATTTGGAGAACTCAATTGACCTGGATCCATGTTTTTGGACTGTGGGAGGAAACCGGAGAACCCGGAGGAAACCCACGTGGACACGGGGAGAACATGGAAACTCCACCCAGATTGGGATTCGAACAGGGAATCCCTAGCGCTGAGAGGAGAACATGCCAAACCACTAAGCCACCTGTATTTTATATTCCATCCATCATCTTCCGCTTTATCCTCTATTAGGGTCGGGGGGGGGGGGTTCCCCATGCCCATCCAGGGGAGAACGTTTCGGGCGCTGGGTAGATACACCCAGGACAGGACACCAGTCTATTGCTGGGCACACACTGACACACACACATACACACTCTATATGGGGCAATTTGGAGAACTCAATTGTCCGTGTGGGTTTCCTCCGGGTTCTCCGGTCTGGTTTCCTCCCACAGTCCAAAAACATGGATAAAGGTCAATTGAATTCTCCAAATTGCCCCATATAGAGTGTGTCTGTGTGAGTGAGTGTGTGTCCAGTGATAGATTGCCCCCTGTCCTGGGTGTATCTGCCCAGCGCCCGAAACGTTCTCCCCTGGATGGGCATGGGGAACCCCCCCCGCGACCCTAATAGAGGATAAAGCGGAAGATAATGGATGCTTGGATGTTTATTTACATTCTGAATCCTGATGAAACAGACCAACTGAGATGATAAACACTTTCTCGCCGTTAATAAACATTTGTCTTAATTATCAGATGATTAACAGATATCAGTTTAACGACGGAATCCTTAACGAACGCTTAAACACGCCACTGACTGCTCATTAACTGCCCCAATTCCATGGCAGGAGGGCAGTACGGAACCCCGCACATTCGCCGGGCGAGATTAAAAGCCCGGATCTAATTCCCGTGACATCGGAGCCGGTGCGCCGCTCACGGGGGGTTCTAGATTCGGACTGCGTGACCGATGAGCGGCGTGACGGTTGCTGGACGAGGCGGACAGTGAGACGGACTCATGCATCATGAGAACGTTGTGTTTCCTCACTGTCGACAGAGCAGCATGAAAAATCAATTACGCTCTTCTATACCACGCTCCTCTATACCCCCCCCCCCCCCGAGATAAACTAATTAATCAATAGATGGCGCTGGAGAACCCGTGTCATGGTGCGTTGACAGGATCCAGCTGATACCACCGCAGCAATTAGACGATTCCAGCTGATTGGCTGTCGAAAGGATGGTTTTATTCATTGATTAATGATTTCGCCGAGACGTTCTACAGCTCAACAATATTCCATCCGGGTCTGGGGGGGGGGGGGGGGTTCCCCATGCGCATCCTTCGGGCGCGGGGCAGATACACCCAAGACAGGGCGCCAATCTGTCACTGGGCACACACTCACTCACCCAGACACACTCTATATGGGGCAATTTGAAGAATTCAATAGACTTGATCCATGTTTTTGGACTGTGGGAGGAAAGCGGAGAACCCGGAGGAAACCCACGTGGACACGGGGAGAACATGGAAACTCCACCCAGATTGGGATTCGAATCGGGAATCCCTAGCGCTGAGAGGAGAACATGCCAAACCACTAAGCCACCTGTATTTTATATTCCATCCATCATCTTCCGCTTTATCCTCTATTAGGGTCGTGGGTGGGGGGGTTCCCCATGCCCATCCAGGGGAGAACGTTTCGGGCGCTGGGCAGATACACCCAGGACAGGGTGCCAATCTATCACTGGACACACACTCACTCACACACACTCTATATGGGGCAATTTGGCGAACTCAATTGACGTTGATCCATGCTTTTTGGACTGTGGTAGGAAACCGGAGAACCCGGAGGAAACCCACGTGGACATGGGGAGAACATAGAAACTCCACCCAGATTGGGATTCGAACTGGGAATCCCCAGCGCTGAGAGGAGAACATGCTAAACTCTAAGCCACCCTACCGCCCGAGGGTTTACCCTCTGGTGGTGCTCACAGCTGGAGAGGCGAGCATGGGGGGGGTTCCCCCAGGGTATCAGCATGCAGCAGATGTTCTCCACTTTCATGTTATTTTACCCTTTGTGTATTTTCAATAGGTTTCCGTGGTGACTCCATGTGTTCTGCCCCGTGTGGTTCGGCCCGGTATAGCAGGTCCTACTTTAACAGAAGGCGCCGGCGGATGTGGACGCGTTTGAGAGCGTGATGCTTTTTTAAGGTGAATGCACCGGTGCTGGTTTGTGTTCTGCTGTAATCGGAACCGGCAGCCCGACTTTTAAAGCTGTCCTCCACGCCGGTGTCTTCTCTCCCGATGTTCCGTCCTCTCGGCGTGGAACACATGTTCCGTCCCCGTTTGTGTGTGCGGTCCTCAGGGTTCTCTTCCTCAGCATCTTAGAGCTGTCCTCCACGCCGGTGTCTTTTCTCCCAATGTTCCGTCCCCTGGGCGCGGAACACATGTTCCGTCCCCGTTTGTGTGTGCGGTCCTCAGGGTTCTCTTCCTCAGCATCTGTCCCTCTAAATGCCTCCCTGCGGTTACACGCTGCACAAGACAAATTCCAAAATAGCCCTGAGACAGCAAATTGCCCCCGCCGAAAGATGTTCCTGCCGCCGACGCACACGCACGGCGCTTAATGCGTTCTCCACGTTCTCCTGAGCTTTAAGCTGTGTCCATGCATCTAATGCCAGTGTCCTCCCACAGCCCAAAACGAACATGATGGATCAGCGTGGAGATTCCATGTTCTCCTCATGTCTGCCTGGGTTTCCTCCCACAGTCCAAATACATGGATTCAAGTTGCCCTGTCAATTCAAGGTGTACCTGTCCACTGAAACGTACTCCCCTGAATGGGCATGAGGAACCGGAACATTATTGTTGATAGTATTGATGATATTGTTGAAAGTATTGATGATATTGTTGATAGCATTGATTTTATTGTTGATAGCATTGATTATATTGATGTTATTGTTGATAGTATTGATAGTATTGATGATATTGTTGATAGTATTGATGATATTGTTGATAGTATTGATGATATTGTTGATAGTATTGATGTTATTGTTGATAGTATTGATGTTATTGTTGATAGTATTGATGATATTGTTGATAGTATTGATGATATTGTTGACAGTATTGATAGTATTGATGTTATTGTTGATAGCATTGATGATATTGTTGATAGCATTGATGATATTGTTGATAGTATTGATAGTATTGTTAATGGTATTGATGTTATTGTTGATGGTATTGATGTTATTGTTGATAGTACTGATGATATTGTTGATAGTATCGATGTTATTGTTGATAGTATTGATGATATTGTTGATAGTATCGATGTCATTGTTGATAGTATCGATGTCATTGTTGATAGTATTGATGATATTGTTGATAGTATCGATGTTATTGTTGATAGTATGATATTGTTTATAGTATTGATGTTATTGTTGATAGTATTGATATTATTGTTGATAGTATTGATTATATTGTTGATAGTATTTATGATATTGTTGATAGCATTGATATTGTTGATGGTATTGATATTGTTGATAGTATTGATGTTATTGATAGTATTGATGATATTGATAGTATTGATGATATTGATAGTATTGATATTGTTGATAGTATTGATGATATTGTTGATAGTATTGATGATATTGTTGATAGTATTGATGTTATTGCTGATAGTATTGATGTTATTGTTGATAGTATTGATAGTATTGATGTTATTGTTGATAGCATTGATGATATTGTTGATAGTATTGATAGTATTGATGTTATTGTTGATAGTATTGATGATATTGTTGATAGTATCGATGTCATTGTTGATAGTATCGATGTCATTGTTGATAGTATTGATGATATTGTTGATAGTATCGATGTTATTGTTGATAGTATCGATGTTATTGTTGATAGTATGATATTGTTGATAGTATTGATATTGTTTATAGTATTGATGTTATTGTTGATAGTATTGATATTATTGTTGATAGTATTGATTATATTGTTGATAGTATTTATGATATTGTTGATAGTATTGATGATATTGTTTATAGTATTGATGATATTGTTTATAGTATTGATGATATTGTTGATAGTATTGATGTTATTGCTGATAGTATTAATATTGTTGATAGTATTGATGTTATTGTTGATAGTATTGATGTTATTGTTGATAGTATTGATAGTATTGATGTTATTGTTGATAGCATTGATGATATTGTTGATAGTATTGATGATAATGTTGATAGCATTGATGTTATTGTTGATAGTATTGATGTTATTGTTGATAGTATTGATGATATTGTTGATAGTATTGATAGTATTGATGATATTGTTGATAGAATTGATGATAATGTTGATAGCATTGATGTTATTGTTGATAGTATTGATGTTATTGTTGATAGTATTGATGTTATTGTTGATAGTATTGATAGTATTGATGATATTGTTGATAGTATTGATGATAATGTTGATAGCATTGATGTTATTGTTGATAGTATTGATGATATTGTTGATAGTATTGATGTTATTGTTGATAGTATTGATGTTATTGTTGATAGCATTGATGATATTGTTGATGGTATTGATGTTATTGTTGATGGTATTGATGATATTGTTGATAGTATCGATGTTATTGTTGATAGTATTGATGATATTGTTGATAGTATCGATGTCATTGTTGATAGTATCGATGTCATTGTTGATAGTATTGATGATATTGTTGATAGTATCGATGTTATTGTTGATAGTATCGATGTTTATTGTTGATAGTATGATTTGTTGATAGTATTGATATTGTTTATAGTATTTGATGTTATTGTTGATAGTATTGATATTATTGTTGATAGTATTGATTATATTGTTGATAGTATTTATGATATTGTTGATAGTATTGATGATATTGTTTATAGTATTGATGTTATTGTTGATAGTATTGATGATATTGTTGATAGTATTGATGATATTGATAGTATTGATGATATTGTTGATAGTATTGATGATATTGTTGATAGTATTGATGATATTGTTGATAGTATTGATGTTATTGCTGATAGTATTAATATTGTTGATAGTATTGATGTTATTGTTGATAGTATTGATGTTATTGTTGATAGTATTGATAGTATTGATGTTATTGTTGATAGCATTGATGATATTGTTGATAGTATTGATGATAATGTTGATAGCAATTGATGTTATTGGTTTGATAGTAATTTAGATGTTATTGTTGATAGTATTGATGATATTGTTGATAGTATTGATAGTATTGATGATATTGTTGATAGAATTGATGATAATGTTGATAGCATTGATGTTATTGTTGATAGTATTGATGTTATTGTTGATAGTATTGATGTTATTGTTGATAGTATTGATAGTATTGATGATATTGTTGATAGTATTGATGATAATGTTGATAGCATTGATGTTATTGTTGATAGTATTGATGATATTGTTGATAGTATTGATGTTATTGTTGATAGTATTGATGATATTGTTGATAGTATTGATGATATTGTTGATAGTATTGATGTTATTGTTGATAGTATTGATGATATTGTTGATAGTATTGATGATGGCGCATTAGACTTGCATTAGACAGTAAGTAGAACCCATGCAGTGCGGGACGTGGAGAACCGGAGAACAGGGTTCTGTTTAAAAGTTTGTATTTTTATCAGTAGAACTGAGAACAGCTTTCACTGGAACTGAAGAACCTTATAATCTGACATGTTTACATATTTTTGCTACCAAATCTGATTAGTGTTGCTCTAACGGGATTGGACCTCCTGACCCGACGCTCGTTACACCAAACGACAGCTGGACCGAAACGTCTATTGATCGTCGTTAATGGTTCTATTTAAGGTTCTGATTTTCATTTGGAGTTTTCTTCCCGAGAACCTCGTGAAGAATTTAGAGCTGGACGGAGTTGCACGCCGTCCCGGGAACCGGTCCAAGCCGGTTCTAATTTGGAAGCGACCCACATCTGTTTGTCCGAACGCTGCTTTAAAGATTAAAACGTGGAAACGGTTCCCTCACGCAGAACATCTCAGCTGTGAGGCTTTAATACCGTCGGTTCTGAAGGCAGTCCCCGGAGCGAGGGGGTTCTGCTCGTAGGTTCCAGTCAGAGGTTCCGGGTGCTCGCGGGCGAATCACAGGACGGGGGGGGGGGGGGGGGGGGGGGGGGGGGCCGGTGGGGGGGGGGGGGTCCATGCCAGGTCCAATGTAGGTGGGGGGGGGGGGGGGGGGGGGTCTCCATGTTCTCCCTGTGCCCGTTTAGGTTTTCCCCAAGTTCTCCGGTTTCCTCCCACAGTCCAAAAACATAAATTCAAGGTAAAGTGGCTGCCCTAAATTGCCCCTATAAAGTGTGTGTTGGTGTCTGTGTGAGTGAGTGTATGGGCACTCTGGGTAGAGTTTCCATTGTTCTCCTCATGTCTGTGTGGGCTTCCCCCTACAGTCCAAACACATGGATTCAAGGTGAATTGGCTGCCCAAAATTGCCCCTACATGTTTTTTTTGTGCCCAAAAATAGATTGGCACCCTGTTCTATCTTGCCCAGCGCTCGAAACATTCTCCAGTGGATGGATGCAAGGCACTCAACCCCCCCCCCCCCCAACCACGACCCCAATGTATGAGTTTCCATTGTTCTCATGTCTGTGTGGGCTTCCTCACACAGTCCAAACACATGTATTCAAGGTGAATTGGCTGCCCTAAATTGCCCCTACACGTTTTTTTTGTGCCCAAAAATAGATTGGCACCCTGTTCTATCTTGCCCAGCGCTCGAAACATTCTCCAGTAGATGGATGCAAGGCACTCACCCCCCCCCCCCCCTGATTCCTATCCCCCCCCCACACCAACCACGACCCCAATGTATGAGTTTCTATTGTTCTCATGTCTGTGTGGGCTTCCTCAAACAGTCCAAACACATGGATTCAAGGTGAATTGGCTGCCCGAAATTGCCCCTACATGGTTTTTTGTGCCCAAAAATAAAAATTTGGGACCTGTTTTTATTTGCCCAGCCTCGAAAAATTCCCTGGAT
>JAFMOC010000208.1:437500-510450 GCA_019802505.1 Corydoras sp. C115 | reverse complement strand
TGGAGCAGAGACATGCGTCCAAAAGGACGTGGGAGCAGAGACATGCATCCAAAATGATGTGAGATGTGTCCAAAAGAACACAAGAGCAGAGACATGCGTCCAAATGGACGTGGGAGCAGAGACATGCGTCCAAAAGGACGTGGGAGCAGAGACATGCGTCCAAATGGACGTGGGAGCAGAGACATGCGTCCAAATGGACGTGGGAGCAGAGACATGCGTCCAAATGGACGTGGGAGCAGAGACATGCGTCCAAAATGGACGTGGGAGCAGAGACATGCGTCCAAATGGACGTGGGGGTGAGCAGAGACATGGCGTCCAAAAATGGACGTGGGAGCAGAGACATGTGTCCAAATGGACGTGGGAGCAGAGACATGTGTCCAAATGGACGTGGGAGCAGAGACAAGTGTCCAAATGGACGTGGGAGCAGAGACATGTGTCCAAATGGACGTGGGAGCAGAGACATGCATCCAAAATGACGTGAGATGTGTGTCCAAAAGAACACAAGAGCAGAGACATGCGTTCAAAAGGACGTGAGACATGTGTCCAAATGGACGTGGGAGCAGAGACATGTGTCCAAAAGGACGTGAGACATGGGTCTAAAATAACGTGAGACATGGGTCTAAAAGGACATGGGAGCAGAGACATGTGTCCAAAAGGACGTGAGACGTGCATCCAAAAGACGTGAGACCGTGGTCATATGTTCAAAAGTATGTGGACGCCCATGTGTCCACTTGTGGACAACGTTAATGAAATTAACTGAGTTCTCCGTCCTCCCGCAGGTTCCTCTACATCACTGCATTCTCTAAATGTTCGGAACGTCAAGGTTCCGTATGTCAGCGCGGACCCGGACGCCGGTCCTGTTACGGCGGGGACAATGACGAATCTGGAGCGGAACCATTCGGCTCGTTTTGGAACGTTTTAACGAACGCGACCACAAAGCTGCGTGTTGGGACCTCCTTAAAATCCAAAAGTCTCAGGAAAGCTCGTTTAGGACGCCGGCTTACGGAACCCGAGACGGAACCCAGCGAGGGGTTCCCGGACCGAGACTCTAATAATGTACTGATGGGCTACGGGACACGGACACGTTACCCGGGGGAGACCCACACAGGCACAGGGAGGACATGAAACTTCAGCAGCCACAGCGCCACCGTAGGCCACCGCTGGAATTACGTCATCACGGAAATTTTAAAAAAAAAAAGGTTCCAATGATGTCGTCCAGTCCGTTTTTTTGGATTGCGGAACATCCGTCACTGGAACAACGATCCCATATAATTATAATACGTTATAATATGATTATAATACGGCGGCACGGTGCCCTAGTGGTTTAGCATGTTCTCCTCTCAGCTCTAGGGATTCCCGGTTCGAATCCCCATCTGGGTGGAGTTTCCATGTTCTCCCCGTGTCCGCGTGGGTTTCCTCCGGGTTCACCGGTTTCCTCCCACAGTCCAAAAACATGGATCAAGGTCAACTGAATGTTCCAAATTGCCCCATATAGAGTGTGTGTGTGTGAGTGAGTGTGTGCACAGTGATAGATTGCCCCCCTGTCCTGGGTGTATCTGCCCAGCGCCCGAAACGTTCTCCCCTGGATGGGCATGGGGAACCCCCCCCACGACCCTAATAGAGGATAAAGCTGAAGATAATGGATGGATGAATGGATGATAATACGTTCCGTGTCACGGGTTCCGTTCGAAAACACATCAAAGGGAACAAACATCAAAGAGAACCACAGTCCAACCTCAGATAACGCTCCACGTACCATTACAATAACATAGTGCGGTTTAAGAGCACGGAACAACGTGGGCCCTCACGTGGCCCCTCACGGCCCTCTGTCCTTGCGACCCTGCGGAACAGTAATCACGCTTCCACAGATCACAGAACGGAAAAAAAACGGGGCCTTCACTTAAACAGCGCGCGGAAAATAAGCAGGCTCCGCGCCGCACTCCAGACTGTTTACCTCCGAACGGCGCGGAGCCGAGACGCCGGGACGGGACGGGCCCCGCGGTCCGAACGGGGATCTTACCACATATGGAAGAACGTCCCGTATTTAACCTAACTCCGTGTGACGAACGTTTTGCGTGACGGGGTTCTTCGGGGGATCGGGTGGAGGGGGACGGGGACGAAGGTTCTGCAATGTTTACATCAGCAGGACGTTTAGCGTCATTAACCCCTTCGAGGTCAAAGACGGAGTTTACCCCCCCCCCCCCCCCCGTTTCTACATGCAGAACGTTGGAACCTCCACATGGCCACCACAGGACCGGGCGATTAGGGTGGAGGAAGGTGGTCAGCAGTGCAGTGTGTGGGTTGCTCTTTATATCATTGCACTACCTTCATCAAGGAGAACATACCAAATGCCAACAGCGATATATTCTAGGAACGCTCGGTCCGCGGTTCGACTTCCAGCGGGTGTCATGTGATCACGACACGAGCTCCAACAGCGGGCGACTGAGTGTTTCCTGTCCGTCAACAAGAATATGAAAAGAGAGGCGGCGGGCAGCGAGGAGGGGGTGGGGTGCCAGAGACGTAGCGAAATGACCTCTACTCCCACTTGACGGGGGTTGGGGTTTTGGGGTGATGGGGGTGCGGGGGGAAGGGGGCTTCCCTCGAGGGTCTGAAACCTATAGTTCTGCTGTTTTGGGTTTTGGATCAAAGGTCAGGCTGAGGGCCAGACGGCGTGGTCAGGGTGGAGGTTCTACTCACTCAAACCGTTACATGATATTTAAACACTGAAGGGAGGGAACTATAGCAACAGAAACCTTTACCGGTCCATTACCCACAAATCTGTCTCCACATACATCCATCACACACATCCACCCAATCATCCACCGGTCTACACACCCAACAATCCACCCAACCATCCATCGGTCTACACACCCAACCATCCACCCAACCATCTAGAGGTCTACACACCCAACAATCCACCCAACCATCCACCGGTCTACACAACCAACCATCCACCCAACCATCTAGAGGTCTACACACCCAACCATCCATCGGTCTACACACCCAACAATCCACCCAACCATCCATCGGTCTACACACCCAACAATCCACCCAACCATCTAGAGGTCTACACACCCAACCATCCATCTGTCTACACACCCAACAATCCACCCAACCATCCATCGGTCTACACACCCAACAATCCACCCAACCATCTAGAGGTCTACACACCCAACAATCCACCAGTCTACACAACCAACCATCCACCCAACCATCTAGAGGTCTACACACCCAACCATCCATCGGTCTACACACCAAACAATCCACCCAACCATCTAGAGGTCTACACACCCAACCATTCACCCAGCCATCCACAGGTCTACACACCCAACCTTCCACAGGTCTACACACGCAAGCATCCACCCAACCATCTAGAGGTCTACACACCCAACCATCCACCCAACCATCCACAGGTCTACACACTCAACAATCCACAGGTCTACACACCCAACCATCCACAGGTCTACACACCCAACCATCCGCCCAACCAATCCCCCATCCGATCACCCAACCACCCATCCAATCCCCCACCCACCAAATTATATACCAGTTTACACACTCATCCAAACAACCAACCAACCAACCAACCACTCATCCACCCACCAGTTTACACTCATCCAACCACCCAACCAATCATTCACCAGTTCACACACTCTCATCCACCCAGCTGTCCAAACTCATCTACTCATCCATTCATCTATCTAAAATTCACACACACATTTATCCACTTACACATCCACACACTTACAGTATAATCCTCATCCACACACACACACACACACACACACACACACACACACACACACACCTCCACAAACCCCAAACGTTCTAAAGCTGAAACTTTTTACAAACACATGAATCACATGATCTCAGGTTCTAAAGCTTTCTAAAATAAATCAGATCATCACGATAAACGAAATCGGAGTGTGTGTTCCGTCTGCTCGGTCACCTGACCTCACACACACACACACGTTTCTAAAGCTGAAACTTTTTACACACACACACACTAAAGCGTTCTACACACACACGGTTCCGTGTTCACCATGGACCTGCATTAACCCACATTCCTGCCACTCCAAGTTCAAAGTGCACAATCGCTCTGTTGATCGAGCCAAGAACAGGCCTTTGGATCAGAGCGCCCCCCCACCCCTCCCCCACCCCCCCCCTCCCTGAGGGCCCCCGGTCCTGCCACGTCTGAGCCTTCGCCTCTCACATGACCTGATGAAATGGAGATAATGACATGGGGGGGGGAGGGATGGGGGGGATGGGGGGTGGGGGCGCTCTCAGATCCCGAAGCTAAGAGCCCGTCTCAAAGTCTGTAATTGACTTAAACAGGCATCAACGGATCCATCACGGTTCTAAACCCCCCCCCCCAATCCGTCCCCCCAATCCCTCCTACCCCCCCCCATCAGGGAGTTTTCCTTTTATAATTAGGAATGGACCCCTTCCAGGTTCTAAATCCCTGATTTGGAGGGCTTTGATATGATCTGGCGTGTTGCGGCAGGCATCGGCGTGTCCGAACGCTCACGGTTCTAGAGCTTTACGGAACGTTCAGGGGACGGTTCCCTTTTCTTTTTTGTCTTTAAAATAAGCGGCCCGTCCCCTGGTCCGGCTCTTTATTGAGGAACCGGGTGCCGAGGCGGTCCTCCGGCGTTGAAGGGAACCTTCCTGACCTGAACCCACTCGGTCTCTCATAGTCCGACAGAAAGAATAAAGATCCTTCTGGAAGTGGATCCATCAAAAGGTTCCACCGTACCGCAGCGGTTCCCGAAGACGCCCATCCACCTGCTGCTCGCCGGGTCCTCGTCCGACTCCAGCCGTTCCGTGTCCGAGAACCCGCTGTGTGGATGATCACTCTTGGCCTTGATGTTACCTCAGAGGAACCCAAGGTATGGAACCTCCTGGAACCTCTTTCATCTCTGAAGACTTGAGGCTGAAGCAGGTCGACCCACCGCTGAGCCTCTGGTGTGTGGCTGCAGCCTATCCCGTTCTACTTCAATCAACTCACTGATTGGCACCTGGCTGTCCTAATGATGTAATCATGCCGGTACACGCCCACTTCATTCATTGGTCCTTTAGCTACAGGGTTCCTCTTTGACTAAAAAAAAAATAAGTACCCACCTCCTGGTTGAATTGGCTTTTCAAGGTGTTCTGAAACCTCCATCAAGCTTATTTTGGTGGAACTACACTAAAGAACCAAAAGTATTGGGACACCAATGGGAACTAAAAAGGTCTATGCGACACCAACACGGAACACTGGCTTGTGAATGGGAGAGGAGAGGTGGGGGGGGACGGGGGGGAGGTCAATTACCTGTTGTAGGTTCCTCAGGTATTTACACAGAGGCGAAACCTGGAATGGGGGGAGGGGTCACTCGGCGCATTCCAACACAAGGAACTTTTATTGTTCTCAGAACGTTTGGTGAACTCGGCGTGTGGCGGTGACATCACTGCCCCGCAGGACGGTTCTACATCAGCGTAGGAACCATGAAGGAGTTAAATGGACATTTTTTGGGAGGGGGTTGGGGCGGGGGGCGGGGGGTCAGGGGGGGGAATATGATCCCGAGGCATCTTAAGGAAAATATTTAAATCCTCGTTGGCATTTTATCTCGATCTCAACCGGCCACCTTAAGAATCCGAGAAACGAAACAGCCAGAACAGTTCCAGAGTTCCTGCAGAACCTGGACAGAAGTATTGAGACCAACCTTCTAATGAATTAATTACATGGTAGAACATCCACCACTAAGCCATGTGCTCCACCGAGAGGCCCATGGTTGGGCACCTTTGATGTAGAAGAACTCAACCCCATCCTACACCTTTGGGATGAATGAGAACCGAGAACCAGGCACTCACAGATCGGGGGTGCCATGAGGATCCTCTGATTATAATAATTTAACCCACGAGGAACTTCACCCTTTCAAAGTCCATCAATCAATCATCTGCCACTCGTTCCTCTATCAGGGCCCCGTGGGTTGGAGGGGTGGGTTGGGATTGGTTTGTTCTCCAACCAGGGGAGAACGTTTTGGGCGCTGGGCAGATACACCCAGCACAGGGTGCCAATCTATCGCTGGGCACACTCACTACATTGGGCAATATAATATACCTTAAATCCATGTTTTGGGACTGTGGGAGGAAACTCCGCCCAGGAACTTCCTATAGAGTTCTGACATTGGCGCCTATAGGGGCAATTTGGAGAAGCAACTTCACCTTGAATCCATTTTTTTTGGAGGGAGGTGTGGGAGGAGAAACCCGGTGGAGAACATGAAACCTCCACCCAGATCGGGATGGGAACCTCAGCGCTTAGAGGCAGACAACTCCTACATTGGTTCTGACATTGGAGCCTATAGGGGCAATTTGGAGCAGCCACTTCACCTTGAATCCATTTTCATGGAACATGGAACCTCCACCCAGATCGGGACGGGAACCCCAGCGCTGAGAGAACGTGAGGACCACCACCCTTCACCCTTCGTTAGAGAGTCACGTCGTCTTGACGACTTGCTTACATTTAAACGAGCTTGGTTCTCGGTCCTCGACCGGGCGTGATGTTTGTATCGTGCAGACGTGGGGAGAACATACCAACTCTCACACATAACGATGGCGACCTCGTCGTTAGCGGACCTTCACCCGCTGGTTTTTCGAGAAGCTTTACATTTACATTTTGGTTATTTATTGGACGCTTTTATCCAAAGCGACTTACAAGCTGAGCACAGGGTTAATCACAGCGCCCCCTGCAGCAATGAGGGTTAAGGGTCTCACTCAAGGACCCACACTGGTAACTTCAGGGGACCTGGGATTTGAACCCACAACCTTCAGATTGATAACCCAACACCCTGACCACTGAGCGACCACGCCCTCCCTTTCAGCGAGGAAGAAAGATGGACCACACGGAGTTCGTATGAACTACATCATATTTACATGAACCAATCGGATCGCGCGGAACAGGAACGTTCTTCATCCCGCGCACGCGAACACACGACGACGTGGAACGCCGGTCCCGTTAAACAAAAGTGCAGCGTCTGGTTCCTAATCCTTCCGTCTCAGAGGTCCCCGTTTCGGGAAGAAAAAAAAATCCACCCGGGAAACGTCCTCCGATCCCGTAAAGTGCTTCTGCTCCACCAGCAGCCTTCAGAGGGCGCTCTCGAACCGTCAGACCGGCTCCAGCTTGCCCCTCGAGCCGCGCCACCCCCAGCGCACCAGCGACAGGAACCCCGGCCCGCTCGGCTCCGGCTGCCGGGTGTGGTCGCACGTCAGGCAGCAGTTCTCCTGACCGCCGGGCGGCACCATGCGCTCCAGGTCCATCTTGGTCCCCTTGCTCAGGTGCTGCCCGTGGAACCCGTGCTGCAGGCGGGACAGCATCTCGCGCCTCTGCTGCCGCAGCCGCCGGTTCTCGCTGCGCAGCATCCGCAGGGCCAGCGTGACGAGCAGCACCAGCACCAGGCCGCCGGCGATGGGCACGGCGATGACGGCGGCGCGGAACCACACCTCCTTGGACGAGGGGACCTCCTGCGCCCGCGGGAACGGCGCGCGGCCCTCGTCGGCCGCAGGGCGACCCCGGCGAGGACCTGCGAGGAGATCGAGGCAAATGTGGGAATGTGGCCCAAACGCAAACGCATTAGAAGGTGCAAAGCCAGGTTCCTACCGTCGCCGTGGCGATAAGCCGGGTCCTGCAGGCCTCTGTAGTTGCACATGTCCTCGTGACAGCACTCGGTGGCGCCGTGGCCGCGCAGGGCGTCGTGGGAGCGGCATGCGCCCGCCTCGCTCGGGGGGGCGTCGTAACAGCCGTGAGAGAGCGGAGACTTGGCGCTCTGCGGATCCAGGACGCGAGTGAAGCAGGCGTTCAGCTCCGACTTGCACATGTAACCCGTCGCTACGCAGTGAGGGGCGTCGCAGTAGCACCGGATCTCACCTGCACCGAAAAAAGACGCAGCTGCGTTACGCCACTGTGTGTGCAACCTCATTAAAGATGCGATATGCAACCTCATTAAAGATGCGATATGCAACCCCTTTAAAGATGAAATACAAAACCACATTAAAGATGCGATATGCAACATCATTAAAGATGCGATATGCAACCCCTTTAAAGATGAAATACAAAACCACATTAAAGATGCGATATGCAACCCCTTTAAAGATGCGATATGCAACCCCTTTAAAGATGCGATATGCAACCCCTTTAAAGATGCGATATGCAACCTCATTAAAGATGCAATATGCAACCTCATTAAAGATGCGATATGCAACCTCATTAAAGATGCGATATGCAACCCCTTTAAAGATGCGATATGCAACCCCCTTAAAGATGCGATATGCAACCTCATTAAAGATGCGATATGCAACCCCCTTAAAGATGCGATATGCAACCCCTTTAAAGATGCGATATGCAACCCCTTTAAAGATGCGATATGCAACCTCATTAAAGATGCGATATGCAACCCCCTTAAAGATGCGATATGCAACCTCATTAAAGATGCGATATGCAACCTCATTAAAGATGCGATATGCAACCTCATTAAAGTTTAATTTTAAAAATGTAAAAATATGCAACCTCATTAAACATGCGATATGCAACCTCATTAAAGATGCGATATGCAACCCCCTTAAAGATGCGACATGCAACCTTATTAAAGATGCGACATGCAGCCTCATTAAAGATGCGATATGCAACCCCCTTAAAGATGCGATATGCAACCTCATTAAAGATGAAATACAAAACCACATTAAAGATGCGATATGTGACCTCATTATAGATGTGATATGCAACCTCACTAAAAATGCATTATAAACCTCACTGAAGATGCAATATGGAACCCCATTATAGATGCGATACGCAACCTCCTTAAACATGCAATATACAACCTAATTAAGGATGCGATATGCAACCCCCTTAAAGATGCAACATGTAACCCCATTAGAGATAAGATATGCAACCCCCTTAAAGATGCGATATGCAACCCCATTACAAATGCAATATGTAAACACCTTAAAGATGCGATATGCAACCCCATTACAAATGCAATATGTAAACACCTTAAAGATGCGATATGCAACCTCATTAAAGATGAAATACAAAACCACATTAATATGTTGTTAAATATGTTGTTATAAATGCATTATAAAACCTCATTAAAGATGCTATATACAACCTAATTAAGGATGCGATATGCAAACTCATTAAAGATGAACCTCTGATCATCATCCCGCACTGATGTTGCTCTATTTGGAATATTGTGACATCATATGGATCACATGACTTCTATCATTCATAAATAAATCCAGGAGCGTCCATGCAGCTCAAGTACACGCCGTCATTACAGAGCGAGGAGAACATACAAACTATTATACTTAATAACATTTTCAACAGTTTGGGGAAGGTCCCTTTCTACCTAAAGGATGTTTTGAGTTAGGGTTGAAGTTCCTCAAAGCAACGGAAGAGGTTTGAAAGGTTCTTTAAAGCGCATAACAAGGTTCCTCCACACAGTTCCTCTAAAACAGTATGATCTATGGAGGTTCTTCAGTTCGGCTGTAAGGAGGAACCTTTTGATTAAGTTCCTCAAGCTTTCGGAGAACCTAAAAAGGAAACTAAAGGTTCTTTAAAAGTTCTTTGAAACACTTCTACCAAGTTGGTTCCTGGGGGGATCTCGAGAGACAATGGTTCCAGAACATCATAACACCCTCTGCATGCATTAAAACGTTCTTTGCGTATTTAAACGATTCCTTAGAATGATACAAAAATATGTTTAGTTTATGGTTCTTTATAGAACCTTCATAAATACAGCACCAAGTTTGACATCCAACATCAGATTAACAGAGGAACCCTTTTCGGTACCACATAGAACCATTCACAACACATTCCCCTCAATCTGAAAAACCATCTCGCCATCTAAAGAACAATGTTGAGTGTGTTTGGTTCTTTAAAGGAACCACATCGTCTTTTTAAAGTGTAAACAAACCCTTTAAATAGAACACGGCGCTCTTTAATCTACAGGTTCCTCAAGGAACCTTCTGTTGGTAGCGCTTTTCTTAATCTACAGGATCCTCAGGGAACCTTCTGTTGGTAGCGCTTTTCTTAATCTACAGGTTCCTCAGGGAACCTTCTGTTGGTACCACTTTTCTTAATCTACAGGTTCCTCAAGGAACCTTCTGTTGGTACCGCTTTTCTTAATCTACAGGTTCCTCAGGGAACCTTCTGTTGGTACCACTTTTCTTAATCTACAGGTTCCTCAAGGAACCTTCTGTTGGCACCGCTTTTCTTAATCTACAGGTTCCTCAAGGAACCTTCTGTTGGTACCGCTTTTCTTAATCTACAGGTTCCTCAAGGAACCTTCTGTTGGTACCGCTTTTCTTAATCTACAGGTTCCTCATGGAACCTTCTGTTGGTACCGCTTTTCGAAAACCTGATGAAGCTTCGAGTGGATGGATCTCGTAAAGGTTCCTCGCGTGGTTCCTGTAGAGGACTGGAGCGGTTCCATCGGCGGTCCATTGGTTCCGGTTCTTTATTCTAAGCGTGTGTGTTTATTAGAAGGTGCAGAACGTTCGGAGTGGTCACCTCTGGTGAGGACAGCAGCCATGGCCCAGATCTCCAGCTGCAGCCAGACGGACAGCAGTCGCTCCATGGAGGACCTCCCGGTCAGCGCGCCGCGTCCCTCAGCGTGTCCGCGCCGCAGCGCTCCGAGCGCGGCTCAGCGTGACGGGGACGACCGCCACGACCGACCGACCGACCATCAACGATCTGATCGTCACAGCTCCGTGAGCTTGCCTGAGGACCGACCGACCGACTGACCGACTGACGGACGCGGCGTCGCCCGAGAGAGACGCTCTGACCGCGGCGCCCTGCAGCCGCACAGCCGGCCCCGCCATCAGACCCGCCCACTCCGCACCGATTGGTCGACTCCTCCCCTCGCGCTAATTTGCATACGAGGCTCGGACAGCCACGACTCCGCCTTCTTTCCGCTCCATTGATAAGAAAAAACCTCACTCACTGATACACAATTGGGGCAATTTGGAGAATTCAATTCACCTTGATCCATGTTTTTGGACTGTGGGAGGAAACACGGAGAACCCGGAGGAAACCCACGCGGATAGGGGGAGGACATGGAAACTCCACCCAGATGGGGATTCGAACCGGGAATCCCTAGTGCTGAGAGGAGAACATGCTAAACACCACTAAGCCGGGGAACTAAAAATAAACGTTCGTCCACGTTGACTATAACTTTATGACGTCACAGTTGGTTGGCGGCGGTCCTACCACGTGTTACAAAATTTAAATGGCTCATTATCATAAAGTCAACACGTGCTTACTGAAGGTCCGGGGAGGCGGGGCATCACTGTTTAAATTATCGGTTTAATAAATTAATTTCAATTAAATGTCATCTTCATTCGTCACAGCCAATCACATGAGCTAAAAACAAACGTTCGTTCACGTTAAATATAATAACTTTATGACGTCACAGCCGGCGTTCTTACCGCATGTTAAAATTAAAATGGTTCATTATCATAAAGTTAACACGTGCTTACTGAAGGTCCGGGGAGGCGGGGCAAATCAGTCATCGGTTTAATAAATTAATTTTAATTAAATGTCATCTTTATTCGTTACAATACGTGACGCCTGCTCAACTTTATGACGCCACAGCTGGTTGGTGGCTGTCCTACCGTACGGTAAACAAACACAATGGCTCATTATCATAAAGAGAAACACGTGGAACTTCAGTCCGGGGAGGCGGGACATCGTTAACTTTCTTAATTTTAATAAAATATATGCAGTGCGATCATCTAATCAGCCAATCACAGCGCAGCAGCGGGACACATTAAGACAGGAGCGTCAGCGGGACACATTATAGATTTCTTTTATTCAGATATTTGTTTAGAAACAATAGACAAAAAAAGCCAGTCGCCGCTACGACCCGCCGTCTCCTCGGTGGACGAGCGCGAGAACCGGCGCCGGACGACCGGACGACCGGGAGGCCGAAGCATTTGGACGTGGCGGTCGAAGCGGCTCGTAGAGACGAACTAGGACAGGAACTAGTGCAAATGCTGAAGGAATCGCCTCGTCTTAAAAAATAGAGATTATATGCGGATATATACGTGAGACGGCGGAACCGCGGGGTGAGGAATGAGCCGGGACCCAAGAACCAAACGGGACCGGTCCGGCGGGGGAACCGGGGCCCGGTCGGCAGAGGGCCGAGCCGCAGGCAGGCGCTCGGGGGCTCCTCAGGGACCGGTTCCGACCGCCGGTTCCCGTGCCTCCACCGACGGTCCGATCGGCCTGAAGGGTCGGGCGGACCCCGGGGCCGAATCGGGAACCGCGTTCGACGGGTGTATGTACATCGGGGCGTAGAACCCGGCGGTGACCCGCTGCGGGAGCTTCTTCGGGTCGGGTCTGCGGTTCTGTGAAGGCAGCCAGCTGCTGAGGTCCATCTGAGGGACACACCGTGGACCTTCAGACCATGAAAGAGTTCTGGTTCTTTAGCTTCTCTAGTTCCTTGATTTCTTGTCTTAAAAAGAGGATCCTGCAGGAGAGAAGGTTCCAGTTAGAGAACGTTTTTCATCATCATAATCATTATCATCATCCCTGTGGTACATACAGAACCTCAGAACTCTCACGCAATTAAAAACCCACAGAAGTCTACGGACACTTTTTTAAAGTGACTATCGCCCCCTGGTGGTCTGATTACGCAGCACAGGTCTCATGTTTTCAAGGTTCAAGATTAAAGAAAATTTTATTATCATTAATATCACATTGTTACATGAGATAATAACGAAATTATGGGTCACGCACCCCGATTACCCCGTTATTTAAATTTAAATTTTGAAGTAGAGAATTACACGTCTCGCTATGTGAAATATAATTTAGTATACCACTATGAATATATAATATATATAATATACCACTACAAATATAGAATATTTAACTATAAATATAATATAATGTATATAATATAATGTAATGTCCCGGGACATTAAAACGAAGCCGGACCTTTGTTCCCGCAGCGTGGCCTGTATCTCGCAGACGCGCACCAGCGAGCGCAGCTTCTTCAGCTCCACGCAGATCTCAGACATGTTGATGCTGCCCAGGTTGTGGACGTCCTCGCGTAACCTCGAGGCCTGCGGCGAGAAGAACAAGAACCGAAGTCTTAAAAACCAGGGGTTTGAAACTCTGCACACAAAACAAGTCTGCTTTCGTGGCTTGAAGGAGAACATGCAAAAGCTCCCACTGAAAAAAAAATCTGCACTAGTGTGTGATAACATATACATATACATATATATATATATATATATATATATATATATATATATATATATATGGCGGCATGGTGGCTTAGTGGTTTGGCATGTTCTCCTCTAAGCACTAGGATTTCCCAGTTCAAATCCCCAATCTGGGTGGAGTTTCCATGTCCTCCCCGTGTCCGTGTGGGTTTCCTCCGGGTTCTCCGGTTTCCTCCCACAGTCCAAAAACATGGATGAAGGTGAATTGAATTCTCTTAATTGCCCCATATAGAGTGTGTGTGAGTGAGTGTGTCCAGTGATAGATTGCCCCACTGTCCAGCGCCCGAAACGTTCTCCCCTGGATGGGCATGGGGAACCCCCCCCCGCGACCCTAATATAGGATAAAGCGGAAGATAATGAATGAATATGAAATATATATATATAAGGGTGGCACGGTGTTTTAGCATGTTCTCCTCTCAGCACTGGTGATTCCTGGTTCGAATCCCAATCTGGGTGGAGTTTGCATGTTCTCCCTGTGTCCGCGTGGGTTTCCTCCGGTTCTCTGGTTT
Source organism: Corydoras sp. C115 (assembly GCA_019802505.1). Taxonomy (NCBI): domain Eukaryota; kingdom Metazoa; phylum Chordata; class Actinopteri; order Siluriformes; family Callichthyidae; genus Corydoras; species Corydoras sp. C115. The sequence continues at coordinate 496,681 of JAFMOC010000208.1, read as the reverse complement.
CCTCCCAAAAACATTTGAGTTCTCCAAATTGCCCCATATAGAGTGTGTGTGTGAGTGAGTAAGTGTGTGCCCAGCGATAGATTGGCGTCCTGGTGTGTGTGTCCCCGCGACCCCATTAGAGGATAAAGCGGAAGAAAATGGATGGATGGATATATATATATATATATATATATATATATATATATATATATATATATATATATATATATATATATATATATATATCCCGACCTCACACACTCACCCTCAGATGAACAGTGTGGTGTGGCATGTTCTCCTCACCTGCTTCTCGATGTGATCTGAAGGCCAGCTCTGTATGTGTCGGGTGAGGTTCTCATTGAAGTGCAGGGCCAGCGACGGGCTGAACGTGGTGGGCGGACACGCGGGGGCGCCGTTATTCACCAAGCATCCGTTCGGTCCCGAATTCGACGGCCCCTGACTGCTGCGGAGCGCACGCACACACACAATGCTCATCAGACCTTTTCTAATCCCTAATCATTATAATTTTGTTTATAAATAAGAAACCCTTTTTACCCAGATATTAAACACGGCTTGGTTTTAAAACGTAGAAGCAACCCCCCCCCCCCCCCCCCAAAAAAAAAAAAAAAAAAAAAAAAAAAACAAGAACACCACGACTGGTCTTCATTAAACCGTATGAAACACTAACGAAGATGTGGGATCAAATCAAAATAAAGGAATTACTTCTGTCTTTGAAGTCGAGGATCCTCCAGTTCCGGCGCTTTGTCAGCCTGCTTCAGCCCCGAGTCGTTAACCTGAAAGGACAGAGAGTCCGTTTGTTTTAAACCTGAAACAGACGACCGGGTGGAGACGCCGTCGCCTCGGTGACTAAACACAGCCGACTGATATTAAAGCAACCATATGCCACGATGCTGTTTTGTAGCTTTAAAGACACCGTGTCGCAGTGAGCCGGAGACAAACGCACCAGGCTTGGTGTACAACTGTTGATTGGTTGAGAAATGTGGTCACCATGACGATGTAGTGATCTAATGAGATCCTGATGGGATCTTTAGGGTAAATTCAGGCCCGATTCAGGCCCCACCCCCTTAATGGGGCACTGCCCACTGAGCTGCCACGTCCAATTACAAATTTTTTTTTTTTACTAGAACCTCCGCTATGAAAAAAGACCTTTAAACATCAAGGCTTCAGAGTCCGTACCTTAATCAGAGACGGTACCGGAGCGGCGTTCTGGAGAGGTTTTAAAGACACGCTATTAGTCTGAGGTGTGCTCACTACGGGGGACACCAGACAGGATTTGGGCGACGAGGCGTCTGGGGTCACCGACATGGGCGACTGGCTGGGCTGCGGAGCTGCGGACAGAAAAAAAACAAAAACAATCAAAACGACAAAAAAAAAAAAAAAGTTATTAAACATACAATCTAAAGTTTTAACGACATTTTTCCGTTCTTCTTAATTTGCAATCGTTTAATCGGGACAGCTACCAATCAGAATGCAGCAAACTTACAAGAAACTCCCTGACCTGTACTGCAGCCCATGAACACCAGAGGGCAGCAAAACACCACCTATGCTTTAGAGGCGTACCGATAAACCTGTTTACGATAAAACTCGTAAACATCAAAAGTTGGAATGATACTATTCACCCCCTAAAGGTCTTCGTGTTCCAGCGCCCCCTGTGTTCAAACTGTGGAACTGCATTGAGCAGCACAAACATGCTTCAATATAATTAGAACATAATGCAATAAACCCAATCTCTGACCGATTACACCCATTAAAGTAACGACTACAGAACCATGCGGAATCCCACGCGGTACACAAGTCATGTGACTGTATTAAACACAGATTAAACCCACGGCGCCGTACCTTGAGTGGACAGCTGAGCAGCTTGGGAAAGCAGAGCAGTGATGTTGAAAGCAGACGGTCCGGCGGTGAGGAGTTTATGAAGCATAGACTGTAAGGAAGCTTGAGTGACGGCAGCTGTAAGGACTTCCGAGAGGAAACACAAAGAGAGACGGGTCAAACTTCCCGCACGAACGGCGCCAGGGTTCCAACAACCGGACAAGCTTCAGGGGTGGAACCGGACCACTCGTGTACATCACCCTGGGCTCCATCGTCCTGCACCGAGGACGGGATTCTTTATTTTTAATATCCCGATATACAGCGTTTATTAACGAGTCAGGACAACAGACAGGATTCCTTTAATTACCGTATTTTCCGGACTATAAGGCGCACCTAAAAGCCTAAAATTTGCCCAGAAAATCGGACGTGCGCCTTATAATCCGGTGCGCCTTATACGTGGGTCAAATACAGAAATAGACCCCGCAATTCAGACTGCGCCTTATAATACAGTGCGAAAATACGGTAGTTCCGTTACTCAGCACCTTTAGTTGGATATTAATTTATAATTTTAGGTCGTAAAGATTTGTACAAAAGACCGTAATAAATAAAGTTAAACTGAGCTCAGAAACCTTTAATAGCATTTTAACTCGCTTTAAAAATGCGCAAAGGGAGAACATGCAAACTCCACGCAGTGTTTTAATTCAATAACCATGCTGTGAGTGAGGGAGGGAGTGTGGAGGGCTGTGCAGCTCACCCTCGTTGATCTTGGCCATGTCCACGTTGGAGTTGTTGATGTGCAGCGTGGCCTGGAGCGCCGGGAGCAGCTGCCGGAGGAGCGCCGGGTCCTGCAGGAGAGCCGAGGCGTGCGGCGTGGGCGCCGTGGACGAGCTGGGGGCGCTAGAGACGCTCAGGCTTCCGGAAGTGCTGCAGGACGCCTGAGAGTACGCGGGTTGAGACGGGGGCTTTTCAGCGGGAGCAGCCTCTGAAGATTAAAGGGTTAAATGTTATTAATATTCATCCATTATCTTCCACTTTATCCTATATTAGGGGGGGGGGGAGGAGGGGGGATGCCCATCCAGGGGAGAACGTTTCGGGCGCTGGGCAGATACACCCAGGACAGGGCACCAATCTATCGCTGGACTCACAGACACACTCTATATGGGGCAATTTGGAGAACTCAATTGACTTGATCCATGTTTTTGGACTGTGGGAGCAAACCGGAGAACCCGGAGGAAACCCACGCTGACATGGGGAGAACATGGAAACTCCACCCAGATGGGGATTCGAACCGGGAATCCCTAGTGTTATTAATATTATTATTAATATTATAATAAAAACCTAAATTCTTGCACATGGCCCATTCGCAGGGTCATATTTTCTACATTCACACAACAGGTATTATGACGGCTGCGAGTGAGAACATACCAAACTGCAACCATCATTTCGCAGGCCCACTCATCCACAGCAATGATCGCTGGGTCGGCACCGCTGAGCTGGATGTACTTACTCATGGTGGTCATGGCGTTGGCGGCGGCCGCCTGCATGGCCTCCTGTCTGTAGTCTCTGTCTTTGGGGAAACTGTTGACCACGACCGTCTTGGCGGCTTCCTTCTGTCGCTGCTCCCTGAGTGACCCAACGAAACATTAACACACGGGCTCAAAAGGCAGCAACTTCACTGTAGCATGGTTGTTGGTGCCAGATGAGTTGAGCTAAATATTTTAATGCTGTTGATGTACTGGGATTTAAATATATATATATCCCCATCCATCCTTTATCTTCCGCTTTATCCTATATTAGGGTCGCGGGGGGGGGGGTTTCAGGCACTGGGCAGATACACCCAGGACAGGGTGCCAATCTATCACTGGGCACACACTCACAGAGACACTCTATATTGGGCAATTTGGAGAACTCAATTGACTTTAACCATGTTTTTGGACTGTGGGAGGAAACCGGAGAACCCGGAGGAAACCCACGAGGACACGGGGAGAACATGCCAACTCCACCCAGATGGGGATTCGAACCGGGAATCCCTAGCGCTGAATGGAGAACATGCCAAACCACTAAGCCACACACACACACACACATATATATATATATATATATATATATATATATATTTTTTTTTTTTTTTTTTTTTTTCTTTTCTTTTTACAGTTTTCTCAGAACGTGGCTATTGTCGGGGCCTCAGCTTGGTGTTTCGTGAGCCGCTCACCTCTCCAGCCACTCCTTAGGCTTCTCCCATTGGGAGACCTCAGTCCTGCAGTTGTAATAGTACTTCTTCCCTGAGGAGCTGATGTGCTCGGACCAGTCGTCAGCAGGATCACGCTGCGGCTAGAAACAACAGAACGCGTGGGAACGATCCATCATTTAAACGAGTTCGTATCCGAAGTTGCGCTTACAGGTTACAGGTCCGGTCCAACGGACGGTCCGGTGTGTGGTCAGACTTACCACCTCTGTGCATTTAGCTGGAAGTGAGTTGGAGTTGGAACTGTGATGGCTGTAACTGATGGCGGCCTCGTGAGGAGAGGATCCGGTACCTGGACAAAGAGAAAGAGTCGGCACAAGGTCGAAGCACGTCAAAGCTTCGGGACATCCCGCACGCTATTCTGCCTTTTTAAAAAAAATAAATTAAAAAAATCTACCAAGTCCTGGTTCCCCACCTCCAAGATGTTAATCTACAGCAGGGGTGCCCACACTTTTCTGGCCCGAGATCCACTTTTCCATTGGACAAATCGAGATCTCATTTATTATCTTCCGCTTTATCCTCTATTGGGGGGGTGGGGGGGGGGTTCCCCATGCCTATCCAGGGGAGAACGTTTCGGGCACTGGGCAGATACACCCAGGACAGGGCGCCAATATATCACTGGACACACACTCACACAGACACACTCTATATGGGGCAATTTAGAGAACTCAATTGACTTGATCCATGTTTTTGGACTGTGGGATGTTTTTTAATGCTTATTTTGTTAACCCGTTAGGGGCCGTATAAGACTGCATCGCGGGCCGGATGTGGCCCACGGGCCGGCACTTTGAGACCTGATCTACAGGAAGCGGTGCTGGTCCAAAGCCAAAAAGATAGTTGAAGACCTCAGTCATCTTAACAACAAGCTCTTCACTCTGTTGCCATCAGGACGGCGTTTTCTTCTCCTGAAGGCAAACACAGAGAGGACAAGGAGGAGCTTCTTCCCAACGGCGATTCGGACCCTGAACCAGGACTAAAGGGACACCATCCCCCCACGACACCCTCATAACTAAAACAACTTTTAACCCTGCACTGCATTAGTGCACATAAAAACACAACTCACTTTTACTTATAATACCATATCAGTTCATATCCGTTAGTGCAATAATTGTACAGTTCTCCTATTTTCAAAATTTAGTGTAAATACATAGTTACATTTTACTTTTATCTTTATAATATTTTTCTTATCCTCTTAAATTTAAACTTTACGTGGAGAAGTCAGGAAAGAATTTCACTGCTGGCTGTACAATGTATATCTACGTATGTGACAAACCTGATTCTGACCTGACCGCGATCGACGTATTGGGCACCCCTGATCTCCACCCATTCATAACATCTACTGCAGCAGAACCATCCGGCGCATTCACGCTCCACTCACTGCTCTCTTTGGGACGGTGCACGTGCGGGGCTCGGCCGTCTCCGTCGCTCTTCTTGCCGTCGGGGCTGTCGGACCGTCGCAGCATCTTGCTGGGTGGGGTCTGGTCCGAGGAGTTATGGAGCTTCTCATGGCGGTGCTCGTTCGTCGAGTGGCCCTTGGACTGATACTTGAGTGGCTGCAAGGCACAATATTAACCATTCATCACGACAATTAAATAGGCCTCTAAGAGCCACGTTATTTATTTAAACCAACCATCCATCCGTTATCTACTGCTTTATCCTCTATTAGGGTAATGGGGGGGGGGTGCCCAGATCCCCATCCAGGGAAGAACGTTTCGGGAGCTGGGCAGATACACCCAATCTATTACTGGGCACACACTCACTCACACAAACACACTCTATATGGGGCAATTTGGTGAACTCAATTGACTTGGTCCATGTTTTTGGACTGTGGGAGGAAACCGGAGAACCCGGAGGACACCCACGCGGACACGGGGAGAACATGGAAACTCCACCCAGATCCCTAGCGTTGAGAGGAAAACATGCCAAACCACTAAGCCACCTTATTTAAACCATTCATTCATTATCTTCTGCTTTATCCTCTATTAGGGTGGCAGTGGGGGGGTTCCCCATGCCCATCCAGGGGAGGATGGGCATGGGGAAGATACATTTCGGGCGCTGGGCAGATACACCCAGGACAGGGCGCCAATCCATCGCTGGGCACACACTCACACACACTGTATATGGAGCAATTTGGAGAACTCAATTGACTTGGTCCATGTTTTTTGGACTGTGGGAGGAAACCCACGGGTAGAACATGGAAAATCCCAGATTGGGATTTGAACCGGAAATCCCCAGCGCTGAAAGGAGAACATGCCAAACCACTAAGCCACCGTGCCGCCTCTTATTTAAACCAGATTAATTTAATTTTCATTTCTGCAGGAAGAAATCCTGTAAAGAAATCGCCCAGCTCCAGGCCTCACGTTGAGGTTTAAACACCCATATCAGACCCCCCCCCCCCCATCAGACAGACAACCCTACACTCTAAACACTGAGCTACCGCACCCTCGTGCACGGGTTAACTTTTCAAGACGATGCTTCTTACAAAATAAAGGGTTTCGAATGCAGATCAAGTCATTGACACAACAAACTAACGATCCAGATCTCAGACATTATAAAGAAAAAGCTTCTTAATCTGGACTGACCTGGAATCAGCCGGATGGAGTAATTCACATTAACGTAGCTCATCATAAGAAAATTCAGGCTGTTCAAAGTTTCAGGAGCCATAATGGACTAAATGCGACTGAGGATTTTATATTGATTTGTTAATCCTTAAGACCTTTTTTTTTTTTAATAAATAAACTAAGTGTGTGACGTGTGTTGACATCATAACTTTACCATAAGTTGCAGTTAGGGTGACAAGATGTCCAGCAATTTCGTTACTTTTCAGGCGTCCCGCAAATTGAGACGTTGTCCCGCTTTGTTATTGAAAGTCAGACTGCAGTTCTGAAATGCGTGTTTCATAATCCGCCATTGGACGGCTGTGTCGTCTGTTATCGGGGGGTTTGAATGTCAACCAATCGAGAGCGCGGACGCAGGCTAAGGGCGCCGCCCACCGACAAATTATGCAAATCAGGTCAGAACGGCAGCGGCGTGCAGCACGAGATCTGCAGGAATAAATGACGTGTTGATCAAAAGGAGGTGTCCCCGTCTGCGCATGCGCTGCTGCACAAACCCAAACAAGATTCAAACGGGTTTTAATTTCAGAAACTCTGAAATCGTATGAATGCTCCACGCTTACTGTTTTCTTACATTAGAGAAAGGTGCATTTAAATAAGATATACAAGCTACATATACATTTACTGCTCTCAGCATTAGGGATTCCCGGGTCGAATCCCCATCTGGGTGGAGTTTGCATGTTCTCCCCGTGTCCACGTGAGTATCCTCCGGGTTCTCCGGGTTCCTCCCACAGTCCAAAAACATGGATCAAGTCAATTGAGTTCTCCAAATTACCCCATATAGAGTGTGTGTGTGTGAGTGAGTGTGTGCCCAGCGATGGATTGGCGCCCTGTCCTGTGTGTATCTGCCCAGCACCCGAAACGTTCTCCCCTGGATGGGCATGCCCACCGCGACCCTACTAGAGGATAAAGCGGGAGATAATGAATGAATAATAATAATAATAATAATGGATGGATGGATGGATGGATGGATGGATGGATCAAGTATCCCCCCCCCCACCTCACGCGACCCTAATAGAGGATAGAGAGATGTTTCTTTTTTTTTTGTTATTTTAGACTATGCATTGGTGTCCCACATTGTCCCTCACAAACATAGTCTTTGTCCCACATCTGCTGAATTGGAATCTGGTCATCCTGGTTGCAGTAATATTCAGAACATCTCAATAATTCAGTAGTTTTAATGACAGGTGCAAAACGACAACAGACTGCATGCAGTGTGCTTAAGTTTTTTTTGCTTAAATTTCAAAGCGCCGCTAAACTCCTGTGTTCGTGATTATATCTTTAAAAAACAAAACATGTTTATAAAACCAACTGAAGAAAACGACAACTCAAGTTTCGACTCGAATCGGTGAAAAACTGAACATTTTGTATTGAACTGCAGGCCGCGTCCCAAACGACACACTACAACACTACAGAGTGCGCTAAAGATCAGCGGGAGCCGCTACATCTCGAGCAGCCTAGTGAGCGAGTGGGCATGCTTTTAGAACGGAGCCGATAGAGGGCGCCCGACTGGTGAGCCTAACCCCGAGTCCGTATCCCAAACCCAGGACAAAGTCCACCAAGTAGGGCGGTACTCGCCATTACGTCATGCCCTTCGTAGTGAACATAAACGAGGCTGTACGGGGGATATTTGGGACGCGGCCTTAGTTCTGAGGTAAAAACGAAGGCCCGGTTTAGCTTAGCATAGGCGGGCGGACACTAAAAGCGCGCTTTGGTGGAATTAAAAGCGAAGCCGCGGCCCAAACGTGGCGGTGGGTTCGTGAAGTCGGTTGTACTCACATGATAAGACTGATAATCCCTTCGCTCGTTGCACCTGTGAAGGAAGAAGAAAACTTTATGAAGAAGCCGCGGCGGCGGGTTTAAGTTGAGCTACGTTAGCACTTCCGAAGCGCGGCGAGCGACCGTGTGTGTGATCGCAGAGGGAGCTCGTGTAGGATTGTATTGTTTAAATATAAATAAATAAAAACAACAGAATAAAAGATCAGTTTATCGGGAGGGAAAATGTCGGCGTTTATACCCATCAGCGAGTCTCGGTTGTTTCCGTGCATGCATCACCATTAAAGCCCGGTTTAAAGCGTCTGCGTTGGGCTCGGACGCTGTCGCAGCTTCTCCGCTGCAGCTTCTCCGGCTGCCCCCGCTGTTTTTAAAGCTTCTGAGGGGAGTGTGAGGGTCAGGGGACGTCGCGACGCGGCCGAGCTACTCGCTGCTGGAACGCCGACGGTCCATCCTCTTGTCGGTTAAACCCAGCAGCGCCCTGCAGCGGCGACGGACGATTCACCCACAGGGTGTCGGTTCGAGCCGCGAACGGCGCTTGTCAACGAGGAGTCAGGGAGTCGATTCGTAGATGAATCGATAGATAGAATACTTGATCCATCCATTATTATTATTATTATTATTCATTCATTCATTATCTTCCGCTTTATCCTCTATTAGGGTCGTGGGGGAGGGGGGGTTCCCCATGCCCATCCAGGGGAGAACGTTTCGGGCGCTGGGCAGATACACCCAGGACAGGGCGCCAATCCATCGCTGGGCACACACTCACTCATACATAACATTTTCAGTGCTACAGTAAACAAATAAAAAACAGGATTGACAAAGTGCGGCACGGTGGCTTAGTGGTTTAACATGTTCTCCTCTCATCTGGGTGGAGTTTCCATGTTCTCCGCCGTGTCCGCGTGGGTTTCCTCCGGGTTCTCCGGTTTCCTCCCACAGTCCAAAGACATGGATCAAGATCAATTGAATTCTCCAAATTGCCCCATATAGAGTGTGTGTGTGAGTGAGTGTGTGTCCATTGATGGCTGCCCAGCGTCCGAAACGTTCTCCCCTGGATGGGCATGGGAACGGCACCCCCCCCCCCCCCCAACGACCCAGATATAGGATAAAGCGGACGATAATGAACGGATGGATAATGAATTGAGTACTAGTAATAATAATAAGTGAGTCAATAAAGTGTATTAAGTGGTATTAAGGATTAATAATGGAAATGTCTTTTGAAGTTATTTGGACATCTGATTTACAGCACAAGAGTTATTTTCCATCACAATAAGCACCAAAAGAAATGATCGTCATTTTAATTTGCTTACCAACTCGTTCGCCTGACCCTCCGATCCATGACGAGCGGAGATCTGACGAGACAAACCAAACACATCAGACGTTTGATGGACGATTCCTTTCGTTGTCCTTTTATCAGCTCTAACTCTCATACTGATGGGGTTTGTAGTCCTACAGTTCCATTCTGTAGTCCATCTGTTCCTCCGTCAGTCCCCTTTACTCTGTTCTCTGATGAGCAGGAGCCCACCGAGCAGGCATGATTAGGGTGGTGGATGATTCTCAGTACTGCAGTCACACTGACATGGTGGTGCAGGTGTGGTACCAGTGGATCAGTTTTTAAACACCTAGGCGTCCCTGCCGAACTGAAAATAATCCACCAACTAAAAACTGTGTGAAGGGCCTTCCCGAAACTGTCGTAATCACAAAATAGTTTGGAATGCATCACTAGGTGTCCGACTGTATAAACACACGACGATGGCATTAAATGAAACCTATATATTGTTCCGTGTGATGGCATGTGATGGCTCAACACTGCCGACATATTTAAAACAACTTTATATCTCAATGAAAAGTCCAACATTTCAGTGCAAGACACTTTTCTCTTACCTGAACTGATTTGTGGAATCTAAAATGATCTGACGACAATCTGCAGAGCGTTCTGTAACTCGACCCGAGCTTCGGCTGAACACAATTCATCTGACTTTCTAAATGATGTCCCTTTAGTTTTATCGCCATGACGACCACCATTCACAATGTTCCAAAGTTATTGGGAACAGTCCATTGTACTCTGTGGACAGTAGAGGATTTATAAAAACCTGGAAAATAGAGTTTATTTGTAGATTGGTGTCTGAAATATTTAGGTGTTGGATACTCGTTCATTAATCAGTTCTTTAAGTAGTAAATAAGTTAACTCATGAAACTTTCACGAGTAGGAATTAGAACTAGACTGGTGTTTCCAGTAGGAACTACTGAGATGGCGCGAAATGCTGGTTCCATGAAGGGGTTCAAATTCGGAGGAAATGGCAGTAAAACTCGCCCCGATGCTGCAGAACCTCTGTGCACTGTGTGAGCTGAGAAAGACTGCCCTCTGCTGGTGACATCACTTAGCCAGGCTCCATAATCCTGATTGGACGTTGCCTGGGTGTGAATCTGCATCTCACATGCTCCCTAATCCTGATTGGATGTTGCCTGGGTGGCGAGGACACGTCCTATGTTGCTCAAGATTTAGATGATTGGGAGAACGTTTATCTTCCAGATCACATGTTCATGAGGGTCTTTGGCTTTATTACTCACTTTCGCTGTTGGTCTTATGAAAGTCAGCTGACATTGATTATGAGTATGGATGGTATGGTAACAGTTTAAATTATTCTAATTTCAGCAAAGTATTGGGAATCATTACCTCACACTAAGAAGGTTCTGAGTTTGGTTCCTGGATGGTGGCATGACAGTAGATTTGGAACCTTCTAGATTTGGAACTTTTTCTGCTCTATTGTCTAGGCTTTAAAAACTCTACTGAACACAGAGTGTCATGGAACATTCCCAACATTTGGAATGTTGAGAGTGGTTGTCGTCATGGCGATAAAACTAAAGGGTCGTCGCTCAGAACGTCAGATCAGTTGTGTTCAGACCGAGCTCAGGTTGAGTTACAGAAGGCTCTGCAGAGTGTGATATAGATTCAGTTTGAGTCGACTCTACGGACTACTTTATCACTCAACGCATACGCATTTCCTTCCTGAAGGCTCGTTGAGGAAGATGACGAACGACATTGAAAGGTAAACACAAGTTGATGATGTTGCCCTTTGTTTTTTCTACGTCCATGATGTTGGCGCGGTGGAGAAATACAGTTGCTTAATGAATTTGGAGGTGTAACATAAAACAGTACGTGTCATTGATGTTCAGGCTCGAGTGCTGCTTTCTCACACACTCCAAAAACCAATTGTTAGTGCTTCACACTCCAGCACTGGGACCTGGGTGACCTCGGTGGGAGTTCAGTGCTGGATCGTTCGAATCAGGCCTCGGCCCGTTACCTGCTTCATCCTCAGGTTTTGAGGGGAAGCTGTGACGTTCAGAACGTCTGATTCATTATGTTCTTGTGGAATAGATGTCATGGAGCCACCCCATAATAATCCACTCAGAGGGAGATTTCAGAACTGACGTCGAGGTTGTAGAGCTGATCTGCCGAGCGTCGGACTTCTTGCATAATGGGAAGGATTTAGATCACGGATGTTTCAGGAGAATAGTTCCTTAATAATACACTTGACTCTTTTGTCTTTTCTTCTTGTAGCTCATTTGAGAAGGAACTTCAGCGGCTTGATGTCAATAAAGGTAAAGATCACAAAACATTAACATAAAAAAAGATTTAAGAATAAAAATATAGTTAATGTGAGGAGTTCTGATTTTTTTTATTTTTTAAGATGATTATCTCGAGAAAATCGACGACCTCGTCCAAAAGTACAGGGGATCAGTTCAGAATCTGAAGACAAAGGGCGTCGTTTACGAGTTCACTGTTGGAACTCTGGAGGACATGCCCTATGAGGACACGCCCTATGACGCTGGACATTTATATGAATGGGAGAACTTTTATCTTCCAGATCACAAGTTCATGACGGTCTTTGGTTTTGTTTATAACTTTCCCTGGGTTATTACAGGTGAGATGATATTGATGGTGAGTATGGATGGAAAGGTCTATAGTCATGAAAGGGAAACAGTTCGTCTGGTTGCAGAAAACATCACAGATATCTTTCATAAGGAGATTGAGCCTTTTGGGATGGCTCGGTATGATGAAGGAGATAGGTTTTATAACACAATGGTAAGAGAACATCTTCATTTGTGAAAGAATGCACAATATCTCGAGAAACCCAAACAAACTTACCCTCAGAGTCTGACTATATTCTTATTTATGTAGACACGGGAAGAATTGGCGACGTCGGAGACATTTCAATACTTTATTCAGAGGCAGATCATGTTTGATAAAATAGGAAGCTGAAATTTTAAAGGCAGAAATGACGAGAGGTAAATAATTCTACTCTGCTTTTCTCAATACAATTTGAATTTAAGTCAAAAGAGTAAAGACACAAAACAATCCGTACACTTAGATAATTAACGAGCAATTTTAGATTAGGTGTACATTTATAAAAGGTTTTCTTTGAATGAAATCAATGATTTTGTAAATTAAAGTTTGAAGCCTGTAATGCTTTTATAATTGTTATTTATTGCAGCAAAATAAAAGTGGTGGATTTGAAGCCAGCAAATGTTACAGTGAAAGAAAACATCAAAGCAACACTCAACCTGTGGATCCACCTGCCTTTAAACATTAAAAGATCACTAATTCAGGATCGATGAGGAGAGAAAACCCACGCCACCAAAATGAAAAGTGGACTTAAAGCGACTCAGTGAGCTCACTGTGGGTTAACTGTTCAAAAGAGATACACAAGGTTGCCAGGTTGGATGTAATCCTTCAGGTTTTGTTTTGCTCTCTGTATTCTATAGCACTTACACTTCAGCTATGATGATGTTAAGATCCACTAAAACACTTTGCAGAATGGATTCATCAGTGTGTGTCAGAAAAGCTGAACTCTATTGATTATTGATTTGTTGCTGCTTTCAGTTAAACCTGTGAGTTTTTACTTTTGGCTTCTAACAGAACTGAAAATGTGAGATCTTAAACTATACAACATCAGCACCACAAGAAGAAAAGTTCTTATAAAGACTGTGTTTTAAATCTTGTAAATTGATAGTTTAAATTTTAGGTTCATGTGATTTTTAGGTTGTAAATATAGTACAAATCTTTAAATGCTTTCGTTCAACCTGCTCATTCCCAAATAAACAATGAAATTCACATTAGTTTCAGTTTCCTTAGTTAATGTTCTTTAATCGGATCCTTTGTCGCCCTCTGCTGGCCCCTTTGATATATTTCAAATTAATGACCTAAAACCCGTAATAAACTTCTTTAATGTGTTAATGCTAACAGTTTAAATCATTCTAATTTCAGCAAAGTCCACTTGTAAGTCGCTTTGGATAAAAGCTTCTGCTAAATGACTAAATGTTAATGTAAATGTAAATGTTTTAATCTCAAATCTAAGTTTCCAACCTTATGTAAAAGGATCCTTCACTACCATCTAGTGGCTATTCTAATATATTACACATTCATGACCTAAACTTGGAATGAACTTGTAATAAATGTGTTAATGGTAACAGTTTAAATTATTCTACTTTCTGCTCGTGAAAGTTTCATTGGTTAACTCATTTTCATTAAACATGAAAATGTGCTGAATATTTGGAACTTTTTGATTTAATTGCAGTGCTTTCTGAGAAAAAAAACTGAGTAAAAAACACAGAGGTATGTTGAAAATCCTGATACTTGATGTCATCAGGGCACTACACAGATTGATGCATTTTTTCTGCATTATATAAATTTAAACAGACAAACTTTCATGCTTCTTCACTTGAAGACGATATTCAGTTATAATACTGCACTTTTTCAATGTAAATGTTTATGTGTGTGTACACTTTCACATAGAATTTCATTTCTATCTATAAGAATTCCACAAATCAGTTCAGGGAAGAGAATGTTGGACTTTTTATTGTTAATTATTTTTTGGAGTTAAGCTCCACCCAGAAATATAATAAACTAAGTTACAGAACTATGACAAATGAACCTGAACCACTCAGCTCAGCGAACTGCTCTTTTTGCACATTTCCATCCTTATGGCGGTGTGTGTGTGTCTGTGTGTGTTTTGACATGTGCTTGCATATGACAGTGAAACCAGCAGACAGAGTGGCACAATTATAACAATAATAATAGTAGTGCATCTTAGAAAGGATGAAGTGATGAAATATAATAAATTTAACATTTTAAATGTAATGTATTAATAAAGTAACGATTTAAATACAACCAAATAAGTAAAGTGGCATTTACAAAGTTATTGTATATTTATATATATCTATAAGAATTCCACAAATCAGTTCAGGGAAGAGAATGTTGGACTTTTTATTGTTAATTATTTTTTGGAGTTAAGCTCCGCCCAGAAATATAATAAACAGTTACAGAACTATGACAAATGAACCTGAACCACTCAGCTCAGTGAACTGCTCTTTTTGCACATTTCCATCCTTATGGTGGTGTGTGTGTATGTGTGTGTTTTGACATGTGCTTGTGAATGACAGTAAAATGCCACTTTACAAAGTTATTGTACATAAATATTTACATATATTTTGCATGTCAATCACATAATGAAATTTTGCTCCAAATATCGTATCACACATATGAATCAGAGTTTATGTATTCATGTCTCTGTAAAGCACAATCAACTACATTCTCCTTTTCTACAATATTTTATTTTTTAACAGACAATGGCACGGGGACGGACAGGGTAAGATTTATGTTATTTCTATAGACAACAGACAATGTTAAAGCTCTTTCATTAAGAAATAATCAAACTAATCAAATCAAATTTATTTACTGTCAATTCTTATTTGCTTTGTTGTGTTTTTATTTTAATAGGACAGACTTTGAAGATGCTTTTATTAATAATATAAAGATCCTCCTCAGAAATTCTGATCAATTTGTTAGAGAAGTGTGGCACTATAGAATAGTTAAGTACATGAACATAGTAACCCCCCCCATTTATTTTTATGTTGAAGTTCAGCTTCATAATATACACTACGGTTAATGACCCGTCTCTGATCTGATGGTGTGATATATATATATATTAGCCAGTAGGGGGCGCTCGGCGGCAGACGAAGTCAGTCAGTGCTGGATGTAGCGGACATAGGGTAACATATCCGATTAGCTCCTGTAAGCTGCTATTTGATGCGTTTTGCAGTGTGTGTATAAAATAAATGTTATACTGCAGATGAGGTGGCCCATCATTTCAAGAGACGCAGATGAGCGCAACACTTAAAGAGATTCAAAAGAAGGTTAAAAAATTTATATAAAATATAAATATATAAATTATATTTTTGCCGAATATAAATGAGGCATTCACACCGGAGAAAATCCTTAATGACATCTTTGCTGAATACAAAAGCAGATTCCCTGAAGCTTTTCATCAGTACAAAACCACCGTACCTCTGCAGACAGAGGTAATCCCCGGGGATAAATATTAGGGAAAAAAAATCCAAACCTACATGGCCCTGTGCGAAAAAGTGATTGCACACAACCACCACCTCAGAGTCACTGCAGTACTGAGGATGAGCCACCACCTTAACTGTAAAACAGTGGGTCCCAAACCTTTGTCATGCCCCCATCAAGGAACTAAACCCAGACAAAATATAAAGTTTGTAGTGTGTTCTCGATCACGGTGTGATTTATAAAATGCAATAAAAATAATTTTAGGGCTTTGATTGAAAGTGGGAGGCGGAGCAAAAAGCGAATGTCTGCCGAATGTCAATATATCAAACTAACTTTACAGACGTGTCGTCAACGCCTAGGAGCCTAAATATAAAACGTACGTAAGGATGCCGCACAAGGGCTCACGCTTACTGCATAACAGATGATCCTGACTGCCAAAAAAAAAAAAAAAAAAAAAAAAAAAAAAAAAAAAAAAAAAAAAAAAAAAACTGTCCCTTTGTAGTCCTAGTTACCCCAAGTCGTTACCAACTTGGACCCCCATCGATCTACAAATCCCCGGGGGGTACCTGTGTCCCTAACTGGGCAGCCAGGATCCTGCAAAAGAGAAGTAAACAGAAAAAAAAAAAAACATCATGAACAAACACAACTCACGAGCACATGTCTGACTCAACACCGTGGCAAACAAAACGTCACCTCGTCTGAGTTAAGAGCAGGTCATAATACTGCATGATGGGGATGAAGAAAACAAAGGATACTCTCTCCTCAAGCATAAGGGAATGTATGAGAGCAGGTCATAATAATGCATGATGGAAATGAAGATAAGGTAAAGGATACTCTCTCCTCAAGCGTAAGGGAATGTATGAGAGCAGGTCATGTGTATCAGATGATTTCCACGGCATATGCTATTTGATGTGTTTTGCAGTGTGTATATAAAATAAATGTTATACTGCAGATGAGGTGGCCCATCATTTCAAGAGACGCAGATGAGTGCAACACTTGAAGAGATTCAGAAGAAGGTTAAAAATTTTATATAAAATATAAATATATAAATTATATTTTTGCCGAATATAAATGACGCATTCACACCGGAGAAAATCCTTAATGACATCTTTGCTGAATACAAAAGCAGATTCCCTGAAGCTTTTCATCAGTACAAAACCACCGTACCTCTGCAGACACCCTTCTCCTAATTTCTGCGGCTCGTAGGAATCTTCAATTTAATTATATATTTCGTCAACACCTAGGACCCTAAATATAAAACATACGCAAGGATGCCGCACAAGGGCTCACGCTTACTGCATAACAGATGATCCTGACTGCCAAAAAAATTAATAAATAAAAAAAAATAAAAAAACACACTGTCCCTTTGTAGTCCTAGTTACCCCAAGTCGTTACCAACTTGGACCCCCATCGATCTACAAATCCCCGGGGGGTACCTGTGTCCCTAACTGGGAAGCCAGGATGCTGCAAAAGAGAAGTAAAAAAAAAAAAAAAAAAAAAAAAAAAAAAAAAAAAAAAACACCATGAACAAACACAACTCACGAGCACATGTCTGACTCAACACCGTGGCAAACAAAACGCTGCCTCATCTGGGTTAAGAGCAGGTCATCATACTGCATGATGGGGATGAAGAAAACAAAGGATACTCTCTCCTCAAGCGTAAGGGAATGTATGAGAGCAGGTCATGTGTATCAGATGATTTCCTCGGTCATATGCGTCTGCAAGACTGAATATGGCCAAAAGTATGATGGAGCATCGATGGCCTGTGGAAGTCAAATTGGAAGAGACATCATGACCTGCATTTCCTGTGTGAATGTTTGGGACAGTTACGTTTTATCTGCAGTGATGTCCAAATTCCTTAAAACAAGAAGACGATGTCGGCTCGCTCTTCCACGTACAGTAAGATGCAGTGCCTATGCTGTGATGCACATTAGGACTCTGAAACCACCATGTTTGACATGCCATCAATTATTTTCTTTGCCTGGACACACAGACAATGTAAATGTTCCTGCTAACTGTGCTGAGTCTGAGACAATCAGTAACTGCCTCAAAGAAGAGCTGGAAGTACACAGGGAGACCAGGACTTTTGGTGCATTCAATCAAGATGCAATTAATGCAGACATGACATCAATTTAACCTTTAAATTGGAGTCTTAATGTCTAAAAGAACAGAAAAAGATAACTATAATATCAATCGGATATTTACAAATTAATACAATTCCTTGTTTTACTAATAATGATGTCTGTGAAAAAAAAAGGTAATCCATTTAAACGGATTTAAAATACAATTCATGAAAATGCATTCTGGTGATTTAGTGAGATCAGAAGTTCGAGTGATGCATGTAGAAATAAAACGGTTCAGTGCAGAGACATGAATGCAGTTGGTTATGAGGATTGTTTAAAGAACACTGTTCATTATCTGAGATTCTAATGTAAAAATGTATTGTGTTCACTGTTGTTGTAAAGAAGAATAGCGGGCAACATGTCCGATTAGCTCCTGTAAGCTGCTATTTGATGTGTTTTGCAGTGTGAATATAAAATAAATGTTATACTGCAGATGAGGTGGCCCATCATTTCAAGAGACGCAGATGAGAGCAACGCTTGAAGAGATACAGAAGAAGGTTAAAATTTTTATATAAAATATAAATTATGCCTATACTGTGATGGACATTAGGACTCTGAAACCACCATGTTTGACATGCCATCAATTATTTTCTTTGCCTGGACACAGACAATGTAAATGTTCCTGCTAACTGTGCTGAGTCTGAGAATCAGTAACTGCCTCAAAGAAGAGCTGGAAGTACACAGGGAGACCAGGACTTTTGGTGCATTCAATCAAGATGCAATTAATGCAGACATGACCCATCAATTTAACCTTTAAATTGGAGTCTTAATGTCTAAAAGAACAGAAAAAGATAACTATAATATCAATCGGATATTTACAAATTAATATAATTCCTTGTTTTACTCAAAATGATGTCTGTGTTAGGAGTGCCAGGCCACATGTTTTTCTTTTTGGGTTTTTTTCCCCTGTGATTGGTTCCCCGAGTTTATTGATGAACTGCGGTTGGGGACTGGTTGAGTCATGTTCACGTGTTGCGTTTTCACGCATTTCGGTTTTTATTTATATATATGGTTATATATTTATATATGTGTTTCTTTGTTCACCAGACCAGCATTAATTTTCGTTACGCGTTGTCCGTTCCATGGTTTTCGTTTGTTGATTCCCTTTAATATAATTATATGTAATAATTCCCACCTGGCTCTATACTATACTCACAAAACATAAACATAAAACGTACGACTGACCGGCAAGGATGCCGCACAAGGGCTCGCGCTTATTGCGTAACAGATGATCCTGACTGCCAAAAAAAACAAAAAAAAAAAAAAAACAACTGTCCCTTTGTAGTCCTAGTTACCCCAAGTCGTTACCAACTTGGACCCCCATCGATCTACAAATCCCCGGGGGGTACCTGTGTCCCTAACTGGGCAGCCAGGATCCTGCAAAAGAGAAGTAAAAAGAAAAAAAAAGAAAAAACCCACCATGAACAAACACCTCACGAGCACATGTCTGACTCAACACCGAGGCAAACAAAACGCCACCTCGTCTGGGTTAAGAGCGAGGGATATATAATAAGGCTCGACCCGGGTGAGGCCCACGAGTACTAATTGCGTCTCCTAGGCAGCGTTTTCTGATTGGTGGAACGATTAGTGCGCTGCCTAGGAGACGAAGCCATCATTTGCTGACCGCCGCCGTTTTTGTGAGCCAAGATGGCGCCCTTGCCGGGAGTCGGGTTTTTAAAATAGAAGTCCCGACCCGGCGCCTAATAAAAATGACTAACTTAAAATTTAAACTACCAATTTACAAGATTTAAAAAATAAATAAATAAATAAAAGTCTGAGATCTTTTCTTCTTGCAGTGCTGATGTTGTATAGTTTAAGATCGCACATTTTCAATTCTGTTAGAGTCCAAAAGTAAAAGAAGCCCATTTCGTCAAACATGAACCTCCTCTGAATTTTGTGTTGATATGTCTCCGACATTTCCAATTCGTCCCGTGTCTACATAAAAAAAGGATATGGTCAGACTCAGAGGGTAAGTTTGTTTGGGTTTCTCGAGATATCGTGCATTCATTCACAAATGAAGCTGTTCTCTTACCATCGTATTAAATCTCCTTCCTCATAACGAGCCATCCCAAAAAACTCGATCTCCTTATGAAAGATCTCTGTGATGTTTTCTGCAAACAGAAAAAGGCATCCCATTAGAAAGTTGTAGACCTTTCCATCCATACTCACAATCAATGCCAGCTGATCTCCAAAAGTCCAGGGAAAGTTAGTAGTAAAACGAAAGACCCTCATGAACATGTGATCTGGAAGATAAAGGTTCTCCCAATGAACCAAATCTTCAGCATCATAGGGCGTGTCCTCCAGAGTTCCAACAATGAACTCGTCAACGTCGCCTTTTGTGTTTTAATTTGAGAAACTCTGTGAAATCGTATAAAAACTCAATGCTTACTTTTTTTCTTACATTAGAGAAAGGTGCATTTAAATAAGATATTCAAGTTACATATACAGGGTGGCACGGTGGCTTAGTGGTTTAGCATGTTCTCCTCTCAGTGTTAGGGACTCCCGGTTCGAATCCCCATCTGGGTGGAGTTTCCATGTTCTCCGTGTCCGCTTGGATTTCCTCCGGGTTCTCCAGTTTCCTCCCACAGTCCAAAAACGTGGATCAAGTCAATTGATTTCTCAAATTGCCCCATATAGAGTGTGTGTGTGAGTGAGTGTGTGCCCAGCGATAGGTTGGCACCCTGTCCTGGGTGTATCTGCCCAGTGCCCGAAACGCCCCCCCCCCCCCCCGCATATTTATGGATAAATATATCCATAATATGGATATAAGAGGATAGCTAATATATATATATATATTATCTTCCTCTTTATCCTATATTGGGGGGGGGGGGGGGGGGGGGGGGCGTTTTTTCGGGCACATATATATATATATATATATATATATATATATATATATATATATATATATATATATAAATAAATAAACAAATGTGCTAAAGGGGCAGAATAGAATTTTTTTTTTTTTGTTATTTTAGACTATGCATTGGTGTCCCACATTGTCCCTCACAAACATAGTCTTTGTCCCACATCTGCTGAATTGGAATCTGGTCACCCTGGTTGCAGTAATATTCAGAACTTCTCAATAATTCAGTAGTTTTAATGACAGGTGCAAAACGACAACAGACTGCATGCAGTGTGCTTAAGTTTTTTTTTTTTTGCTTAAATTTCAAAGCGTCGCTAAACTCCTGTGTTCGTGATTATATCTTTAAAAAAAAAAACATGTTCATAAAATAACAAGTTTCGACTCGAATCGGTTAAAAACTGAGGATTTCGTATTGAACTGGAGGCCGCGTCCCAAACGACGCACTACAACACTACAGAGTGCGCTAAAGATCAGCGGGAGCCGCTACATTTCGAGCAGCCTAGTGAGCGAGTGGGCATGCTTTTAGAACGGAGCCGATAGAGGGCGCCCGACTTGTGAGCCTAACCCCGAGTCCGTATCCCAAACCCAGACAAAGTCCACCAAGTAGGGCGGCACTCGCCATTACGTCATGCCCTTCGTAGTGAACATAAACGAGGCTGTACGGGAGATATTTGGGACGCGGCCTTAGTTCTGAGGTAAAAACGAAGGCCCGGTTTAGCTTAAAATAGGCGGGAAAACACTAAAAGCGCGCGAAGCCGCGGCCCAAGCGCGGCGGTGGGTTCGTGAAGTCGGTTGTACTCACATGATAAGACTGATAATCCCTTCGCTCGTTGCACCTGTGAAGGAAGAAGAAAACTTGATGAAGAAGCCGCGGCGGCGGGTTTAAGTTTAGCTACGTTAGCACTTCCGAAGCGCGGCGAGCGACCGTGTGTGTGATCGCAGAGGGAGCTCGTGTAGGCTTGTATTGTTTAAATATAAATAAATAAAAAACAACAGAATAAAAGATCAGTTTATCGGGAGGGAAAATGTCGGCGTTTATACCCATCAGCGAGTCTCGGTTGTTTCCGTGCATGCATCACCATTAAAGCCCGGTTTAAAGCGTCTGCGTTGGGCTCGGACGCTGTCGCAGCTTCTCTGCTGCAGCTTCTCCGGCTGCCCCCGCTGTTTTTAAAGCTTCTGAGGGGAGTGTGAGGGTCAGGGGACGTCGCGACGCGGCCGAGCTACTCGCTGCTGGAACGCCGACGGTTAGTGACGGTTAATGAGGCGCGTGTCGGACGTTAAAAAGGGAAAGAAAATCACGTGACTGGTGACCAACGAGGCCTCGGGTTCAGTGGGTGACGTCATCGTTCCATTGACCACTTGCAGTTAGTTTGTAAAGTTTAGTAATGACGTTATAGACTATATCAGTTAGAATTATTATAGTAAAATTATCATTTATTAATATAATTATATCTAATGTTTATATTATTAGGTTAAGCTTTAGTTGACTAGTTAGTTGAGTAGTATATATATATATATATATATATTCATTCATTCATTATCTCCCGCTTTATCCTCTAGTAGGGGGGGGGGGGTTCCCCATGCCCATCCAGGGGAGAGCATCTCGGGCGCTGGGCAGATACACCCAGGACAGGTTGCCAATCCATCGCTGGGCACACACTCACTCACACACACACACGCTCTATATGGGGCAATTTGGAGAATTCAATTGACTTAATCCATGTTTTTGGACTGTGGGAGGAAACCGGAGAACCCAGAGGAAACCCACGCGGGCACGGGGAGAACATGGAAACTCCACCCAGATGGGGATTCGAACCGCGAATCCCTAATGCTGAGAGGCGAACGTGCCAACCACTAAGCCACCGTGCCACCTATATATATATCTATATCTATATCTATATAAAATGTAATATCAATCACTGATTGCTGTTTTTGTACCCTTGTAGACTTATAGGTGACCATTGGCATTTGCTGGACTCCAATGTGGGACAGAGCAGGCATAATTTGTTTTTATGCATTCCAGCCTCCTCAGTGCCATGTTAAAGGGTATCCTCTGAGGCTGGGGAGATTGTATATAAAAAAAGGAATCTCCTAAACCCCAACACTGTTAAAAAGCTGATGTTTTTAAATAAAAATCAATAAGTTGAATTTGTCCCTTCTCCATACTTCTTTGTCGTAGTTTACTGTTCTTCAAAGTTCAATAAACACGTCATTCATAACGCACTCTTGCACTCCCAGTTTAATAAGCACATTAACATTCAGTGTCATCATTGTTGTATTTATTTTAAGTGTTTATCATCACTTAATACCTAATAAAGTTTCCTAGCAAAAAAACCATTTTTTCATTGATACAAAGTTGCAAAGATGGTTGATTTCCTATATAGACATTCAATTACACAGATTACTGTATTGTCATATTTCTCATTGAACAGCAGGTGTCACTAGTGAGAACAGTTCATGAGGCTTCGAGTAATGAACCTTTTTGCGAATCTTTGGACTGGAAAGTGATTGCCCCCCTGTCCTGGGTGTATCTGCCCAGCGTCCGAAACGTTCTCCCCGGGATGGGCATGGGAACCCCCCCCCCCCCGCGACGACCCTAATAGAGGATAAAGCGGACGATAATGGATGGATGGATAATGAATTGACAAAGTACTAGTAATAATAAGTGAGTCAATAAACTGTATTAAGTGGTATTAAGGATTAATAATGGAAATGTATTTTGAAGTTATTTGGACATCAGCATTACAAGAAGAAAAGTTCTTATAAAGACTGTGTTTTAAATCTTGTAAATTGATAGTTTAAATTTTAGGTTCATGTGATTTTTAGGTTGTAAATATAGTACAAATCTTTAAATGGTTTCGTTCAACCTGCTCATTCCCAAATAAACAATGAAATTCACATTAGTTTCAGTTTCCTTAGTTAATGTTCTTTAATCGGATCCTTTGTCGCCCTCTGCTGGCTCCTTTAATATATTACAAATGAATCACCTAAACCCGTAATAAACTTTTTTAATGTGTTAATGCTAACAGTTTAAATCATTCTAATTTCAGCAAAGTGTTGGGAACCTTTACCTCACACTAAGAAGGTTCTGGGTTTGGTTCCTGGATGGTGGCATGACAGCAAAGTGTTGGGAACCTCACAGTAAAAGGTTCTGGGTTTGGTTCCTTGATGGTGGCATGAAATAAAGGTTTGGGACCCACTGTTTTACAGTTAAGGTGGTGGCTCATCCTCAGTACTGCAGTGACACTGATGTGGTGGTGGTGTGCAGCTTGTTGTTGTGTAATAGACTCCAGGAAGCCGGGGTCGGTGGTTATTTAGCACCTAAACAGTTCGGGCCAGGCCCGAGGCGCGTAATGTTGATGGAGAGGGTCTCGGGGAGCGGGACCTGGTTCTAAAGGAACGTGCAGCAATACAGCTGGAGGACATGATTCACGACAAGATGATGGTTATTACACAACAAGCTCCACAGCACCACCACCTCAGAGTCAAACGCTCGGTTGCAGTTGTTGCTAAGGGTGGCCAGACCAGCTATTAGGTTTAGGGGGCAATCACTTTTTCACACAGGGCAATGTAGGTTTGGATTTTTTTTACCCCTAATATTTAAATTGGTTTGATGGTCCGAAACTTAAGTGTGACAAACATGCAAGAAAGTCACAAACCGGGTGGAAACTAAACAACTCGTGTTTTAAAAGCAGAATTTAAAATGACACAAAGATTCAGAAGAAAGAGTTTAATGTAAAAAAATTAGTAAAACATCAATACTATAAATTTATATAAACATCAACACTATAAATATAAATAAACATCAATACTATAAATATATATAAACATCAACACTATATAACAGTCTAATGAATAGAGCGAGGTGGATCCGCTACTCTATATTAAATGATTATATTTATTTTATTATTTTAATATTGTATTACAATTTAATTTAAAGTATTATATTGAATTGTATATTACATTTTAAATATACAAGTGATGGTTATCTTTTTCTGTTCTTTTAGACTTTAAGACTCCAATTTAAAGATTAAATTGATTACTCATGTCTGCATTAATTGCATCTTTAATGAATGCACCAAAAGAGTATCCTTTATGTTTTCTTCATCCCCATCATGCAGCATTACGACCTGAAAAACAATATAAACACAGACTTACTAAAATAATTATAACTATATGTTTTGGAAATATATAATTAAATTGAAGGTTCCTACCAGCTGCAGAAATTAGGAGAAGGGTGTCTGCAGAGGTACGGTGGTTTTGTACTGAAGAAAAGCTTCAGGGAATCTGCTTTTGTATTCAGCAAAGATGTCATTAACGATTTTCTCCGGTGTGAATGCGTCATTTATATTCGGCAAAAATATAATTTATATTTTATATAAATTTTTTAACCTCCTGAATTTCTTCAAGTGTTGCGCTCATCTGCGTCTCTTGAAATGATGGGCCACCTCATCTGCGATATAACATTTATTTTATATACACACTGCAAAACACATCAAATAGCATATGCCGTGGAAATCATCTGATACACATGACCTGCTCTCATACATTCCCTTACGCTTGAGGAGAGAGTATCCTTTACCTTATCTTCATCCCCATCATGCAGTATTATGACCTGCTCTCATACATTCCCTTACGCTTGAGGAGAGAGTATCCTTTATGTTTTCTTCATCCCCATCATGCAGTATTATGACCTGAAAAACAATATGAACACAGACTTACTAAACTAATTATAACTATATGTTTTGGAAATATATAATTAAATTGAAGGTTCCTACGAGCTGCAGAAAATAGGAGAAGGGTGTCTGCAGAGGTACGGTGGTTTGGTACTGAAGAAAAGGTTCAGGGAATCTGCTTTTGTATTCAGCAAAGATGTCATCAAGGATTTTCTCCTGTGTGAATGCATCATTATTTATATTCGCAAAAAATATAATTTATATATATATTTTATATAAAATTAACCTTCTTCTGAATCTCTTCAAGCGTTGCGCTCATCTGCATCTCTTGAAATGATGGTCCACCTCATCTGCAGTATAACATTTATTTTATATTCATACTGCAAAACACATCAAATAGCTAATCGGACATGTTACCCGCTATTCTTCTTTACAACAACAGTGAACACAATACATTTACACATTAGAATCTCAGATAATGAACAGTGTTCTTTAAACAATCCTCATAACCAACTGCTAGAGCTGTGCGGATCGATACAAATATCGATAATATCGATACCAACGCTGGTATTGGTATTGAACAATACTTGCGTAAAAAAGATCGATACTCAAGTTTTTTGTGTGTGAATATTCCTTTTTTTATTGTTTTGCCTAAGAACAATTCTATTTGAAAAAAAGTAACAAAGAAAGAAAAAACTGTCTAGTGAGGGGAGCATTTTTACTTTATATTTGTATTGTTGTTTCTCCTTTTGTACCTCAAAAATATATATTTTCCTCACGTTAAAGCAAACTTTGTTTTATTACTGTTCCATTGTTTTTAAACAAAGATGTTGATTGGGATACATTATTTTGTTGTCACCTACAATGTTTGGTGAAATTCTATACTAGGTCTTTTGGATCAATGAATCTTAAATATTAAAAAGTATCGGTATCGGTATCGAATATCGCGATATTGGCCCTGTATTTACTTGGTATCGGATCGATACCAAAATTTTTGGTATCGCACAGCTCTACCAACTGCATTCATGTCTCTGCACCGAACCGTTTTATTTCTACATGCATCACTCGAACTTCTGATCTCACTAAATCACCAGAATGCATTTTCATGAATTGTATTTTAAACTAAATCCGTTTAAATGGATTACCTTTTTTTTTAAAACACATTTACTTTATATTATATTTTAATTAAATCAACAGTAAACATGTGACGTTTCCTCCATTAACAGAAACTTACTAATTGGACTACCACGTGCTCCATGGCCGTGCACGAGGCGCGGTCTGACGTCGTCTTTCAGCTTTAGCACGAGTCCACCATTTTCAGCACACATCTTATCGGTCATTATTGATGTTACTGCCGTTAATTCTCATTTATATATTTATATTATCACCCGGCTGACCTGCAAAACACATCAAATAGCAGCTTACAGGAGCTAATCGGACATGTTACCCGCTATCCGCCACATCCAGCACTGACTGACTTCGTCTGCCGCCGAGCGCCCCCTACTGGATAAAATATATATCACACCATCAGATCAGAGACGGGTCATTAACCGTAGTGTATATTATGAAGCTGAACTTCAACATAAAAATAAATTGGGGGGGGGGGGGGGGGGGGGCTACTATTTCCATGTACTTAACTATTCTATAGTGCCACACTTCTCTAACAAATTGATCAGACTTTCTGAGAAGGATCTTTATATTATTATTTTTATAATTATAATATTAAGCATCTTCAAAGTCTGTCCTATTAAAATAAAAACACAACAAAGCAAATAAGAATTGACAGTAAATAAATTTGATTTGATTAGTTTGATTATTTCCTAATGAAAGAGCTTTAACATTGTCTGTTGTCTATAGAAATAACATAAATCTTACCCTGTCCGTCCCCGTGCCATTGTCTGTTAAAAAATAAAATATTGTAGAAAAGGAGAATGTAGTTGATTGTGCTTTACAGAGACGTGAATACATAAACTCTGATTCATATGTGTGATACGATATTTGGAGCAAAATTTCATTATGTGATTGACATGCAAAATATATGTAAATATGTATGTACAATAACTTTGTAAAGTGGCATTTCACTGTCATTCACAAGCACATGTCAAAACACACACACACACACACACACACACACACGCACCACCATAAGGATGGAAATGTGCAAAAAGAGCAGTTCGCTGAGCTGAGTGGTTCAGGTTCATTTGTCATAGTTCTGTAACTTAGTTTATTATATTTCTGTAACTGTTTATTATATTTCTGGGTGGAGCTTAACTCCAAAAAATAATTAACAATAAAAAGTCCATCATTCTCTTCCCTGAACTGATTTGTGGAATTCTTATAGATAGAAATGAAATTCTATGTGAAAGTGTACACACACACACATAAACATTTACAAACTTTCACGAGCAGAAATTTGAATATTTTAAACTGGTAGCAATAACACATTAAAAAGGTGATTCTTCTGATTCTTCATTATCTCGTTATCGTCCTTTATTTTCTTGATCACTGTTTAAGTTTTCCACGCCGTCTCCCGTTCCTCCTGATTCTATATATTCATTATCTCCCGCTTTATCCTCTATTAGGGTCGCGGTGGGGTTCCCCATGCCCATCCAGGGGAGAACGTCTCGGGCACTGGGCAGACACACCCAGGACAGGGCGCCAATCCATCGCTGGGCACACACTCACTCACACTCAAACACTCTATATGGGGCAATTTAGAGAACTCAATTAACTTGATCCATGTTTTTGGACTGTGGGAGGAAACCGGAGAACCCGGAGGAAACCCACGCGGAAACAGGGAGAACATGGAAACTCCACCCAGATGGGGATTCGAACCGGGAACCCCTAGCGCTGAGAGGCGAACGTGCTAACCACTAAGCCGCCTGATTCTATATAAAGAAAATAAATAAATACTCAGACTCTGAGGGAAAGTTTGTGTTTCTGGAGATTTCTTTTCCAAAGGAAGATGTTCTCTTACTGTGTTTTTTTAAACCTTTCTTGGATACTTGTATGATCGAGTGTCCGGTATCATTTACCAGATGAATTCTCCACCAAGTTCTTCATACATTATTTTAAAAGCCTCCTCCTCCTCCTCGTTTCTCTCCTGCATCTCTTTGTCTGATGTCCAGGCCTTCTCCCATTCGTCTCATCTATATAAAAAATATTATAAATCAGACTTCTGGAGGTTTCTGGAGATATTGTGCGTTCGTTTCCAAAAGATGATGTTCTCTCACCGTGTCCTTAAAGCTTTCTCCTTCATACTACAGAACCTTTCCTGTCGGAATACTGTAATTCCGCTTTTCACCACATGATGGCAGCAACATTCTAATATTTTCTGGGTCTGCCTCTGTGCCTCAGAGAATTGAGGGCACGTTGTCAGAAACGTCCAGGAGGATCATTCTTTCCTGATGACGCCTCAGAGTACGGCCAAGAGCGTTAATCACCAGAACGGAGAACCTTTAAACGCTCAAGAGCTCCTCAGCAGCTCATGGCGTCCTCCTGCTCCTCCTCGAGCTGCTCGATTCACCTGCGCAGATTTATTGTCTTTGGCTTCGACACCTTTTCTTGTTTAATCAAGTCGACCACCTGCTGATGTTCCCTCGGAGAACATGTACTCACAACGTCTGTGAGAGGCTCCAGGAAGCCGGGGTCGGGGGTCATTTAGCACCTAAACACTTAGTGCGTAATGTTGATGGAGGTGCGTAATGTTGATGGAGAGGGTCTCGGGGAGCGGGACCTGGTTCTAAAGGAACGTGCAGCGATACAGCTGGAGGACATGATTCACGACAAGATGATGGTTATTACACAACAACAAGCTCCACAGCACCACCACCTCAGAGTCACTGCAGTACTGAGGATGATCCACCACCTTAACTGTAAAACAGTGGGTCCCAAACCTTTATCATGCCACCATCCAGGAACCAAACCCAGAACCTTCTTAGTGTGAGGCAAAGGTTCCCAACACTTTGCTGTCATGCCAACATTCAGGAACCAAACCCAGAGCCTTCTTACTGTGAGGTAAAGGTTCTCAACACTTTGCTGTCATGCCAACCTCCAGGAACCAAACCCAGAACTTTTTTATTGTGAGATTAAGGTTCCCAACACTTTGCTATCATGCCACCATTCAGGAACCAAACACAGAACCTTCTTAGTGTGAGGTAAAAGTTCTCAACACCTTGCTATCATGGCACCCTCCAGGAACCAGAACCATTACAGTTCCACGGTGGAACCCTGGACTGGAGGAGAGTGGCTTCTTTGTGTATTATGGGTTGGATCAGGTTAATCTCCTGAAATACTGCAGAACCCAAAGTTAAAGAGAACCATCACAGACATGAGAATCAGAGTCCGTGACGATATTTACATTCCGATATTATCGCGATACTAACACTCACCCTCAGCCAACCGTGTTTAGAACAGGAACCACTGGAGGAACTAGATCATGTCCCTTTCTGTTTCCAACTGGTTCCCAGTTCCTAACCTCCACGTACCCCTGATGATGCGGCGCAGGAGATCCGCTGAAGTTCCTCGTCCTTGTGGAGGGGTTCTGGAGCGATGACTGCTCTGGAATGTTGGCCTCCCGCTGGAAAAATAAATTCTGAAAGAAGAAGAAATATTTTGAATGTCTCTGAACTGATGTAACCCACACCGTTCTGCCGGCGGAACCTTCTGCCGTACGCTGTCCAGCCGTGAGGACGGTGAGGATCTAATGAACCTCACATGTCTGGTTCAGTGCCGTCCCTCGGGGGATATCAGCCGGGGCCGGGATACGGATCCGCAGCGTGAACACACCCACAGCCCGTCCCGCCGCTGGACGTTGCGAAGCCGTCCCGAGCTTGGCCAGCTGCTGGTGGGCTCGCGGTTCCGCGCTGATGGAGGAAACAGAACATTATCTCTGGACTCTGATCTCAGGAGGTTTTCCAGCCAGATCGCCCTCCGCTGGATGGAGGTGAAACCGGTTCTCCTCGTGTCCAGCCTCGGTGGAACCTTTTCAGATGTGGTGCACTAACGGTGACGTTCCGAACCGCAGCTCCGTTTGGCCGTGGAACCGGTCCTTCTCCCTGACTCACCCGTCTCATTGGCTTTGTGGCAAACACTGGCACAAGGCTGATTCCATCTTTGGACGGGTTAGAACCCGGACCAGGCCGCGGGGGACAAAACTTTTCATAGAACATTGCTGTTTTCCAATTACAGATGTTCAGATGTTTGGGGTTCCAGATGAGAATGAGTCACGCTGTGGGGAACCAAATGGTAACAGAAACGGACATGATCTAGTTCCTCCAGTGGTTCCTGTTCTAAACACGGTTGGCTGAGGGTGAGTGCTGGTATCGCGATAATATCGGAATGTAAATATCGTGACGGACTCTGATTCTCATGTCTGTGATGGTTCTCTTTAACTTTGGGTTCTGCTGTATTTCAGGAGATTAACCTGATCCATCCCATAATACACAGAGAAGCCACTCTCCTCCAGTCCAGGGTTCCAGCATGGAACTGTAATGGTTCTGGTTCCTGAATGGTGGCATGTTAGCAAAGAGTATGGAACGGTTCTGGGTTTGGTTCCTGTGTAGTGGCATGACCATAAAATTTTGGGAACTTTATGGTAAGAAGGTTCTGAGTCACTCACTCTCACCACCACCACCCTCATCACATTCACCATCACCTTCACCACCACCATCAACATAATCATCACCGCAATCATCACCCTAACAATCACTGACAACACCACCACCACCCTCACCAGAACCACCACCCTCACCTCAATCACCACTACCCTCAACACCATCACCTTCACCACCACCATCAACACCAACATCACCACAATCATCACCCTAGCAATCACCCACCATCACCACCACCACCCTCACCAGCACCACCACCCTCACGACAATCATCACCACAATCATCACCCTCAACACCACCATCACCACCACCGCCCTTACCAGCACCATCCTGGTCCTGATTGTCAGAGAACAGAGTGGACACAGTAGAACCAGATGAACTTCAGAAATTGACTGTAGAACTAAAGTCCATCTGGATGGAGGTGGAACTTAAGTAGATCTCATACTGGTTCCTGGTTGGTGGAGACCCCCCCCCCCCACCTGCTCCACATCGCCCTGGATGAGGTCCAGCGTGTTCCATCGTGTATATTAGCAGCAGACCCGCCTCGTTCGGCCCCACCACACGGCGCTGCCGCGTCCTCCTCGTCTTCTCAAACAGTTGGACGGCTTTCTAACCGAACATCTGGAGGACGGGGGTTTGTGGGAGAGCATGTCATCTATGAATGGAGCTTTATGAAGTCCAGAGACTGAATGGAAAGTTTATCATCCACCCCCCCCCCCCCCCACCCGCCCGTCCCTCCTCCCTCACCCTCTTTCCCTTCTCGTTCCTGCCGCGGTTCGAATCGGAAGGCCGAGGAGGAATCATCTGAATGAGCGTCTTCACCCGCCTCGCGTCCCTGCGCCGTATGATTACCGTTGATTCACACCTCCCTCCCACGTCCTCAGGAGAAGACACCGGAGAACGTGGCTCCGGTGCTCGGCCTCCTCCGCGGGGACTCCACCGCCTGCCAGGAGCGATGAGGTGTCTGATGAGGAGTCCGTAGTGAACCGCGGACCGCGTCCCGACCGTCAGCACATATGGGTTCCATCAGGGCCGGGCGGGCGGCGGGTCGTCTTACTGATGTGTGTGTTATGATAGCGGGGTTAATAAAGCAGCCGCAGGTCGGGACGGCTCCCGAAAACACTCATCCATCTGCCGGGATCGGTGTTCTCCCATCCGCCCATCAGAACCCACAGATTAGGTATCGCATAAAAATATAAACAGGAGTATCGGGACACGTGGAGAACCTTTGACGAGGTCCCGTCTTTGCAACAATGAGAACGTCCATGCCTCTGGGGAAGCGTTCCGCAGGGTTCTGTAGTGTGTTTTTATTGTGTCCAGCAGAGTGGGTCAGACACCAATGTCTGGGGAAAGGTGTTGGAGGGGATCGAGGTTTCCGTGAAGGTCGCAGGGACAGAAAGGGGCCTTCCCCAAACTGTTTACACGAATGTAAATGTCCATGATGCTTGACACGACAGAGGTTCTTTTGTCCCGGTAGAGAGAACTCCAGGGCCGAGGTCACGCGGCATCGGACCCGCGGCGGTCCAATGACTGCTGGCGCCCGTCTGCGTCCGTCAGCGCCGTGAAGGAACGTCCAGCCCGGCAGCCGGAGACGTTCCTCTGATTGCCTGTTTAGCCGAAACAATCAGTTGGGAGAAGGAAACCAGATGTAGGAGACACCGGAGCGCTCACGTCCAGGTTCCATCTCGTACTCCACGGTTAGCCGTTCCACATCTACGGAACTCCAGACTGGGGTCGTGTCCCAAACTGGATGCTGCACCCAACAGAACCTCGGAACCATGAATTGCACTCATTAGGACTCTGCTTTCTCATTGATGAGAACATCTCTGGACGTCCTGGCCTGCAGGGGGGGCCGGTGGACGGTCGGCGTTCCGTCAGGAGTCTCGGCAGTTCTTTTTGCGAGCCGCCTGAATGTTGACGTGTCACCTTAACGGCGACGGTTGTACGCGGTGGTCTTCGAGGAGGCGCGAGCCGAAGTGCCGCGAGATGGACGGTTCTCGCTGAGCTCCTGGTTGCTCAAGGCCACTTCAGCCATGGTACCAAGGGGGACCGGGAATCGAACTGGGGATCTTTCCTGCTTGTCTGAGGCATTCCCAGACTGGGAGATAGAACCCCTCCAGCGTGTCCTGGGTGTTCCCCGGGGTCTCCTCCCTGCTGGACTTGCCAGGAACACCTCCCTGTGGAGGCCCTCAGGAGGCATCCTCACCAGATGCCCAAACCACCTCCACTGGCTCCTTTGCTTTTCCTCACCCTCTCTAAGGGAGAACCCAGACCCCTTGCAGAGGAAGCCCACTCGCATTAGCAACCTTCTATCGGTCGTTACCCAAAGAATCATGACCAAATGTAAGGGTAGGAACGTAGATGGACTGCTTACTCGAGAACCTTGCCTTATGGCTTAGACTCGTCTGATCTCGTAAACACGACCCCGAGATCCTTAAACGCCGCCCCTTGAGGCAAGACCTCATCCCTGACCCAGAGAACAAGGCTGGTTCCTTAAGCTTTATTTGTCCCCCACGTGTAACACCCCTCTCGGCACCACGCCGTGCATCAGCCTCCCCAAACCCCCGCACCCTGCCAAGGAACGTCTGCCGGACCTGTCTCGCTCATCAGTTCCACGTCTGCACGCTGCACGCTTTCCGTCCTGTCCGGTCCAGAACGCTCCGGCACCCGCGCCGTTCTTCTGAGGCACTAACAGCAGCAGAACCCCGGGTTCTCCAATTCATACCTGTCTGCTGTAATGGATGGACTTGCGAAAGTGGAGATAAGGACACCGGTGCTGCTCTCACGAAACGGGGTGAACCTGGAGAACTGTTCCGTTAGCGTGCCAGGTTCCACCCTCCCCCGCTGAACACATGAGAACACCCACCGCCACGTAACAAAATCACTACGCCGTATAGACCAAAGGTTCGGGGCCACGCCCATTAGCCATCGTTGCAATTAATAATACACTAATAAAACTAATATGCTCTAGAACGATACAGTACCGTTCTTTATATAACTCCGAAAGGTCACCTCGTTACCATAGACCCCCCAAACCCCACCCTCGTTCCTCTTCTGGAGCTGGCTGAAGGTTCTCCACACTGGTCTGTCTGGCCTGCCACTAGGTGTCGTCCTCCCGCATTACGATCCGCAGAACGTACCCCCTTCATTTGAACTCATTTATGCTTCTTTACGCGGAACGCCGGGGTCATCTTCACACAAAGTTCTCACAAAGACCTAAAGGAACCAATTGGTTCTCATTATGGTCCGGTGTGAACTGCACCGTGCTGCCGAGATACACTGTTTGGAAAAAAGTATAGGGACACGCCTCGTGATGAGTGGGGTCATGTGTTTTGGAACAGTTTAGGACTCTTGGTGAGGAAAAACCTAAGACCAGCGTAACGTAACCATAACCTCACCCAACACCTCTGGAGGACATTGTGAGTGTGAGGCAGGTCCTCATCTGACATCCAAAGTTATCCGTCGTTCTAAGGTGTGGGTGTCCCAGTACTTTAGTCCATTTAGTGTTCCCGTGGAACCTCGGGGTCTTGGGTTCCTGGAATCACTTTGAAGCTGAATTTTCCGTCTGTTGTTTCCTGAAAATAAAAACATGGCGAACCTGAGATATGAAAACAGAAATCAGGGCCAGTGGAACATCTGGGTCCCGTGTGGGTCAGCGGTACTCAACCCAAACCCAAACACGCTCCTTCAGCTCCTCTGCTGGCCTTCAGAAAGCCTTCCCATTGACTCGTTTATGGGGTCCTACAGTTCCACTCTGTAGTCCATCTGTTCCTTTACGGACTCTGTTAGTCCCCATTGGTATGTTCTCTGATAATCAGAACCCCACAGAGCAGGCATCATTATTGTGGTGGATGATTGTCAGTACTGCGATTACAGTATATGGGATGAATCAGAAGCCAGACTCTCATTTTCAACAATAGTGGAGAACTGAATGAAGAGACAGAAAGCTAAAACGACGAGAACGTTCTTTTGTTGTTTGGTACCAGGATAGGAATGACGTCATCTTGGTGAGGACCGTTGAGACCCATCTCGTTGAGGACACAGAGAACACTTATTAGTCCATAGAACCTGATGGTGAAATGACCTGTGAAACCTTCCTAAGTTTGGTGGAGGGGGGGTTATGGTGGGGGGGTTGTTTTTCAGGAACTGGGCGTGGTTCTCCTTAGTTCCACTGAAAGGAACTGTGAATGCTTCAGCACACCGAGACATTTTGGACAGTTCCACGCTCCCGACGTCGGGGGAACCGTTCGAGGTCATTGCAAATGTGCCACCTTGTGTAATGTGGCGGGAAGTTCTGCAGTCTGTCCCCACATGAACCACTAGAGGGCGAGCCGGTGGCAAGAACGAAACTGATGAAGGTTACAGGATGCCGTGGCGGCGCACCTCGCGGCGCGTTCTCCGTGACCTCGTGGGTTTGGGTTGGTCATGTGATCCTGATGGATGATACCGACCCCTCCCTCGTTGTTATGCTTCCCAAAAGAACCCAGAACGCTGGTTTAAATTTGACGGAAGGGACCCCTTAACACGGGACCCCCCTAAGACAGCGGGGCGTGAGCGCCCATCGGAACCGGGCCGGGTGTGGGGTGACGAGCGGGGGGGGATGACTGGGCGATCGCGTTGGAGGAAGCGTTCTAGATTCCTGGCGCTCCGCTGGACACGTCGCGTGTTTTATGGTGTGCGAACAGCACATCTATGTTGAAAGCCCAGAACCAGCTGCGGGGGGGAGGGGGGGGGGGAGGATTAGGGTTCCATCACAGACGGAACTCATCCCAGTGCACTTAACCCATCAGTCACAGCTCAACACCCCGGCCCGGCCTCGCCTGGAAGACGTCCAGAGCGACCGAGCTCCCGGACGGAACGTCTCAGGGATGTTGTCACGGCGTAATCATCTCCTAATCCTCAGCGTTTCAACCAATCAGCAACTTCGCTGAGGACGATGATGTCATAGCATTAGAACCTCAAGCAAGGCATCCAGTGAGGTTCTCTGGGTTTCTGTAACTTTAAGTCAGATATTTACAAATCTAACGTGTAGTACCGCTGTGGGCCCGTAGGTGGCAGCTTAGCTACCCCGGGCCCCTTGATGAGCTTCTGAAGGTCCATGGAAGATCTAAAGGAAGGTTCCTTTTACAAGAACATTTATCGCAGGTCTGTAAGTTGCTGCAATAGAACCTAAGAAGGAACCACACTGTACCGGCAAAAGTATGCGCTGACCCGTCCAAACGATCAGAATCGGTGTTCCGATTCCTTCCATGGTCTCAGGTGTGTCAAATCCAGCAGATTGTTTCTACAAACATCTGTGAAAGAACGTTCTCTCTCAGGAGCTCCGTGAGGTCCAGTGTGGAACTCTAATAGAATGTCACCTGAGGGACAGATCCAGTGGTGAAGGTTCCTCTCTCCAGAACGTTCCACCGTCAGCTGGATCAGAAGAACATGAAGAGTTTGAGAACGACGGCGACGCCGCCACCAAGTGGTAGAACACGGAACCCGACGGAGCGGGGTCACAGTGTCTAGAGGTCACCAAAGTTCTGCTGAGTCCATCACTACAGAACTTCAAACTTCACGTGTCCTTCAGACGAGCTCGAGAACCGAGCGCAGAGAGAGAACTTGATGGAACGGGTCCTGTGGTCCAGCAGCTGCGTCCACGCCGTCCATCACCGAGTGCAATGCAGAGCGCCGGATGCAGCGGTATAAAGCACACCATCACTGGACTCTAGAAAGGTGGAGACGCGTTCTCCAGAGCGACGGATCACGCTTCTCCATCTGGAGATCTGATGGACGAGTCTGGGTTTGGTGGTTCCAGGAGAACCGTCCTCGTCTGACTGCATTGTGTAAAGTTTTAGTTCCACTGAAAGGAACTCTGAATGCTTCAGCACACTGAGACATTTTGGACAGTTCCACGCTCCCGACGTCGGGGGAACCGTTTGGAGCCTGTCCCATCCTCTTCAACATGACGCTGCACCAGAACACAAAGCAAGGTCCAGAAAGACATGAGGACAGAGTCCTGACCTGAACCCCATAGAACGTCTTTGGGACGAATCAGAACGCAGACTGAGAGCCAGGCCTTCTCGTCCAACATCGGTGTGAGACGTCACTCCAAAATTCCCATCAGCACACTTCAGAACCTCGAGGACGGCCTTCACAGAAGAGCTGAAGATGTTCTAGCTGCAGAGGGTGGAACCACGTCCTCTAGAACCCTCTGGATCAGGACCGGGACGTCACTTCAGATCACATGGGAGTCAATACTAGCTGCTACTGCGGCATTCCGATTCCCACTCTAGGCCCTGGAATCAGGTTCCGAGCGCTCTTCGGTTTCAGGAACCTTGCGTCATGCCGTCCCTGCGACCGTCCCACACACAGAGAGACGGAACCGCGCGCAGATAAACACGGGAACAGCGAGGACACGCGAGAACCCGAGCTGCGGTCACATAAACGCCGCCACGTTCTTCCTCTCAGCGCGTTCTAAACGGCAGGTAATCACACGGTACGCGCGAGGCGGTGATTTTCCGGGGGCCCCGCCGCGGCTCCGTGACGGGTCGGATGTCGACGGCTGTTCCGCTCGCGGGGGCCACACACGCCGCGCCGTGATTTGCGACATAACAACACGGTCCGCCCGAAAATAAGCGCGCGAGCGCCGCAGGAACGCGCCTTTGTCATTATGGTGTTTACATCCCGGCAGGAAATGACAGAGCGGCCGCGTCGCGAGGTGTTCCGCCGTGTTCCGCGCGCGTCCCGCCGCTGGGGCCCAGCCGAAAATAGATGCCCTGTGTAACGATGCCCTGCGCCCGCACACTGATTACACACCGCGGGCCGAGGGCCGAGGTGCCGGACCGGCCGCTGGTACCGTTCAGTTCT
Source organism: Corydoras sp. C115 (assembly GCA_019802505.1). Taxonomy (NCBI): domain Eukaryota; kingdom Metazoa; phylum Chordata; class Actinopteri; order Siluriformes; family Callichthyidae; genus Corydoras; species Corydoras sp. C115. The sequence goes on along the minus strand of JAFMOC010000208.1, from coordinate 458,752 downwards.
TTATCCTCTATATCTTCTGCTTTATCCTCTGTTATGGTCGCGGGGGGGAGGGGGGGTTCCCCATGTCCATCCAGGGGAGAACGTTCGGGCGCTGGGCAGATACACCCAGGAAGGACAGGGGGGCAATCTATCACTGGACACACACTCACTCACACACACACTCTATATGGGGCAATTTGGAGTATTCACTTAAACTTGATCCATGTTTTTTGGACTGTGGGAGGAAACCGGAGAACCCGGAGGAAACCCACGCGGACACGGGGAGGACATGGAAACTCCACCCAGATTGGGATTCGAACCGCCCATTTTACAGATAAAAGAGTGAAATAAATGGATTTGGCGTCTTGGAAGGTGTTCAGCCCTCCACCCTCGGCCCTGGGGTCAGCCATCCACCCCCCCTCCCTCTGGCCCCGCCCGGTCCCGTCCGGTCCCGCCAGTGACATCATGTCTTCGGTTCTTGATCGCAGGTACGAGCGGCATTTCGGGAAACACGTTCATTCATGTTACACATAAAAGAGTAAAATTAATGGATTTGGCGGCCGTCCACCCTCAGCCCTGAGGTCAGCCCCCCCATCCCTCCAGCCCCGCCCGTTCACGGGTTTGTTATTGATTCTGTCTCCTCCGTCCGCGTCCCACTGATGGTTCACATTTGTCTCGTGTTATGAATGTTCCTTGTTTTGTCCGTTAGAGCCTATCCCAGCCCTCGGCTCTCAAACACACACCTTGGAAACATCGAACGTGGTCCCGTCCTCACAGGTGTAGGAAATGTAACAGTATGGGGAAGGCCCTTCAGCATGACTGAATCCCCACAGGGCAGGTGTTATTAGGGTGGCGGATGATGCGCAGTACTGCAGTGAGACTGACGTGGTGGCGCCTCCATCATCATCATCATCATCGTTAATAAACATAGTTAAATGCCTTGAACCGAATGGAGAACCGGTTTAATCCAGGATGTTAATTAATCCAGCGCCTCATTAGCGCCCCCGTGCTGCTCTGCCGTGTATATCCGATGTGCTCCTCCACATCGCCGGCGAGAAACAGCTCCGAAGCCACGTTTGTGTCGATCACGCGCCGCCGTCTCAGAGGAACCGTGCTCATGGCAGCAGAACGTGGGCCGCCGTGTTCCGCGGTGGGACAGAGGGCCGCGATTTGAAGGCGGCGGATTCCTCGACGCGGTTCCGAGAGGGTTCGGGTGGCGACGCGGTCCAGATTCTTCTGGCCGATCCGCCCGGCGAGAACCTCAGACGGCGTTCTATCAGACGGAGGCGAGTGAGATATTAACATAAACGCCACCTGGAAAAGGCATCAACAACCAGGCGCAGGCGCAGGCGCAGACGCAGACGCAGGGCGCAGGCGCACGCCGAAAATATTTACAAACCAGATTACTTAATCGGCGTGCCGTCTCCCGGGCGCGCAACGGTTCCAGCTCCAGACGGCTTCCCGGTTCTCCAGATTCGGCGCATGCCTTCGGAGTCAGCGGGCTTCGTTTACGTGACGATGACCTCGACGCCACCACGCACTGACGCCACCACGCACTGACGTGACCACGCGCCGGGTTCCAGGTTATAGTCTACCTCACGTCTGACGGAACCGTACTCCAGGAGAACCTCCACATAGATGGACTTGGTGGTTCTACTCATACCTTCTGTATTTCCTCTGTTTCCTTCGACTCACTGCAGAACTGAGCATAATCCACCACGCGCCGGGCGGTGGGGTAGCTCCGCCCACATCGCCCGTCTCAGGTAACAAAGCCGTGATTGGTCGTTAATACGTGATCAGTGATGTCACTACATCAAACTTTAAATAACCTCCCTTAAATAAGCGCGGGCGCTCAGTAGCCTCCCCGGTGGTCAGAACCTTTAACGCGTGCTCAGTGTCCAGATATCGCTTTTTAAAACATAATTATATAAAACAAACTCTCAGGTCCACGGCTTTGATCTCTTTATAATCGTGAAGGAGCTAAAAGTTCCATGTTCTGCTCTGAAGGTTCTGTCCATGTTCCTGCTCTGATGAGAACGTGCCCTCGGGTTCATCCCCACTGAAGGTTCCAAAACACCAGAATGTCTGTAGCGTATAATGACAGAGTGCGCCGCTTCTGCCCACATCGTCTTGTAGACGCTCTTACAGTAAGCATCGGTTCTCCGCCCGCGGCCTGGCGGCCTCGCAGAACATCCACGAGCTGGGAGCTCGGCTTCGGTGCAGTCCATGCGTGAAGAGGCTCGAACCCGGGCCAAGCGCCTGGACGTGTTCCTCGGTGTCTGTGATGTGGAGATTATAGAGTCAGCCGGCGCGATCAGAGGAACACTTCACTGCAGTCGGCGTCACGTCACCATCACCGTTACCATCACAACCACTGTTACCATCATCACCATCACTGTTACCATCACCGTTACCATCACAACCACTGTTACCATCATCACCATCACTGTTACCATCACCATCACTGTTACCATCACAACGACTGTTACCATCATCACCATCACTGTTACCATCATCACCATCACTGTTACCATCACCGTTACCATCACAACGACTGTTACCATCATCACCATCACTGTTACCATCACAATCACTGTTACCATCATCACCATCACTGTTACCATCACCGTTACCATCACCATCACTGTTACCATCACCGTTACCATCACCATCACTGTTACCATCATCACCATCACTGTTACCATCACAATCACTGTTACCATCATCACCATCACTGTTACCATCACCGTTACCATCACAATCACTGTTACCATCATCACCATCACTATCACCATCACCGTTACCATCACAATCACTGTTACCATCATCACCATCACTGTTACCATCACAATCACTGTTACCATCATCACCATTACTGTTACCATCATCACCATCACTGTTACTATCACCATCACCGTTACCATCACAACCACTGTCACCATCATCACCATCACCGTTACCATCACAACCACTGTTACCATCATCACCATCACTGTTACCATCACAATCACTGTTACCATCATCACCATCACTGTTACCATCACCGTTACCATCACAATCACTGTTACCATCATCACCATCACTGTTACCATCTCCATCACTGTTACCATCTCCATCACTGTTACCATCATCACCATCACTGTTACCATCTCCATCACTGTTACCATCACCATCACTGTTACCATCATCACCATCACTGTTACCATCACCGTTACCATCACAATCACTGTTACCATCATCACCATCACTGTTACCATCTCCATCACTGTTACCATCTCCATCACTGTTACCATCTCCATCACTGTTACCATCACCATCACTGTTACCATCTCCATCACTGTTACCATCTCCATCACTGTTACCATCTCCATCACTGTTACCATCTCCATCACTGTTACCATCTCCATCACTGTTACCATCTCCATCACTGTTACCATCACCGTTACCATCACAACCACTGTTACCATCATCACCATCACTGTTACCATCATCACCATCACTGTTACCATCTCCATCACTGTTACCATCTCCATCACTGTTACCATCACCGTTACCATCACAACCACTGTTACCATCATCACCATCACTGTTACCATCACAATCACTGTTACCATCTCCATCACTGTTACCATCACCATCACTGTTACCATCACCATCACTGTTACCATCATCACCATCACTGCTACAATCACCACCACCATCACTGTTACCATCATCACCATCACTGTTACCATCATCTCCATCACTGTTACCATCACAACCACTGTTACCATCATCACCATCACTGTTACCATCATCACCATCACTGCTACCATCACCATCATGTTACCATCATCACTATCACTGTTACTATCACCATCACTGTTACCATCATCACCATCACTGCTACCATCACCATCACCGTTACCATCACATTTACCATCACTGTTGCCATCACAGTCACCATCACCACCACAAGGGCCTTCCCCAAACTGTTTATGCAAATTTAATCCAAACCGCTGCACAGCTGTGATAATGAGAACGGCTGAATTGAGGCCTGTCCCGGTACTTTTGTCCGTAGCGTATCGCGTGGTTGACGGCTGTTTGCGCCGAGTCGGCGGTTTTGTTGATTTATTTTCCGCTCGATTTAAAGCTTAACGTTCGTTTTGGGTTTGGATTTTTTTTTTTCTGGATGACGGATGAATCCCGAGCGCTGGAGGAAAGCCTCGGATTAAAGCTTTAAACCCCGGAGAACGTGTTCCTTCACTGGAACTGAGTCCATAAGTGGATCTGAGGGCGCACCCCAGGTTCGAATCCCCGCGCCGATCGCCCGTGCGGGACGACCCCAAGCGCCGGGGGGGGGGGGGGGGATTACCTCTAAACCACGAGTTGTTCTAGAGCAGAGGCGTGCAAATCCCGAGAACGGATCCGCGGGGATTAAAACAACAGAACTGTCAGGAACGCCGCTCTAATTATTTTGCTGCCGGGTTCGAGGCTCGGATTTATTTGCACAGAAGCCGTCTGTCCCGGCGGCCGCTCGTTACTCCCCCCGCAGGACGGACGCGTCTGGAAGAGTTTAAGGGATTTGGGTGGATTGATATCGCCTCGGCCAATCAGCCGCCGGCTTTATTATTCTTGCGCCGCGGCTACCGCAAATAAAGATCGCTGCAGATGGAGCCGGTTGCCATGTCTGTTGGTCTTCATACGGAAATCCCACTGCCACCTTGTGGTTCGATCTCCAGTGAAGAGTCGTGGAACGATGCGCCTTGTTTGGTTCCAAATCGTCCCGTTTTGTACTGATTTTTAAGGTGCCAACAGTTTAATTGAATCAAATTTAATTAATTTAGTAATGGCATCTAGTGGTTTCGTCATGGAATGATGCACCTTATTTGGTTCCAAATCATTTGTTTGGTTCCAAATGTTAAAACATTTGGTGCTGATTGTTCAGGATGCTAACAGTTTAATTAAATCAAATTTAATTAATTTAATAAATGGTGGCGATCCTGCGGTGTCGGCTGATCGTCCGCTGCGGCCTAGCGGTTCGGTTTCGAGCGAAGAGCCTTGTTTGGTTCGTTAAAATGTTCTGTGCTGATTTTTATGGTGTTAACAGTTTCGTTGAATGAATTTAATTATAGTGTCAACTCCGTGTTGCTGCAACAGCGCCCTCTCCTGGTAACTTTAAGCACCGAGTCAGCGGGAGGCAGATATTAGAGTGTAGAACCCTGTCGTTCAGACGGCGAAAAGATGCATTTAGTGCCGACGTTCCGTCCCCGTGCTCATAGGCACTCATCTGCCCAGTGTTCCTGGGATAGGCCCTAACTGGGTGGACAGCTGGTCATCGAGAGCGATTGTATTCCATCAGGCCGGGTTCTAAAGTGCGGTGTGCAGAACCCCCGAGGCATTCCTGAGCTCCGTATCTAGAACTCGTTCCTCTTCAGGTTCCGTACGGAACGTCTCGCCGTCCTTATCTGCGTCCTCCTGTTTTTTCCTTTCCGTTAATTTTTCGTTCTCCCCCCGAAGCCTCTGAGATGTCGGAGCGTCCGGAGCGCTCGCTGACGGATGGACCCGCGGCACGCGTGCTCTCGCCGTCCCGCCCCGGCCCTCGTCTCGCTGTTCCTCAGGAGGTCACGTCCCACCGACGCTGTTTTCTTTAGATACCGCCGAGTTCACCGGGGACAAAGAACCACGGAACGTCCAGAGCGAAGAGCGGAACCCGAAGAGCAGACGTGATGTCATGGAAGATCTGCCGCTCGCCTTGGCTCTTCGTTTTGGGTTTTTCGTCTCGGGGAGTCGTTTGGAGACAAACGCAACCATTTAATAACAATATTTGTCTTATTTTTATTTTTTTTCCAATAACCGGCTTCAAAATCAAAGCCTTTTTGTCTTTAAATAATAAAAAAAAAACGTATATAATGTAATCCTATGGGGCAACCATCACGTTCTAAACGTAGATGTCTGGATTTAATACGACGTCCTGACTCTGACCTTCAGGACACTCGTCCTCCAGATCTCCATCCATCCATTATCTTCCTCTTTATCCTATATTAGGGCCGCGGGGGGGAGGGGGTTCTTCATGCCCATTCAGGGGAGAACATTTCGGGCGCTGGGCAGATACACCCAGGACACGGGGGCAAGCTATCGCTGGGCACACACTCACTCACACTCTATATGGGGCAATTTGGAGAATTCAATTGACCTTGATCCATGTTTTTGGACTGTGGGAGGAAACCGGAGAACCCGGAGGAAACCCACCCGGACACGGGGAGGACATGCAAATTCCACCCAGATTGGGATTCGAACCATGAATCCCTAGCGCTGAGAGGAGAACATGCCAAACCACTAAGCCACAGTGCCACCCCTCCTCCAGATGTGCTCCTTCATAATTAAAGTCTGTAGTTCTTGTTATGTTGTTATCTGGTGCTTCCACCTCTTCGTCTGTGATGCAGAATCGATCCTCGAGCCCTGAATCAACGCACCGCCGACTCCGCGTGCGGCGAACATGTTAAATATCCGTCTCCGTCTCGGGCCGCGCTCTCGCGCCTGGCGGCGTGCGGCTGATCGCGTCCAGACGTCCTCGTTTGGGGAACGAGCCCGCGGCTAATTTACTGAATTTATTCGCCAGTCCATCAGAGGTGAGAACACGCGCTGGCGGCCGATCCGTCGCGACCGAGCCTTCGTTTCGCAACGCGCCGCCGTCGGACCTCGTCCAGCTCGCCGGTCGAGCCTCGGGGGGTGGGGGGGTGTGCGGTGGGGGGGGGGGGGGGGGGGGAGGGCGAAGAAAAATTTCGTGGAGCTCATGCTTTGATTTGAGAGCAGCTCGATCATCATCACGCCGGAGGTCAGAACCGGACCACGCATTCTGGACCACGGATTCCACACACTCAGCGGACGGCGGAAGGGTTCGAGACGGGAAGGGGGGGGGGGACTCTCATCGGTTTCCCATCACCCATCACCGCTGAGACGAAGCGTCCTCGCATCCCACATCGGTATCCCACCTCACGGATGCTCGCTCAACACCATTGAGACGAAGCGTCCTCGCGTCCCACATCGGTGTCCCACCTCACCGAACCTCGGCCAACGCCGTTGAGATGAAGCGTCCTCGTGTCCCACCTCAACGAGCCTCGCCCAACACCGTCGAGACGAAGCGTCCTCGCGTCCCATATCGGTGTCCCACCTCACCGAACCTCGCCCAACACCGTTGAGACGAAGCGTCCTCGCGTCCCATATCGGTGTCCCACCTCACCGAACCTCGCCCAACACCGTTGAGATGAAGCGTCCTCGTGTCCCACCTCACCGAACCTCGCCCAACACCGTTGAGATGAAGCGTCCTCGCGTCCCACATCGGTGTCCCACCTCACCGAACCTCGGCCAACGCCGTTGAGATGAAGCGTCCTCGTGTCCCACCTCAACGAGCCTCGCCCAACACCGTTGAGACGAAGCGTCCTCGCGTCCCACATCGGTGTCCCACCTCACCGAACCTCGGCCAACACCGTTGAGACGAAGCGTCCTCGCGTCCCACATCGGTGTCCCACCTCACCGAACCTCGGCCAACACCGTTGAGACGAAGCGTCCTCGCGTCCCACATCGGTGTCCCACCTCACCGAACCTCGGCCAACGCCGTTGAGATGAACCATCCTCGTGTGTCCCCACATCGATGTCCCACCTCACCGAACCTCGCCCAACAACGTTGAGAAGAAGCGTCCTCGTGTCCCACCTCAACGAGCCTCGCCCAACACCGTCGAGACGAAGCGTCCTCGCGTCCCACATCGGTGGGAGACGCCCCAAAATCCCATGGTACGCCTCACGACTCCAGTGGAAGTGCCTCGTCTGTTCTGGTCCGAGCTCCAACCAGAGACGATTCAGGACGTTCTCCTTTTGCAAACGACTCCTTTCACAATTCACATACCTGCGACCGATTCCCGATTAGAATCGCAGATTTTCCCTGAATTCCACCTCCCCCCCCCCCCCCCCCACGTATCTCCCCTCAGTGGAACCCCGCCACGCGAGCGCTGCGTTTGGGACGGGCGGGCCGTCATCTGAAATCGATATGTCCTCCGTCCTCCGTCCAGTTTGAACTCACACCCCCAGTGATGAGAACATCAGATGTTCCCAGACATGAAGAACCCCATCCCCCCCACCCAACACCCCCCTCCCCTTCAGGAGCACATGCAAAATCTATTTCCACAAACATCGGTTCCTCGTCATGACCGGAGGAACCGATGCTCTGTTCTAGAGTGGGATGTTATGGGGGGGTCTCGAGGTTCATGGGAGGGAGGTGCCAACCCGGTGGTGAGGCCAACTCAAACTGAACCCCCCCCCCCCCCCCCGTTTGTGGAAACAGTTTGGGGAAGGCCCATGTCTCAACAGTGAGCGCCCTCAGAGAAGAGTGAACGTCGTAAACGGTGGAACGTCAGATAACGGTATGAATATACGATACGTCACATTTCCTGATGCATTTTATAAACTGCATTCTGTAGTTTGGCCACTAGAGGGTGGCGTTTGGTTGTTAGAGAAACCAGAAACATCAGCGTTCACTTTAAAAACCAGGTGCTTAATCCTCAATTAGGGTCGCGGAGTAGGGGGGGAGGGGGGTTCCCCATGCCCATCCATGGGAGAACGTTTGGGCAGATACACCCAGGACCCCCCCCCCAATCCTAATAGAGGTTAAAGCAGAAGATAATGGATGGATAACGACGGTCCACATGGTGCTACTTGGTTCTTTCATGTAAAGGGCCTCAGCGTCGAGGTTGCCCCAGTCCTGTTCTCCAGATTTCCGAGACATTTCATCCATCTGTTGACGTCCCGCAGCGACGAATCACGTCGCTTGTTTTCGTTCTGGCGTAAACGTTACGAACGTTCCGTGTATAAATCTGAGGTTCTCCTCACGTTCCGATCCTCCACCTCGCTCCAGCCGCAGCGGTTGGTTTACAGCGAGCAGGCCTCCGACACTCAGAGAGAGAGAGACGGCTAACCGGGGCCTCTCCCGGCCAGACGGCCGGCGCAGAGTGATTTGTGGAGCGGGTCGTAGGTTCCCCCCCCATCCCCCCGGCTGCGTTTCTGATGGCGCTCCGAGCGGCGAGTGGAGTGGAGCGAGGGCCCAACAAACACATTTATTTGATTTAGGAACGGGGGCGGGGGGGGGGGGGGGATTCAGCGCTGGCACACGCCGCCGTTTACGCGTGACGGCCGAGCGGCGCAATGGAAACTCCAAAAGCCACGCAGATAAACACGGACGCCGCCGCCGCCGCCGCGGTGTTCATTATGAGACGGACGGGTGCGAGCTCTCAGACGGGTCTCAAAACTCAAAACTCATCTGTAAACAAAACACCCCCTTCATCTGAGGGATAAAGTTAGCCTTAATGATCAATCAATCAATTAATCAAGTAATCAATCAATCAATCTATCAATCTATCAATCAGTTACATCTAAAAAAAATTATACAAACATACGTCTATTATCTCACCTTTAATAATTATTATAATCTATTAGGGTCGCAGTGGGGGGGGGAGACAGGGCGCCAATCTATCACTGAATACACACTCACTCACACAGACACACACTATATGGGGCAATTTGGAGCATTCAATTCACCTTGAATCCATGTTTTTGGACTGTGGGAAGAAACCCACACGGACACGGGGAGAACATGCAAACTCTACACAGATCGGGATTCCAACCGGGAATACCCAGCACTGAGAGGAGAACATGCCAACCATTAAGCCACTGTGCTGTCCTGATGTCCATCCATCCATTATCTTCTGCTTTATCCTATATCAGGGTCGCGGGGGTGGGGGTTCCCCATGCCCATCCAGGGGAGAACGTTTCAGGCGCGGGGCAGATACACCCAGGACAGGGGTGCAATCTATCACTCACTCTATATGGGGCAATTTGCAGAATTCAATTCACCTTGAATCCATGGTTTTTTTGGACTGTGGGAGGAAACCGGAAAACCCGGAGGAGACCCACACGGACACGGGGAGGACATGCAAACTCCACCCAGATTGGGATTCGAACCTAAATCGCCAGCACTGAGGAGAACATGCTAAACCACTGAGCCACTGTGCCATCCTAATAATACAAACATAATTTATATATTAAAAAAGGTGGCTTAGTGGTTGGCACCTCTCAACACTGGTTCAAATCCCAATTTGGAGTTTGCATGTTCTCCCCGTGTGCGAATGGAGTTTCTCCAGGTTCCCTCCCACAGTCCAAAAACATTGATTTAAGGTAAATTTTATGCTCTAAATTGCCCCATATAGAGTGTGTGAGTGAGCATGTCCTGTAAAAGATTGTCCCCCTGTCCAGCACCCGAAACGTTCTCCCCTGGAGGGGCATAGGGAACACCCCCCCCCCCCCCCAGGGGTGTTTACCTCTGGGGTCACATGACCTGGTGTGGGTGGGTGACTTGCACATACGGCATGGAGGCATATATAAAGATTTTAACGTGGCAACGTTTTTCCGAGAAGGCTATGGTTATTTTAGCAGGACTATGCCGGGGTTCGTTTTACGTTCTACAAGAGCGCTCAAATCGAGACTCTCAATCTTCAACCTTCAGGTCAAAAGGCCTCCCGCCTCCACGCAGCGCCGCTGTAAAACTATTCAACCAGCGGATTTAACACCTTTAACTCGACCTTTTCGGGTTTTCGTAGATTTGTTGAATTTGCCCATTTTAAAAGCTGAACTGACAGTATTGTGGAAAACGCTGCGGTTCCGTGTTCCTCTCTCCCCCGTGGGGCCTCGATGGGGAATCCTGGCACCCGTCCCGCTGGGTCTGAACTAACAGGTGGTTCCAATTTGACGTGCAACATCGCAGATTAGATAAAAGCCTCGCGCTGCCAAAGCGTCTGCAGGCACGGCCTCCCGAACCTCACAGCTCGCTTCAAAGACCCCGTCATTCCCCGCGCCGGGAGTCGGAACGCCATCATCTCGGGACCCGAGTCGAGAGAGGAGTACGATGTGGTGGCACGATGATGGTTTTGGGCGGCGTCCCAGTTTCCTTCCCGGCGTGCGCTCGCGTTTCCATCAGACTGACAGCTCGCCGCCGTCCCGAGGCGCACCGGCCGCAGTTTATACCACGCGCCAGGGTTCCAGCTTCCACATTTGCTTTCGCAGCGCGCCGTCGGTCACGCCGGCTGATTGGAGAACGCCGGACGCCGTGTAAACTTCCAACGCCACTGATTACTCCTGTGTCAACATGGACGCCGAGCGTACCGCGAGCGGGGAAGGTGGCGCTGTTCCATCTCCGGCTCCACGTTCCGAGGCCTGTATGGCATGTTTGGGAACGTCAACGTACTGAGAACCTGTTTACACAGAACTCGGGTCTCCCTCGTACCGTCCTGACGACGGACTCCGGAAACCGCAGCTACATTTCATTCCGGCATTTTACGAAAACTAATTTATAAAAGATCGTCCAGGCGTGCTTTGAGATTATACTGTAAAATAATAAAACGATGTTAATTAAGAAAACGAACCTTCAATTAAAAAAAGAACAAATTTACAAAGTTATTAAAGTGTATGTGTAGCGTTCACGAGGATAACCTTGAGTTGGGCCTCATATGAAATTTGGACACCAATGGAGTCATGGAGTTATATATAAAGATTTTATATATAAAGACACGGCACGTTGTGGCAACGTTTTTCCGGGACATCCATGATTATTTTAGCAGGACTATGCCGGGGTTCGTTTAATGTTCTACAAGAGCGCCGACTCTCGATCTTCAGACTCCGGAAACCGCAGCTACATTTCATTCCGGCATTTTACGAAAACTAATTTATAAAAGATCGTCCAGGCGTGCTTTGTGATTATACTGTTAATGTTAATTAAGAAAACGAACGCATTATGAACCTTCAATTAAAAAAAAAAAAAAAATCGTGATGATCGTAAATTCCATCGTCTACCTTGTCATGTAATATGCAAACAGTTTGGGGAAGGCCCTTTACTGCCCCATTGCACCGACGTGCACAATCCACAAGGCCAGGTGGGGGCAGTCTGATGACTTTTGTGGATTGTTTGGTTGTCGAAGGTTTTTTTTTTTTTCATTCTATGGAAGCGTCCATCGTCAGGTTTATAGATCACGGCGGGGACCCGGCTGGAAGCATTCCGCAGAGTTCCAGCTGACGACAAGGTTCTGGACGAGGACGAGGACGAGGACGCCGAGCCCCATGTGAGTGGAAATGTGTTCGTAATAGATCAGTGAGGTCATTAAGAGACGCCATGAAATATTCTTATTAAAGAGCTCCGTGATACAATTATACAGATCACACACACACACACACATACACACACTCACATACTCACACACACACATATACACACACACACTCAAACACACACACACACACACTCACACACATACACACACTCACATACACACACACACTCACTCATTCTCAAACTCACACACACACACTCACTCACACACATACATACACTCCCACTCTCACACACACACATTCACGCACACACATACACACAGACTCACACACTCACACACTCACAGACACGCTCACTCACACGCTCACATACACACACACAAACGCAGACACACACACACACACACTCGCTAACACACACACACACACACACACACACACACACTGACGTTTAATGGTCAGACACACACATACACTTACTCACACACACACACACACACTCGCTCACTCACACACACACACAGAGACACACACTGACGTTTAATGGTCAGAAACACACACATACACTCACTCAGACACATACACACACACACACACACTCACTCACACACACGCTCACTCACTCACTCAGACACACTCACAGACACACACACACACACAGAGACACACTCACAGAGACACACTCACAGAGACACACACACTGACACACACACACAGAGACACACACACTCACACACACGCTCACTCACTCACTCAGACACACTCACAGACACACACACACACAGAGACACACTCACAGAGACACACTCACAGAGACACACACACACTGAGACACACGCTCACACACACACACACACACACACACACACACACACACACACACACACACACACACACACAGACGCTCTCATTATAAGTGCGGGGATAGGACTGGATTACATGGCATGTTTGCTGATTTTGGACGGGTGCTGCAGCGGGACGATGATGTCATCGTTTACGGGTCGCTCCGTGTTCCGCGGCGGCGGCGTTTGGTTTATAGCTGCGTTCGCACTCGCGCCGCATTAAGACGCCGGATCCTCGGCTCAGACGTTCCGTCCTGCGGGAGGACCCTCTCTGTGGAGCGCCTCGGACGGCGTACGGAGAACCCAAAAAGTGCGGTCCCCAAAAATGTTCCGGTGGCACGGGCCGAGTGGAAAGAGCGCATGGCGGCGTGCCGGAGCGCGCCTCGCCTCAGACGCTAAACGAACACGGTTCTCCATTTGGATTGTTAAAGAACACGAACATTAATAAAACAGAACCTTTATCTGGAGACAGATGTCCTCGTCCTGAAACAACCTCAACCTCGTACGACGGCTTTGAGATGAATCGGAACAGCGATGGTGAGGCAGGGCCAGGCATAGGCCCTCGATGTCTATTTAAGATGGTTACCCATCAGCACAACGTGGTGGCGTGTTGTCCTCCCTCCAGGCCACGCCCACTATTTATTAAAGAGCCATGGTGAGCACGCCTCCCCATCATCTCATCCACAACCTCAACCTCGTACATCGGCTTTGAGATGAATCGGAACAGCGATGGTACCGCTAACTGTAACCACACGACCTCGCGGCTACCATCCTCAAAAAGGTCATTAGATCCAAGAGGCCACGCCCACTATTTATTAAAGAGCCATGTTTGGCACGCCTCCCGATCACCTCATCCTCGTCCTCAAACAACCTCAACCTCGTACGTTGGCTTTAATATGAATCGGAACAGCGATGATGAGGAAGGTCCTCTCATCGGTGCCCGACCTCGACGTCTATTTAAGACGGTTACCCAGTCAGTACGCACAACGTGGTGGCGTGTTGTCCTCCCTCCAGGCCACGCCCACTATTTATTAAAGAGCCATGGTGAGCACGCCTCCTGATCATCTCATCCACAACCTCAACCTCGTACGACGGCTTTGAGATGAATCGGAACAGCGATGGTGAGGAAGGTCCCTCGCAAACGGAAGCCTTTCAAACAGACCTTTCAGAATGCGACGCGGTGTGCGTTTATTTCAGACGGTCTCCCATCAGCACGCAGAACGTGGTGGCGTGTTGTCCTCCCTGTGCGCCCACCACAGGTGCAACCTCATCTGCACCTCCACCTTTCAGGAGGTGGATTTCGGGAACGGATGCGGCCTTTTTTAAATCGGAGGAGATAAACATCAGTGACGAGCCGGCCGCGGAATTCAGAGAAACCAGAGCCGGACTCAGAGCGCTGGAAAAAAGGAGGCGAGAGGGTTCCAAAACCACGAGGCTCGCGCAGGAGGAACGCGGAGAACTGATTACATGAAAGACATCGTAAGTTATTTCTGTCGTTACGAAGCGGCGCTAATGAACGCAGATAACGTTCAGATAACCGACCGTCACGATGACATCCGACGTCTCTGGAGGGCCGGGCCGGGCCGTTCTGGAAGCGGACTACCCGTCCCCCCCCGTCCCCCGTCCCCCCCGCCCGCGCACTGCTGTAGCTCACGCTTCGACATTAATTGCAAGCAGACACGGACGCTCCATCACGAGATGTGTTCTCGATTTGGATTGAGTGAGCGAGCGAGGGAGAGCGAGGGAGAGCGAGGCCACAATCATCGCTCTTCAGTGGTGACGACGGGAGCGGACCCTGGACGAGGCCTCCGAGCGCGTGGACGCAACACCCAGACGCCTCCACCGGGGTACCGACGTGGGTTCCGTCGGCTCGCCCGGCGCTCGAGGACGTTTCTGAGGAGCACAGGTCAGAATCACGAGGCATCTCCTGGAGATCCGCCCCGCGATCCGGCGGGGTCCACGTGGAACGGCTCGCGCCTCGACGTTCCGCCGGGCCGGGGGAGCGGCGCCTCCGTTTTTCCAGCGCAGAGTTAAAGGAGGCGAGGGATTTTCCGGGGTCGCTGTACTTGCTCCTCTGGATGGAACTACAGAGGAGAACGTCTGGTTCTACCTCATCCTGCCTTTCGACGTTTCCAGAGCGTCTGTCCGCTCGCTCAGCGGGACGCGTGGATACCTAACCGCCACGTGCTGCCGGAAACGTTCCCCCGGGGGGGTTTTTTTGGAACGTGTGGACGTGATGGCATCATCGCACGGCGCCTGCTGATTGGTGGACTGATGATGAGCCATGATCCGTGGAGAACATCAGAGTGGAACCTCGCTGCCAGGTTCCAAAGACCGGAAGGAGAGGAGGGTCATGCAACAGGGTCAGCAACTGTACTCGGGGCAGATCGGGGCATTTAAATTATGTTTGACTAATTAAAAAGTTACCCCCAAATTACCCCCTCCACACACACACACACACACACACACACACACTCCACCACCAGCCTAAGTTGTTGTTAGGAGGCAGGATGGATCCATGCTTCCACTCTGACATCATCATCCAGACATGATGTAGCCCACCAGCTTCAAGTTTCCACATGTTGTATATCTAAAGACACTCATATGCATCCGAGTCCATCGGCCCATCTGGCACCAACAACCATGCCTCAGTCAGCGGGAGTTAAAACGTCACAATCGTCACACCGACTAAACCACACACCGCTCACTGGAACCACACAACCTCACGGCTACCATCCTCAAAAAGGCCATTTGATCAAAGAGGCCACGCCCACTCATCGGTGCCCCACCCTCGCAAACGGAAACCTTTAAAACAGAACTTTCTAACGTAATCGGTACGTTAATTTAAGACGGTTACCCATCAGCACGCAGAACGTGGTGGCGTGTTGTCCTCCCTCTGCGCCCACCACAGGTACAACCTCATCCGCACCTCCACCTTTCAGGAGGTGGATTTTGGGAACGTGATTTATTTTTTATTTTTTTTTAATTCTTCAGTTTGTTCACATGACCCGCACTGAATCATGGGACGGCACGGTGTACCGCGGGACGACCCTCCGTCCGTCATTTCCTCTGAAGTTAATCCACGCCGAGGGACGATAATTAACGTGGCATCGTTTAAATGGAAGGCACTCGATTAGATCATCATCATCAGACCGGTCGTTAATGAGAATCGGATGCGCTCGTTTTGGAACCGGGTTCCTATCAGTGGGCACCGGCGCCGGGTCCAATGCATTACATCATCACGCTAATGAGCTCATTCAGAACGAGGTTCTGGAACCAAGTCCGTTGCGATGCAGCAGCCCTGGAGCTCAAGGACCCACGGTGAGAACCCTGATGGGCGTCAGACGAAGAGCTGAAGGCTCTGACCCGATGACCTCAGTGAGGAGATCAGACGGGCATCGGACGCGTCTGGTTTTGCGAGGACCGAAGGCGGCGGAGCACGGAGCCTTTACGAGGGGCCCGCTTCCTTCATGCGCTGATGTCATCACTATTAAAGAACGATCCGCCGAGCCGGACAAACGTTCTCCAGACTGCGGTGGACGCCGACTCGGAATTCTGATGAGACCTCGTTAGATGAAAGTAGTACCGCTTCGCAACCTTTGGTTCGAATCACGGGTCGCCAGGTGAATACGAAAAGCGATACATCAGGTCAAACTTCAGGTCATTAAAGAATCAAACCTCATTAATCTGAATAAATCTCATTAAGATTTATAATATTTATAATAATACACAACCTCGAGTGTTTTATAGCTTTTATAAACACTTATAAACACACTATATTAATAAAAAAAAAAACAGTTTTGATTCAGAAATGCGTTTATTAAAAGCAAAAACGTTGATAACGTGTTCTTCCGCGACGTAATCTAGTCCGTTTTAACAGAATTCCGGTTTCTTTAACGAACGAACGCTGCCATCTAGTGGTCAAATTGCAGAACGCAGTTTATAAAAACAGCGCAACAGGTTCAGCGCTGATCTCTGTTTATATTAATCTTAATTATTTTTTCATTTTAATTTTAAATAAATTATTTTGTAATTATTTAATTATTTCTATAATTTCATCCTTCCATTATCTTCCAACTTATCCTCTATTAGGGTTGCGGGGGGGGGGGGGGGGGTTCCCCATGCCCATCCAGGGGAGAACATTTCGGGCGCTTGACAGATACACCCAGGACAGGGGGGCAATCTATCACTGGATACACACTCACTCACACACACACACTCTATATGGGGCAATTTGGAGAATTCAATTCACCTTGAGCTATGTTGTTGGACTGTGGGAGGAAACCCACGCGGACACAGGGAGAACATGGAAACTCTACCAAGATGGGGATTCGAACCGGGAATCCCTAGTGCTGAGAGGAGAACATGCCAAACACTAAGCCACCGTGCCACCTATATATATTATTATGTGTAATTATAATAAATGTAATTATTTAAAAAACATGTATTGTATATCACGCATTGATACGAATGTGACGCGCTCAGAGGGATGTGTTATTGTTAATGATGTCACACGGCTCAGCCAATCAGATTCAAGGAGTCGGCGGTGATGTTACGGTGCCGTCAGTGGTGTTGGTTCTGGATTCAGGCGTTCCTGTTCTGGATAAAGGTTTAAGGTTTGATTAAACGAAGGCGCTCTTGTTGTTTCGCGGATTGACGCCGGACTAATGTGATCTCCATGTAGAATCAAAGTCCTTTTTCATGGGTCTGAAACTCCGCCCACTCCCACCTCCACCACACACACAATCCTAAAAGTCGGTTCCCAGTTCGTCTCTGGTCTTGATGGATTGCCACATGTGCTCTCCCGAAGTCTCGGGGTGTTTAAATACTGTACTTACTATATCATATAATTATGACTTCGCCATCAATCATTCTCGGTGCTAATGCATCATTAACCCGAGAAATGGCTCCCACATGTGGCTCCGGACCCCGCCGTGCTCCTCCACATGCCTTTTCATAACCGGACCATGTACGCCACACTCCCATCGCTCCGGCTTTCACGACCGGGACGTTCCTTTGTTTCTCAGAACCCCTCTCCGTGAGATTCGGCAGGACGGTCCCTCGTGACCAGCCACCAGCCGGGACCTGAAGTTGACGTCCAGCGAGCCGGCGTTTCCCGGGTTTCCCTGGAGCGCTGACGTTCTGCCGTCCCAACGTTGTTTACGACGTTCTGGATTCCCCCGCAGCACATTAACGTCTCCCTGCTTAGCGTCAGCTCCATTTCCGCCTCAGATTTTTATGCCCTTCACGCCCAATTGAGTCCACGACCCAGAGATGAGGTATGGCCAGTGCGCTCCAAGTTTCTTTCTGGAGTCGTTAAATGCCGCAGGTTGCCGGTGATGTTCTGCAGACCTCGGGCCGGACGAACCTGGAACCGGAGCGCCCATTAAGAGACGCTTTCCCTTCCCAGTTTATTCACTGGTTGGCACCGGGGCTCTGTCAACTCGCAGGACGTTGCCCCTGGCTTTGGTTCTCCCGCCGTATGCGGCAATAAGGTGACGGTATACAACAGGTTTTCCTGCACCACCACTCAAGGTGGTGCAGTGTCAGGGTCACTGCAGTACTCGGCATCATACACCACCCAAATACCTGCTCTGTGGGGGTTCCAATCATCAGAAAGTAGAGTGAGGAGGACTAACAGATAACCACGCCGTCCGTCAGTGTGATCAGTATGATCGGGAGGTATCTCTAATAAAGTGGCCGGTGAGTGGGTGAACACGTCGAGGCTCATTGTGAGGTTCTGCTTTCCTAATGAGTCTGATGCGGCGCGGCATCGCGCCCGGCTCTTGATCCGTGTGTAATTAAACCGGTTCTCTCCGGTTTCCGACATATGGAAATTCATTTGCGTTCTCGCGATGAGGTCATTAATAACACGCTGGACATCGGTGCTCCGCGCCACTTGGCCTTGACTAATATGTTTCGTTTGGATTAATTGCAGCGGGTTCCTGACGGTCCGCAGCGCTTAACGTCGTCTCCGTCCCTCCACACCAAACCAAAACATCCACCTCGCCACGTACGGGACGTACGACGGAACGTGCTTATGGAAAACCCATGTTCCATCGTGGTGGGGTAACGCTTGGCCCGCGATACGGGGATTGTGTAAGCGCCGTTGTTTCTTTTGTTTAACGGAGAACCTACAGTGATGATGATCGCTCTCACAGACGACTCACAGTCGACTCAGGAGTCGTTCTCTTAAACCTGTGGGGGGCGTTAGAATAACCTCACACTGATAACCGAACCGACGCCAAGGCCAGAACTTCATAAAACATCTTAAAGCAATTCCCAAAGTGTCCGAACTGAAATAACGTTTAAACGGGAACACTACACCAACGTCTAATCAACGTGTGGCACGGTTGTTGGCGCCAGGGACTGCTGCAGTCCTCAGTGTCACCATCATGATGAAACGACTCCAGTACCTGTACCTTTTCCTATACCTGGTCCTGTACCTGTTTCTATTCCCATACCTGTACCTATACCTGTTCCTGTACCCTTATCTGGTCCTGTTCCCTTACCTGTACACTTACCTGGTCCTGTACCTGTTCCCTTACCTGGTCCTGTACCCATTCCTGTACACTTACCTGGTCATGTACCCATACCTGTACCCTTACCTGTTCCCTTACCTGTACCCTTACCTGGTCCTGTACCTGTACCCTTACCTGGTCCTGTACCTGTTCCTGTACCCATTCCTGTACCCTTACCTGGTCCTGTACCTGTTCCCTTACCTGGTCCTGTACCCATTCCTGTACACTTACCTGGTCATGTACCCATACCTGTACCCTTACCTGTTCCCTTACCTGTACCCTTACCTGGTCCTGTTCCCTTACCTGGTCCTGTACCTGTTCCTGTGCCCATTCCTGTACCCTTACCTGGTCCTGTACCTGTTTCCTTACCTGGTCCTGTACCCATTCCTGTACCCTTACCTGGTCCTGTACCTGTTTCCTTACCTGTACCCTTCCCTGGTCCTGTACCCTTACCTGTACCCTTACCTGGTCCTGTACCTGTTCCCTTACCTGGTCCCGTACCTGAACCCATACCTATTCCCGGTCTTGTACCAGTTCCTGGTTCCATACCTGTTCCTGTACCTGTTCTCGTACCTGTTCCTGTCCATGTTCCCCATCATTTCCCGTCTGCTACAGAACTTCACAGTCCAGTGAGGACGCGAGGAACCGAAGACCCCAGAGAGCGGACGTGTTGGGAAGCTCGTCCGGCTTCAGACGGCCGTGCTGCAGCCACATTAAACACTATTTAACTTGGAAATGGGGTTCAGCGGCACCGCTGCCAAACCACACTCACCGAGACGAGATCGCGCTCCCGACCACAACGAATGGACCTCATTACGGACAAATTCAAAAGACATTAATTGTGGGCTCGTTTCTGAAATGGGGCATTGAAAGGACATCAATCTGAGCAAATAAATAAACCAAAGGACATGAATCGCGCCGGAGTCGTCTTTTATGCGCAGCTTACGTTCCATTATTCACAGATCTCTGTACGCGCTGACGTTCTTTAAATCAAACACACATTACACAGAACATTGCGCTGCCAACACAAGACAAATATACCAACAAGGCCCTTTGTTCAGTCAGAACCGGGGGCCGGCGTCCACCATGATGTCATGAAGCACCTGTAGTAACACGTAGGTGTCGCTGTCCCGGCGTACGGGTTTTATTTGGCTGCCGTTATCGTCTAATAAATAAAACGAGTGCAGAACGCCGGCAACACGGCGAGCTCTCAGGCGGCGTTGTCTGACGCTGAGGTCAGCGTCTGGGTTTTAAAGGTCCGATGTGGAAGGTGTGAAACTTCTCAGAAGTCCATGTTTTCCATTCAGGACGGAACCGTCTACCAGAAGACACCGTGAGTTATGAGTAGACTCGCCGGGTCTGCGTGCCGTCCACGTCCCCGCGCGGCCGTAAGGTGGTCCCAGCTTCCGGTGAAGGTGCACGCCCAGAACCCCAAACACATTCTTCCGCTCAAAGGACGTCCCCGCGGCTCTTTACGTTCTAATCCATTGCCTGAGGTTCTGCCCAGCTGACCCAGCTGACCCAACTGACGGACGACGTAGAAGCACGTCCCAAAGAAAATAGGACCGGTGGTTTTTTCATGGACGAGGTGAGAACTGACGTCTGATGTCCACCACGTCCAGCCAACATCATGACTGCGAGTTTTGGTGACGCGTACTGAAATAACGTGAAGGTCCAAAGTCAAGCCACGGTTCTGGCAGAACTGGATCTAGGGGGGTGGGGGTGGGGCAGGTGGGCAGATGTTAGGAGGGTAGGTTTGAACTTCAGGGTTCTTTTTT
>JAFMOC010000208.1:372500-432500 GCA_019802505.1 Corydoras sp. C115 | reverse complement strand
TTTGGCATGTTCTCCTCTCAGCGCTGGGGATTACATGTTTGAATCCCAATCTGGGTGGAGTTTGCATGTTTCCCAATGTCTGCATGGGTTTCCTCCAGGTTCTCCGGTTTCCTCCCACAGTCCAAAAACAATGATTCAAGGTGAATTGAATTCTCCAAATTGCCCCATAGAGTGTGTTTGTGTCATGTGATCGGCGTCCTGTCCTGGGTGTGTCCGCCCAGCGCCCAAAACGTTCTCCCCCCTGTGACCCTCATAGAGGATTAAGCAGAAGATAACGACTGAATGAATGAATGTTTGAACCCGAGCCGAGCGTTGCGTCACATGACGTCCGGATGTCCACACGCTTTCCAACAAACCACACGTCCGTGTGTCCGCATACTTTTGGACATGCGTCCCCGTGTACAGACCGTGCTGACGGTTCCAACCCCGAGCGCTCTGAAACAACCTGCCTGCACACAAACAGCAAAGTGGTTCCTCTGATGGTTCCAAAAACTATGAAGCCCCTCCCCCGACCTGAGGGCGCCTTCAACGTAACGTAACGACGTTCGGCAGGCGAGACGTTTCCCGTCTGTAAATAACGCCGCCGCAGTTTGAATAATTAAAGGATTATTTAATTAAGATTTAAAGAAGACGATCCGAAAAAAACAAGCCCACAAGCCAACACCACCACCTCCTCCACCACCACCACCACCACAACCACAACCACCACCACCTCCTCCACCACCACCACCACCACCACAACCACAACCACCACCACCACCACCAACACAACCACCACCCCCACCACCACCACCTCCTCCATCACCTCCTCCACCACCACAACCACAACCACCACCACCACCACAACCACAACCACCACCACAACCACCAACATCACCACCACCACCACCACCACCACAACCACAACCACAACCACCACCACCACCACAACCACAACCACCACCACAACCACCAACATCACCACCACCACCACCACCACCACAACCACAACCACCAACATCACCACCACCACCACCACAACCACCACCACCTCCTCCACCACCACCACCACCACCTCCTCCACCACCACCATCACCACCACCACCACCACCACAATCACCACCACCACCACCACCACCACCACCACAACCACCATCACCACCACCACCACCACCACCATCACCATCACCACCACCATCACCACCACCATCACCACCTCCACCTCCTCCACCACCACCACCACCACCTCCACCACCACCACCATCATCACCACCTCCACCACCACCACCATCATCACCACCTCCACCACCACCACCACCATCACCACCTCCTCCACCACCTCCATCTGTACGCTGCGGTGCGTTGCGCTCTAACGTCACGCTCCCGACACACGCAGACTGAATATTTGATGTCAGTAATAATTAGCGAGGGAATCAGAGTCGGCGTCCGCGACCGGCTAATCCTCACGTTTGTCCGGCGGCGGGGGGGAAACGCGTCCGCCGTCTTTGGCGCGATGCTTATTTGGACAGCACATGTGGAAGCGGTTAAGCCACGGCGCGAGTCCGAAACCGAGCCCTCCGCTTTACACCCAGCGCCGAGCGCGAACGTGCTGCTCCACCACGCCACGGCCAATCAGATCGACAGCCGTGGGCCGGAGGGCGACCGCCGGCCAATCGAATATCTCAATAATAAACAGGCGCTCTGACGGAACCTCGCTCCCGAACGCCGCCGTCGTTCCAGAGGTGAAACGGGGAGAGACGGTGTGGACGGCGTGGTACCAGAACCTTTTTAAAGAACCACGCCGGAGTCCGGTTCACTGTGTGGTACAGAACACTGCGGTCGGGTGTCACCTCTAATTGGAACCATAATGTCATGTTGTCTGCTGGTTTTCATGAGAGCTGCTGGAACTATTTTTAGTTCCTGGTCCCAAAACCGCATTTCGTGTTGACGTGAACACGCTCATATAACTGCAGCGACCCGAGAACAACACCAAACACGAACACCACCAAACACGAACACCACCAAACACGAGCAACACCAAACACAAACAACACCAAACACGAGCAACACCAAACACAAACACCACCAAACACGAGCAACACCAAACACGAACACCAAACACAAACACCACCAAACACGAACAACACCAAACACGAGCAACACCAAACACGAACACCACCAAACACGAACAACACCAAACACGAGCAACACCAAACACGAGCAACACCAAACACGAGCAACACCAAACACGAACAACACCAAACACGAACACCACCAAACACGAACAACACCAAACACGAGCAACACCAAACACGAGCAACACCAAACACGAGCAACACCAAACACGAGCAACACCAAACACGAACACCACCAAACACGAACAACACCAAACACGAACACCACCAAACACGAACACCACCAAACAAGAACAACACCAAACACGAACACCACCAAACACGAACAACACCAAACACGAGCAACACCAAACACGAACAACACCAAACACAAACACGACCAAACACGAGCAACACCAAACACGAACACCACCAAACACGAACACCACCAAACACGAACACCACCAAACACAAACACCACCAAACACGAACAACACCAAACACAAACAACACCAAACACAAACAACACCAAACACAAACAAAACCAAACACAAACAAACACCAAACACGAGCAACACCAAACACGAACACCACCAAACACAAACACCACCAAACACAAACACCACCAAACACAAACACCACCAAACACAAACACCACCAAACACGAACAACACCAAACATGAACAACACCAAACACGAACACCACCAAACACGAACACCACCAAACACGAACACCACCAAACACGAACAACACCAAACACGAACAACACCAAACACGAGTAACACCAAACACGAGCAACACCAAACACGAACAACACCAAACACGAACAACACCAAACATGAACAACACCAAACACGAGCAACACCAAACACGAACAACACCAAACACGTACACCACCAAACATGAACACCACCAAACACAAACAACACCAAACATGAACAACACCAAACATGAACACCACCAAACACGAACAACACCAAACACGAACAACACCAAACACGAACAACACCAAACACGAACACCACCAAACACGAACACCACCAAACACAAACGACACCAAACACGAGCGACACCAAACACGAACACCACCAAACACGAACACCACCAAACACGAACACCACCAAACACGAACAACACCAAACACGAACAACACCAAACACGAACACCACCAAACACGAACAACACCAAACACAAACAACACCAAACACGAGTAACACCAAACACGAACACCACCAAACACGTACACCACCAAACACGAACACCACCAAACACGAACACCACCAAACACGTACACCACCAAACACGAGCAACACCAAACACGAGCAACACCAAACACGAGCAACACCAAACACGAACAACACCAAACACGAGTAACACCAAACACGAGCAACACCAAACACGAACAACACCAAACACGAACAACACCAAACACGAACACCACCAAACACGAACAACACCAAACACGAGCAACACCAAACACGAGCAACACCAAACACGAGCAACACCAAACACGAACAACACCAAACACGAACACCACCAAACACGAACAACACCAAACACGAGCAACACCAAACACGAGCAACACCAAACACGAACAACACCAAACACGAGCAACACCAAACACGAACACCACCAAACACGAACAACACCAAACACGAACACCACCAAACACGAACACCACCAAACACGAACAACACCAAACACGAACACCACCAAACACGAACAACACCAAACACGAGCAAACACACACCAAACACGAACAACACCAAACACAAACACGACCAAACACGAGCAACACCAAACACGAACACCACCAAACACGAACACCACCAAACACGAACACCACCAAACACAAACAGCACCAAACACGAGCAACACCAAACACGAACAACACCAAACACAAACAACACCAAACACAAACAACACCAAACACAAACAAAACCAAACACAAACAAACACCAAACACGAGCAACACCAAACACGAACACCACCAAACACGAACACCACCAAACACAAACACCACCAAACACAAACACCACCAAACACAAACACCACCAAACACGAACAACACCAAACACGAACAACACCAAACACGAACACCACCAAACACGAACACCACCAAACACGAACACCACCAAACACGAACAACACCAAACACGAGTAACACCAAACACAAACAACACCAAACACGAACAACACCAAACACAAACAACACCAAACACGAACAACACCAAACACGAACAACACCAAACACGAACAACACCAAACACGAACACCACCAAACACAAACACCACCAAACACAAACAACACCAAACACGAACAACACCAAACACGAACACCACCAAACACGAACAACACCAAACACGAACAACACCAAACACGAACAACACCAAACACGAACACCACCAAACACGAACACCACCAAACACAAACGACACCAAACACGAGCGACACCAAACACGAACACCACCAAACACGAACACCACCAAACACGAACAACACCAAACACGAACACCACCAAACACGAACAACACCAAACACGAACAACACCAAACACGAACACCACCAAACACGAACAACACCAAACACGAACAACACCAAACACGAGTAACACCAAACACGAGCAACACCAAACACGAACAACACCAAACACGTACACCACCAAACACGAACAACACCAAACACGAACACCACCAAACACGTACACCACCAAACATGAACAACACCAAACACGAACAACACCAAACACAAACAACACCAAACACGAACACCACCAAACACGAACAACACCAAACACGAACAACACCAAACACGAGTAACACACCAAACACAGCAACACACCAAACACACAACAACACCAAACACGTACACCACCAAACATGAACAACACCAAACACGAACAACACCAAACACAAACAACACCAAACACGAACACCACCAAACACGAACAACACCAAACACAAACACCACCAAACAACACCAAACACGAACACCACCAAACACAAACACCACCAAACACCAAACAACACCAAACACGAGCAACACCAAACACGAACACCAAACACGAACACCACCAAACACAAACACCACCAAACACAAACACCACCAAACACGTACACCAACACCAAACACGAACACCACCAATCACGAACACACACAAACTCATGACTTCTGTACACGCTCAAATTAAATACACACCGAACCCGAACGGCTGCCGCTCATACAGATGGGGTTTGTAGTTCTACAGTTCTGTTTTGTAGTCCATCTGTTTCTCTACATACCCTGATACTATAAGGTGGATGTGTTTTATATTAAATGATATATTTATATTATATGGGGAACCCCCCTCACAACCCTAATATAGGATAAAGCGTAAGATCATGAATGAATGAATTTATAATATATTTAATATATTTATATTTATATATTTAATATATTTATACGTGTGTGTGTGTGTGTACACACACACACATATACAGTACAGTACACACACATTCAGTCAACCCTCACACAAAAACAGAAAAGAAATTCATCTCTGAACCTTTTTAAATTGTATTATTATTATTTTTAATATTTTTATTGTAGAAGAAGTAAAAACAATAATAAAAGTTTGTAAAAGATATTTTTTAATAATAACTTTGATTTTTAATGTAAACAGGTGTTTGTCTCTGATACTGTGCGCGAGCAGAGCGCGCGGTTCGGGACAAAACTTCTTCCAAACTTTTAAAAACGTGAGCCGCTTTTTTTCCCCCAAACTTTTGGGAGGCGACGGGGAACCCCTTCAGACATGTGTGTATGTGTGTGTGTGTGTGTGTGTGTGTGTGTGTGTGTGTGTGCGCGCGCGCGCGCTGACTAAACGCGTGTACAAGTGAAGGGCGCGCTCATTGGCGCTGGAGCGCGCGGCGGGTGGACCGCGGTTCGGAGTAAGTGACGCTCCCCGTTAGCTCTGCGCGTGCGTGCGCGCGCGCGTGTGTGTGTGTGTGTGTGTGTGTGTGTGTGTGAGTGTGTGTGTGTGTGTAATTGCGTGGCAGCAGAGTTCGGTTCGGTTCGGACCCTCGTGCCGGCCCGTGCGCTCTTGGTGAACCGGTTGCACCTGCCCGGTCCCTGAGCTCCAGCGCGTCAGCCGCCGCCCCGCAGGTTCGAATCTGCGCTGACACCGTTTCATTCCGACGACGGACCGGGAGGTGGACACCCCGTTTTGACCCCTCAGCAACATTGATGGGAGCGGAACCGAACCGCGGATGAGCGCAGTCATGTTCAGCGGGCTGAGGTTTGAGGAGGGTGAGGGTGAGGTGGAGGAGAGGAAGAGCCTGACTTATTTACAGGTGCTCAATGCACAGCACGCACAGGGACACGAGGCAATGCCCAGGGACATGGATGGAGAACCCCCGCAGCGCAGACAGGGGTGAGTTCCATTAAACCAAACATTAAAATGTTCAGCGCGTTCTGAGATTTAAACATGACTTTAAATAATTACAACTCACAGAAACATTCAGCTCAATAAAGTCTATCAATCAGGTTTAAAAATTGTTCTATATATTATTATTTTGTAAAGTGACCTTAGGCGCTTATAAATAAAAATGTATTATTATTAACATAATCATCATCATCATCATCATTATTATTATTATCAACATCATTATTATTATTATTATTATTATTATTACTATTATTATTATTATTATTATTATCAACACTATTCTTATTATCAACATCATTATTATTATTATTATTATTATTATTATTATTATTATTAAAAAGGACTTAATGTCCATCACCTTGACTGCTGTACCCACTCAGGGGGCATTACTGGACCTTTTAGGACCGTAAGGTACAGCTACACCCATTAAACCCACTGAACAAACCAATGCACTTTGTATAGTTCTACAGTTAGACACATGGAGGGTTCTGCCACTGTGACAGCTGTTATATACAGTACTTCTAAAAGTATAGAAAACGTTTTATTGGACTGGTCTCCATCTCAGAACGTGGAGACGTCATGCGTATTGATTACTGAGGACTGATTAAATCTATTCAGACGTCACAAAGCAATTTCTTTACAATTTTCCACCAAAAGCATCAGATTTCCGCTCGTCACGTCTCTGCACTCGAGGTCCAGAGGAGCATTCAGTCTGAAACCCAGTGTAGAGATTCAAACCTTTCAAACTGCAGCTGATGGTTCTCTGTTCAGAAGGTGTGGATCACACCGCGTCCTTCAGAACATCTCCAACGTTCTGCGTTTTCTGAATGAAGGTCCAAAACTTAAACACCGCCTCCAGATCAGTTCTAAACTCTCAATTCGGGGAACAGACGGCGCTCTGAGGATGGAGTGTGTGTGTGTGTGTGTGTGTGTGTGTTAGGGGTTTAAAAGTAATAAATAAATAAAATAATTAATTAAAAAAACTTAATTCCATCAGCCTGCAAACATAACGTCAGATGGCTAATTAATATTTAATAGAAATGAGTTTTAATAATATCCTGCCTTATAATTAGAGAACGTGTGTTACCTGTGTGTGGGGGGGGGGGGGGTTTTTTTTATTGTGGTAATAAAGCGCTATGTGGGTGAGGGGGGGGGGTTTATGGGGGTAGTACATAATTATTACAGCAAATCTCTTAAATCATTAGGTTCATTTGAGCACAGGAACCCTAAATTAAGAACAAAGTCGTTATAATGGACAGAATGCTGATTTATAATTAGAGGTTTGTCTCTTTGTTCCTCATTAATAAAGGTTTGTGGAATCGGTGTTCCAATGCGGGTTCTTGTACTTGCTGGAGAACTCGTGTTATTTGGGGGTTAATGTGGTAATAAAGCAGTATGTGGGTGAGGGGGGGGGGGGTTTTGGGGGGGTAGTACAAAATTATCAGGGCAAATCTCTTAAATCAGTAAATTTAATATAAAAAAAATATAAACATAAGAACAAAGTCG
This sequence comes from Corydoras sp. C115, assembly GCA_019802505.1. Classification (NCBI taxonomy): domain Eukaryota; kingdom Metazoa; phylum Chordata; class Actinopteri; order Siluriformes; family Callichthyidae; genus Corydoras; species Corydoras sp. C115. The sequence continues at coordinate 424,479 of JAFMOC010000208.1, read as the reverse complement.
TTATAATGGAAAGAATGCATCTTAACTTGTGCAAACAGTTTGGGGAAGGCCCCTTTCTGTTCCATAGATGCTGCCCTGTATGACCCCCCCCCCCCCCCCCCCCCCCCCCCCCCCCCCCCCCCTCCCCCCCCCCCCCCCCCCCCCCCCCCCCCGACTCGCTCTAGAATAAATCTCTATAATGTGATGTATATATAGATAATGTAACGTCTGTATAGAACGTGAGCCGGTGTTTGTTCTCTGAGGGTTTTATTATGTCGTTACTTTAATTCTGTTGGACGTCGGGACGATGACGGAACGTTTGTTTGGTTTATCTGGTTCTGATGTTCCGACGTTCCGGCCGACCCGCCGCGGGGTGTGTGCTAACACAGGGGTGTGTTACAGATCCAGCTGTGGCTGCTCCACACTGACATCTGCTGCTGAAAGGAAACGAGAGCGACACGCTAGATTACAGAACCCTAATCTAGTGGAACCTGCAGAGAGCTGCCGTTAGAACGCAGAAGCACCAAGCTCGGGGACGTGGAACCCTGTTTAAGGCTTCAGGAAACCGTAAAACTGAACCTCAGGATTCTCTAAAGAACCTGCCAACTCCCTGCAGTCGACTCTGTTCCGAACACGCAAGCGCTAGAACCATTCAGAACCCTCTGCAACTCACTAATGTTTTGATTTGGACAGTTCTGTTTGGTTCTGTAAAAACATTTGGTTCTTGAAAGTTTTATAAAAGACCTTTTGTTCTGGGCAGTTCTATAAAGACAGTATTTTCTGAACGGTTCTATAAAGACATTAATTTCTGGACAGTTCTAAAAAGACAAAAAGGTTCTAGGTGGTTCATAAAAACCCTTGGTTCTAAGCAATTCATAAAGACCTTTGTTTCTGGACAGCTCTATAAAGACATTGTGTTCTGGACTGTTCTGAAAAGACCTTTGGTTCTGGACGGTTCTATAAAGACCTTTGGTTCTGGATGGTTCTATAAAGACCTTTGGTTCTGGACGGTTCTATAAAGACCTTTGGTTCTGGACGGTTCTATAAAGATATTGAATTCTGGACAGTTCTGAAAAGACCTTTGGTTCTGGACGGTTCTATAAATACATTGGGTTCTGGACGGTTCTATAAAGACATTATGTTCTGGACAGTTCTATAAAGACATTATGTTCTGGACAGTTCTACAAATACATTAAGTTCTGGACAGTTCTACAAATACATTTGGTTCTAGGTGGTTCATAAAAACCCTTGATTCTAAGCCATCCATAAAGACATTTGTTTCTGGACGGTTCTATAAACAAATTGGGTTCTGGATAGTTCTGTAAAGACCTTTGGCTCTGGACAGTTCTGTAAAGACATTTGTTTCTGGATGGTTCTATTATCATATTGGGTTCTGGACGGTTCTGTAAAGACATTTGGTTCTGGATGGTTCCGGACAGATCTTCTAATTTTTTATCCTGGACCATGACACGCTGTGATGAGTTCTAACGTTTTAACGGTTCCACGTCTTGTTGGGAGGTTCCCTCATGGTTCCCTCATTTGTCTTCTCAGTGAGGGGAAGGTGCGTCACAAGCGGCAGGCTCTGCAGGACATGGCCCGGCCCCTCAAACAGTGGCTGTACAAGCACAGGGAGAACCCGTACCCCACCAAAACCGAGAAGATCCTGCTCGCCCTCGGGTCTCACATGACCCTGGTTCAGGTGATCCCACGAACATCTAACGTAACCATCTGTAACCGGTAGCTCAGTTCCAAAACATTCAGACACATGTCCACATGACGTGGACGTGACCACCACACCGCTAGAACATCACAACATCTCCTGAGTCAGGAGAACATGCGTCAAGGTTCTTGACAGATCTGAACCGGTGAACCTCCAGAGATCCAGAGATCGGTCAGATCTGTGAAGAACCAACACGATGCCGACTATGGCACCACCACACGAGGCTCCACCGAGGCGTCACGTCCTCCGTGTTCCGGAGATCAGCGGAAAAAGTGACGACCCTCAGACGGGTTCCTCGTGATGGAGACGTTTCCTAAAAAGGCAGCAGCTCCGAGCGGAGCGGGGTATTAATGGATAAACGTTCTGCTGAAGCGTCGTGTGGTTTGGTGAAGGTCCACGTGGAACCCGCCGCTCAAGCTGTAGTTAATAACCCGGCCGCTGGAACGTTCCCGTGCCGTTTTTTAAAGAACCCGCCGCCGTGTTTCAGGTCTCCAACTGGTTTGCGAACGCGCGGCGCAGGCTGAAGAACACGGTGCGGCAGCCGGACCTCAGCTGGGCGCTGCGCATCAAACTCTACAACAAGTACGTTCAGGGCAACGCCGAGCGCCTCAGCATCAGCAGCGACGACTCCGCCTCCGAGGGTGAGAGAACCGACCCGCCGCGTCCACACGTCACACCCGCAGAACGTCACATGACCTCACATTCACAACCGAGTGGACCAGAAAGTTCAGAACGTCCATCCGTCCATCATCCTCCACTTTTCCTCTACTAGGGTCCCCATGTCCCATGTCATACTAGGGGACCCTAGGGGGGGGGAGAACGTTACGGGTGCTGGGCAGATTCACCCAGGACAGGGGGGGAAATCTATCATTAGACACACACAGAAACACTATTTGGGGCAATTTGGAGAATTCAATTCACCTTGAATCCATGTTTTGTGGACTGTGGGAGGAGACCCACGTGGACACGGGGAGAATGTGGAAACTCCACCCAGATTGGGATTCGGAACCGGGAATCCCCAGTGCTGAGAGGAGAACATGCCAAACCACTAACTGGGTAGATACACCCAGGAAAGGGGGCAATCTATCACTAGACACACACACTCTATATATGGGGCAATTTGGAGAATTCAATTCACCTGGAGTTTGCATCTTCTCCCCGTGTCCGCGTGGGTTTCCTCCGGGTTCTCCGGTTTCCTCCCACAGTCCAAAAACATGGATCAAGGTCAACTGAGTTCTCCAAATTGCCCCATATAGAGTGTTTGTGTGAGTGAGTGTGTGCCCAGTGATAGATTGGTGTCCTGTCCTGGGTGTGTCTGTCCAACGCCCGAAACGTTCTCCCCTGGATGGGCATGGGGAACCCCCCCCCCCACCACCACCACCACCATGACCCTAGTAGAGGATAAAGCGGAAGATAATGGATGGAGGCATGAATGTGATATTTTTACATATTAAATATTAAAGTGGCAGGTTCTCCGATTTGCACTGAACGTTCCATCTGTACGGAAGGTCCATGATGTTGAAGGTTTTAAGAAAAGCTACAATTCTAGGTGCATTGTGGGACGTTTCTAGAACCCTAGACAGAGCCAGAATGACATTTGAGAATTCCAACATCATAAAAACATCATGACTGACTCACTACATAGTGCACTAGATAGGGAGGGATTTAGAACGCAGCCAAGTGAGAACCTCACAAATGGAACCAACGTTCCACAAACACCACGGTGGAGACCGTGAAGACGTCCAAAACGATTAAAACTAGAACGTCGGCTGTGAGGACAGAACGGTAGTTTGAAATCATCTACTTAATTTAGAACCTCCTGTTTCCTCATGGCAGATGGCGAGAACCCTCTGCAGGCGCAGCCGAGCGAGTCCGAGTCCAGCCAACCCACACGCCAGAGCGTGACTCCGGAGAACCGAGGCCTCCATCACGTCTCGCCTCCCAAGTACAAGAGCAGCCTTCTGAACCGCTACCTCAACGACTCGCTGCGCCACGTCATCGGCGGCGGCGCCGGGGCCCGCAAGAGGAAGCACTCGGGTTCCTTCAGCTCCAACGAGTACGACGACGAGATCCTGTCCCCCTCCTCGTCCGAGGCGGAGGCCAACTTCAGCTACCGCGCAGGTCAGAGCCGGCGGGGGTTCCTTAAAACTGAGTGCAGCATAGAGAGTTTGGTGTTGAAGGCTTTTAGGGAAAATTGATAACTGGGTTCCGTTCTGGTTCTGCTTCATCACGCTGGTTTAAGATTAAAAGGTTCTGGACCGGTGATGGTCGGAGCTCCAGTACAACCAGACTGTCACGTTTAGAACATTTAGGGTTAGAGGGTAGGACCTCCTGTACCAGTCGTTTACCTCATGCTGCACCGATATGTCCCACTGTACCATGACCGATGTCGGCTTTTGCACTTTTTCCAAAAGAAAGACTCTCTCAGCTGGGTTTCCCTATCGAATCAATCTAGACCCGATGTAGAGCCCACAGAAAGAACCTCCTACATCCCGCCATGGAGTCCCACACGGAACCGGAACTCCCGGCACTATCCAACCAGCAGCTTTAATCAGACGATTAGAGGGCGTGGTCAGCAGCTGGACTCATGCTGGAACAGAGACGTAAAAGTTGGTCAGGTGTTTGCATCCCATCCCAGGACCTGGTCCATCCCTTCGTTCAGATGGTCTCGTACCATTGGATGGCAGTAAGTCACGTGGTTGGTGATTGGACAGAACGACCCACCCACCCGTAAACATCCGAGGAAGGCCGGCGGTTCCGTCAGGTTCCTCGCGGCGCTCCAGTCGTGTATCGTTGCCACCGTTTCGCCGTTGGTTTTGTTCCTTTTCCGTAACGGAACGGTTCGGGACAATTAAGGAACGGTCCTCACTTTAAACCCGTAATCTCAGCGAGTTATTTGTGTTGCTTGTGACGAAGCCAAACGCGCCATCCATCCAACCACAAGGCGTTGACGTGCCGCGTTCCCTAATGGGACGTAGCGGAGGCCGCGGCGCTGATGGTATCGCTGCGTGCACCGAGGGCCAGAACGTTTTTAACAGAACGTTAGGGAACGTTAGCAGAATTCCTCTGCAAGGTCAGCGCTGGTCAGCCGTCTGAAAATAGCTCGGCGTTCGCGGTTCCACGGTGACACAGCAGAAGTGGAACGGCTTGGGAGCGTACAAACAAACGGACAGAGGGAGGGAGGGAGGGAGGACGAGGTACGTTCTGTTGGTTCTGTAAGTGGAACTCTGCTTTGATCTCACTGTAAACCAGACTCTCAGGCTGTGGTTGCAGCTGATGTTCTCCCTCATGGTTCTCCATGTTTAATAAGAGACCGGTCTGGACAAGACACTATGAGGGAGGAGCTGGGAACATCCAGGCAAGCTCCCCGGTGGTATCCATGCATTAGGGGAGAACATGCCAAACCATCCAGAGGGGACGTTGGACGGAGCGACGTTCCCTACAGAGGCGCCGAACGCCGTCAAGTCCTGCAACATCCTTGGCCGAAAGGGGCGTGTCTCACCAGCCGTGGTGTGGAAAGCGGCCACATGGTGGCGCCATGAAGCGGCTACATCACGGTTCCATTTCAGAAGGAACACCGCCGGTTCTCTTCGATGAGTCGGCGTCCCGACGTTCCGAGTCGGCGTCTCGTTAATTCAAATCCGTGTTTTCTTTGCGTCACTCCCGACTCTTCACTCGAACGCCTCGGGTTTATTTTCCTCGGAGGTTCCGTCCTGTTCCACGTCGTCGGAGCCAAGCCTGCTTTCGGTCAGAGTGACAGGTCCCCCCCCCTGCCAACCCCCCCCCCCCGTTCCACGGAGACGGAAAGCAGAACGGAGAAATCCAATTGCGCTCCAGAAGAACCCACGCCGTACGCGAAGCGCAGGGATTCCGCCGCGCTCCGAACCCAAGTGGAAACGTTCTATTCGAACCTGACGCACCCTCTCAGGGGGGAGGAGCCACCGTGCATCGGAACATGTCCCGGGACGGGACGCGCTGTACTCGCCGCAGGGCTGCGGTCTGGACGCCGAATTATTATTATAATAATTCTTTGTAAAGGAACGAAAGGTCTTAAATTCCCGAAAGCCCGCTCCGCCTCAGGAGAACCTGGGATTTTCTACAGTGTGACCTGCACCACCATGCGGGTGGCGCTGCAGGACTGAGAATGATCCACCACCCCAATGACGGCACTCGGGGGGGGGGGGGGTGGGTCCCATTCAGTTCCTAAGGGTCGATTTGGGTTTTTATTTCTTTTCCTTTGGAGAAGTGATGACAAGGCATGAGGGAACCCCCCCCCCCCTCCGGTGCTTCAGGTGCTTCGGGGGGGGGGGGGGGGGGCACTCCCGTTCCCGACGCTCCATCACAATGGCAGCAATTAAATTTAAATATCATCATAAGGCTCAGCGGCTGGACGCGGTACCCCCACCCCCCCCCCACTCGGTTCCTCGGTTCCACGGTTCCTGAGGAGGAACATTCGGTAGCGTTCTGGAATGGGGGTGGGGTGATTTATTAACGCCTCGCCGTGGGTTTTGGCGCGGACGCCGTTTATAGAAAATTCCACTCAGACGTTCTTTATTTAACATGCAGAACCCCGCACCAAACGTCACAGGTATAGAGGGGGTTCCCCATGCCCAGCCAGGGGAGAACGTTTCGGGCACTTGGCAGATACACCCAGGACAGGGGGGCAATGCTATCACTGGACACACACTCACACAAATACACTGAATATGGGGCAATTTGGAGAATTAAATTCACCTTGAATTCCTGTTTTTGGACTGTGGACACGGGGAGAACATGCAAACTCCACCCAGATTGGGATTCCAACCTGGATCCCCAGCGCTGAGAGGAGAACATGGCAATCACTACGCCACCATGCCATGCATATGGTGTAGTAGGTGGGGGTGGCCCGGTGGCTTAGTGGTTTGGCATGTTCTCCTCTCAGCGCTTGTGTGTGCCCAGTGATAGGTTGGCGTCCTGACCTGAGGGTATCTGCCCAGCTCCCGAAACGTTCTCCTGATGGACATGTGGAATCCATAACGATTTTGGACGTCTCAGGTTGATCATGTGACCTCTACACTGCAGCAGCATTTAAAGGGGTTGCTGATGTTCACTGCTGCTCCCACAAGGTGGCGCCACAGCAGCTCATCATCGTCCAGCTGCATGTCCTCCCTCACCACCTCCTCCTCCATCCTCAGGATCAGGTCATGTGATCATCAGACACCGATCTGCGTTCTGAAGTTCTCGGGACGTCGGTGGAGGACATTCATGAGGACGGAGACTCGGGGGGAAACGAGGCGGGCTGGAAATGAGCCGTGGAACCCGAGAGCGCGGAACCCGAGAGCGCGGAACCCGGCGCTCCTGCCGCGGCGCAGACACGTATATTTTCCATGGCCGCCGTGATTGCGTTTGCTTTGGCCGGGCGGCGCGAGCGCGCTCAAATGACCCGCGGCGTTCCGCCTGGAACGTTCCACACGCGGACAGCTGCTCGCCGGCACGCACGGACTTCCCATTCCCATCCGAGGACAAAGCGGCGGGCGTGCGGGGGGACGGGCGTCTGATGGAGGTTCGTGGTTCTTCCGGACCTTACGGTTCTCCGTTCCTCTGATGGATTACGGGACTGGCCCGTGTCCTTGATGGGAACCGTGTCCGTGTCCGTGACAGCTGATGGGAATAACCGACGGCGCTGGATTCCGTCAGACCCCGGAACCCCGACACGCTGCCCGGAACGTCCCGGCTCCTCCGACAGGCGTGGATTCCCAACGGAACGCTGTTTAAATTCCGGGTTGTGGAACGCCGTGGAATTCCGTTTCGGAGGGTGATGATTTTTTTGACGTGGGGTTAATGAGGGAGACATTCCGGCGCGGAACCCCAACCCCCCGACCCGAGACGTCTCATCAAACACCTGACCACGAAGCCATGGACTTCAGAACACTGCACGAGTCCACCACCGTGCAAACAGTTTGGGGAAGGCCCTCCTCTGTTCCAGCATGTTCCAAAACGTCGCGCTAGAACCCAACGATGAAGTTCTGTGGGGTTGTGTGCTTGCTCTGTGACATCCATGGATCACGTCATCCATTATCTTCCGCTTTATCTTCTATTAGGGTCGCGGGGGGGGTTCCTCATGCCCATCCAGGGGAGAACGTTTCGGGCTCTGGGCAGATAGACCCAGGACAGGGGGGCAAGCTATCGCTGGACACACACTCACTCACACACACACACACACACTCTATATGGGGCAATTTGGAGAATTCAATTGACTTGATCCATGTTTTTGGACTGTGGGAGGAAACCGGAAAACCGGAAACCCACGCAGACACAGGGAGGACACGGAAACTCCACCCAGATGGGGATTAGAACCGGGAATCCCTAGTGCTGACTGGAGAACATGCTAAACCACTAAGCCACGCCCCCTCCTCCACTTATGTTGAGATTTCATTCCATCATTCAACACGCGTCTGTTGTTTTATCTAAACAACATCAAAGGGACATCAAAGGGACGGGTTACTGTATGTTCTAGATCCTGTTTTATTTTGTTAATTAGTTCATTAGATCCATCAACGGCTCGTTTACTAAAACCCTAACCTCCGTTTTTCCTGTGCTCCCGCAGAAGCGCTGGACTGCGGCCCGGTCCTGCACAACAGGTTGGTTCTAAATGAGTCTAAATTATAGTCCAGTCGTTAGGTCACATGACCCCCCCCCCCCCAAGTGCTGAGCTCCCGATGTCTGTCCTCAGCGGCGTTCTAAAAGGAGGCGGACGGGGAGGACAAGACGCCGCCACCTACTGGAAGGAGCTCCACGCCGCCATGGCGCTGACGAACCTGGCGCAGGGCGAAGAGGGCGGCGCCGCCGGCACCACCAGCCGCATCATCCAGAAGTCGTCCCACATCGCCGAGATTCAGACGGTCAAGGTGTCCTTCTCGCCCCGCCGTTAGAACCCGGGGGGGTGGGGTGGGGGGGGCATGTCTCTCTCTCTCTCTCTCCGGGGGTGCTGCGTTTCGAAGGACATGATCGGCAGAACCAGGGCTTCACCGCCGCGCCTCCCGCGGACCGGGAACCCAACCCAAGAGGAGAAGCTGCCAAACTCCACGGCGTCCCATGCAGACGGAGCGGCGCTTTTGGCGCTGGTTAATCCTGGAATGTAATATATTCATGTATGTGTGTACCGCGTGTATAAATTATGTTAATGAGGCAGGATCATCGTCCCACGAGATAGAGAACGGTTCCAGGAACCGCCGCCGGTACTTTTTACAGTCCTGATCTTTTATCTTGGTTACTATGTTGCGTTGAAATGTTATATGTCTGATGCGCCACGAGTTCTAGGCTCTGATCGAGGTCCCGATTCGAGTCGCTCGCCTCTGTCTTTCTACGGTGTTTTAATAATCTTTATTTTAATACGTTTTCCATCAAAATAAAAATAAGTCACATGATCTGATTCCAGGTGGCTTAGTGGTTTAGCATGTTCTCCTCTCAGCGCTAGGGATTCCTGGTTCGAATCCCAATCTGGGTGAAGTTTCCATGTTCTCCCCGTGTCCGTGTGGGTTTCCTCCAGGTTCTCTGGTTTCCTCCCATAGTCCAAAATCATGGATCAAGGTCTATTGAATTCTCCAAATTGCCCCATATAGAGTGAGTGTGTGTCCAGTGATAGATTGGTGCCCTGTCCTGGGTGTATATGCCCAGCGCCCGAAACGTTCTCCCCTGGATGGGCATGGGGAACCCCACCGCGACCCTAATAGAGGATAAAGTGGAAGATAATGAATGAATGAATGAATAATTAAGTTTAATTCTGAAGTGCACCAAACTTTTTAACATGGGCCCCTGAACAAGGCCCCACACCCTCGTTGCTCCAGGGGGCGGCGTCAGCGTGACGTCACAAAGACGCGGTTGGGTCCCAAACCGAGCTTTACCCTCAATTCATCCGACATCAGCGTCCGATCTCACGGATCCTGGACGAACGAGCGCAGAACCTCCGAAACCTCATGGAAAGACGTCTTGGTGGACACCAATGGACCAACCTCCACATGGTCCCGAGTCATGGTTCCATTCTGACGTTGGAGACAGACGGAGAGAAACGGGGTTCCGATCAGACGGAGAACCCAGACTGAAACACTTCAACCTTCAGATCTGAGAACCTCAGATCTTCACATGGGAACACCTCACAGGATGTGGGCTCGGTTCTACAGGATCCCGATAACAAGGGCGGAGAACCCGGTGCTCGGGCGAAAGGTCTGAAATACCCGAATCCGATCTGATCCGATGGAACCAGGTATTGGTTTCGCAGTCGATTCCTTTAGAACGTGGGAGCGGAACCTTAAACACCGTGGGGAGTACTTTAACACCGTGAGGATGAGGATGGTGGGGGTGTGGTGTGAGTCAGTGTGTGTATAGATTCATTAAAATGATTCATGTATCAAATGGAGATTCATTTCATAAAAGGATTCTGCATCATCAGGCCACCATCCGGCCCTCGTTCTCCTTAAAACACAGTGGGGGGGGGGGGTTCTGGAAGGTGGTTCCTCTGCCTTGTACAGGAACTAAGGAACTAAATTAAAGTATGTATAGGAACTCTGATTCGACATCCACAAGGTGGCGCTGTAAGGTGACGGTGTCTAATACAGGGTTTAAACTCCAGCACACACACACACACACACACACACACACACACACACATACACCAGTGGCACTGCAGTAAGGGAATTGTGTGTGTAGAGAACCAGGACTACAAAATGGAACTTTAGAACTACAAACTCCATCATTACATTAATTACAGAAGGCGTTTATTATAATGAGCTCGTTACGTCACTCCAAACAATAACACTTTACTAAAAACAAACTTCAGACATTTACTTCTAACAGATTGATTGATCTTAGTTTGATTGATCTTAGACTGATTGATCTTAGTTTGATTGATCTTAGTTTGATTGATCTTAATTTGATTGATCTTAGTTTGATTGATCTTAGTTTGATTGATCTTAATTTGATTGATCTTAGTTTGATTGATCTTAGACTGATTGATCTTAGTTTGATTGATCTTAATTTGATTGATCTTAGACTGATTGATCTTAATTTGATTGATCTTAGTTTGATTGATCTTAGATTGATTGATCTTAGTTTAATTGATCTTAGACTGATTGATCTTAGACTGATTGATCTTAGATTGATTGATCTTAGATTGATTGATCTTAGATTGATCTTAGACTGATTGATCTTAGATTGATTGATCTTAGATTGATTGATCTTAGATTGATTGATCTTAGATTGATCTTAGACTGATTGATCTTAGATTGATTGATCTTAGATTGATTGATCTTAGATTGATCTTAGACTGATTGATCTTAGATTGATTGATCTTAGATTGATTGATCTTAGATTGATCTTAGACTGATTGATCTTAGATTGATTGATCTTAGACTGATTGATCTTAGATTGATTGATCTTAGATTGATTGATCTTAGATTGATTGATCTTAGATTGATTGATCTTACCGAGTGCAGGTTCCAGCGGCCACGAAGGTCACGTGAGGAGCGGCTTTTAGGATCAAAGGGCTTTCATGGAAACGAGGCTTTAATGAATCCGATCCGAGATCAAACAAATAATTAAATAAAACTAATTAAATAAAAACATTCTGAACTCTAAAAGAACCGAAGCGCGTGTGATCGGGTTGATTAAACCCCGCCCCCCCGAACTCACTAATGAGGCTCACCTGAACTTATTTGCATATCCCATCATGCATCGCGTTGCGTGACGACGGCTGGATTTAAAAGCTTTGAACGTCGTGTTATTGTCTCCATGGCAACAGAAGCTTTTGCTTCCTTTATCTTGCAGATAGGGCGGCACGGTGGCTTAGTGGTTTAGCATGTTCTCCTCTTAGCGCTGGGGATTCCCGGTTCGAATCCCAATCTGGGTGGAGTTTGCATGTTCTCCCCGTGTCCGCGTGGGTTTCCTCCCACAGTCCAAAAACATGGATCATGGTCAATTGAATTCTCCAAATTGCCCCATATAGTGTGTCTGAGTGTGTGCCCAGTGATAGATTGCCCCCCCTGTCCTGGGTCTATCTGCCCAGCGCCCGAAACATTCTCCCCTGGATGGACATGGGGACCCCCCCCCCCTCACGACCCTAATAGAGGATAAAGCAGAAGATAATGGATGGAATTTGTAGACGTCAAGTCTCACCTCAGTGTGGATGGTCCTGGGTTCGAATCCCGGGCAGGGTGGACAAGCTCTGGGCATTTTGCATGTTCTCCCACAGCCAGATTGTTCCCACCGCTTCGCTCCAAAGCCATTTATCGTTAAAACACCATGTTGTTTTAATAAATGGTATGAGGTGATGGGGTGATACTCAACCCTCCGCCCCTGCTGTGAGTCCTATCCCTGCTGTGAGGCCTATCCCTGCTGTGCACAACAGTACAGCTCTTGGATTCTTTTTTAAAGCACTGAGACCTGTGATTGTGTTTAATTAATAATAATTAATGAGGTTCTCCATCGTCCCTAGTCCCTCCCAGCAGTCCCACCACCATCTGACCCCGGGGCACCTTGTTTTTGTACGATGACCTGGTTCTCCAGGAGGGTTGTGAAAGGTTCCTGATGATTAAATAAGAGTGTTACTGAAACAGAATCAGAGTGGACACACGTCCTGCGCGGGTCGCATGCTTAAAACCACTTTATTATTGGTATGAAGGACGTCTGCAGAGGAAGAAACGCAAAAGCAATCACAAACAGAACAGAAGAAAGCACGCGGCGACGTCACTGACCCACAACTGACTTACAAACACCGCTCTCACATCACCAGCAGGAGGCAGCGTGACGCCACGAGGGTCGAGGCACGACGACGGACACGGCTGGACATACACGTCCACCGGCCGGTTCATTAGGTACAACGGTCCTCTGTCGTCCTCGTCACTCTGTTCTGACACACCACCACCTCAGTGAGAATCATCCACCACCCTAAGACCTGCTCTGTGGGGGTCCTGATCATCGGAGAACAGAGTAACGGGGACTAACGGGGTATGAAGAGACACAACTGTCCATCTGTGTGATGTAATAAACACTGAGTGTGGATATAACGAGCTGTTCCTAATCGTGGTCGATTAATATTCATATATAAATGATATCTGAATTAGAGCGCCACCTCCTGGTCCATGTTTAATACATTATGGGGTGCGCGGTCGCAGCAGGACGGAGTCGTGAACATGCTGCGGGGCTGAGGGACGGGCTTCCAAATCAGACGAAATATAAAATCAGGAGGGCGGCGGCTAAGATCAAAGCGTTCACTCAGTAAAGATAAAAACGTACAGAGCAGAGAGACGGAGCGGTTTGCGTCCTGCGAGGGGCGCCGTAATGATACAGGATAATCGTCTCCCTGCGATAACCCCACGGAGACGTCCTCCACCGGGATAGGTCTCGTATAAGTTATGAGTGTTATGTAGAGGAGTGAGGGTGTGCGTCGGTCCCCCCGCCCGTGCGCACATCCCCACGGGGTTGGAATGTGCGCATGGTTGCGTCTCAGTCCCGTGGAACCGTGGGATTTAGGGGACGGAGCAGTATCCTCCGCACGCCCCGTGGCTCTGCTCCTGCTGTTCTCCGAGCTGGACGCCGTGATTGTGGACGCTGCTCTCCCACAGGCCCGGGGTCTGCAGGATCTTCTCCACCAGCTCCTCGAAGGCGCACTGCACGCCGTCCCGCGTCTTGGCGCTGGCCTCTGAGGGAGGACGTGAGACGGCGGTGAGACGGTGGTGAGACATTTCGTGAAGGCGTGTGAAGACCCGTTAGAGACGACTTACCGATGAACAGCATCGAGTGTTTGCGCGCAAACTTCAGCCCCTCGTTCCGGTCGACCTCGCGGTTCTCCTGAAAGGACAGCACACGATGAAGGACAGGGACAGGACGTTCCACACACGGGCGGACGTAAAGGTCGGACGGAGAACCTTGTCGATTTTGTTCCCGACGAGCATCTTGACCAGGTCGTTGCGCGTGCAGTACGTCTCCAGCTCGTTCAGCCAGTTCTCCAGCTTGGTGAAGGAGTCCCGCTTCGTCACGTCGTAAACTGAGACACACAGGACAATCGCGTCTGAGAGGACATGCCCATCTACACACACGGAACCGGACGCTCGGTAGGGTTCTCAGTCCCTGAGGTCCGAGGCGTAGGACGCTGGACATCTGCACTCACAGCACGGTGGTGCAGGTGTGTCTGCAGGTTTATGCCTGCATCACGCACCTCCACCGTATCGCTGCCCCTTGTGGATGTAATGGTATATTGTTGGTGGAACTCGTTCGGCAGGTGGATCTAATAAAGTGGCCGCCGAGCGGATGTCGAGTCCTCTGATCACGGGACATTTCCCACGAATGAAGGACTCCTCCATCCGTGCATCCTGCCGCCCTCCGGCGTGACATCATCACGTCCACACGTTATCGGCGGGACGGAAGACGCCGATGAACTCCGAACGTCTGCCGCTAGAACGCGAGTCGTGATTCCACTTACCCAAGATGACTCCCTGAGCTCCTCTGTAGTAGCTGGGTGTCAGGGTCCGAAACCGTTCCTGTCCCGCCGTGTCCTGTAAGACACAGTGTCTCAGGGTCAACCGAACTGCACCGCAGCATGCGTTTCCATAACCATTCTATAGAACACCGAGCCTCTGGAGACATTATGCAGGAAACTTATCGGACTCGGGGACCTACCCCCCCCCCCCCATCAGACTGATACCCCCAACCCCCAGTAATGCCGAAAGCCGCGTTGTCCTTCTCTGAAATCCTTCAGTAAAAACATTTCCATGTTTATGTTTTCATCTGGACCAAACGGAGCAGCAGCGACACCCTGTGGTCATCCGCTGTATAACACGATGATGAGGGTCCATCAGGATTAAGACAGAGTCATTAAGCCACTCTAGGTGTACAGTGGACGTACCCAGATAGCCAGCTTTGCTCGGTTTCCATCTACGGCTATGGTTTTCACTTTGAAGTCCACACCTGAAAGACAGAGACATCATGAGATCCATACCAAACGCCGACATCAGCAGTTCTTCAGGAATAAAGTGAGTTCCATTCGAAATGATCTCACAGAATAAACACACGGCGTGAGGTCAGGTGTACGGACCATGGACGTTAATGTGGAATGGTGCGGTGGCATAGTGGTTGGCATGTTCTCCTCTCAACGTTGGGGATTCCCGGTTCGAATCCCCATCTGGGTGGAGTTTCCATGTCCTCCCCGTGTCCGCGTGGGTTTCCTCCCACAGTCCAAAAACATGGATCAAGGTCCATTGAGTTCTCCAAAATATCCCATATAGAGTGTGTGAGTGAGTGTGTATTCAGTGATAGATTGCCCCCCCCTGTCCTGGGTGTATCTGCCCAGCACCCAAAACGTTCTCCCCTGGATGGGCATGGAGAACCCCCCCCACGACCCTAATAGAGGATAAAGCGGAAGATAATGGATGTGTGTGTGTGTGTATATATATTCATTATCTCAAGCTTTATCCTCTATTAGGGTCACGAGGGGGGTTCTCCATGCCCATCCAGGGGAGAACGTCTCGGGCGCTGGGCAGATACACCCAGGACAGTTACACCACAACCTGCAGTTTGATCTAAAACATCACCGCCACCATCATCACCCCGATCCAGCATTAATCCCACGGCTTACCGATCGTCGCCGCCAACTCCGGGTCGAATGTGTCGTCTGTAAACCTCAGGAGCAAACTGTGGAGGGAGGACAAAGGTCACGGTTCAGTAACAGGTGAACATGTTTTACACGAATGGTGAATACAACGTGAACAAAGGTTTTTATTTTATTTTTTTCTTAAAAATGAACAGAGTATTTGGCATGTTCTTCTTTGCTTTAAAGAGTGTAAAATGTGGTGTTCTGAGTTGAGGTCGGTTTTGCTTCGTATTTTATGTGTTGCATTAATTATATGACATAATTAACTTTATAAACATATAGATTTTAATTGTGGCTTAGTGGTATAGCATGTTCTCCTCTCAGCGCTGGGGATTCCCGGTTCGAATCCCCATCTGGGTGGAGCTTCCATGTTCTCCCCGTGTCCGCGTGGGTTTCCTCCAGGTTCTCCGGTTTCCTCCCACAGTCCAAAAACATGGATCAAGGTCAATTGAGTTCTCCAAATTGCCCCATATATAGAGTGTGTGTGTGTGTGAGTGTCCACCGAAAGATTGCCCCCCTGTCCTGGGTGTATCTGCCCAGCGCCCGAAACGTTCTCCCCTGGATGGGCATGGGGAACCCCCCCCCCCCGGTTGGTATTGCTTCGTATTTTATGTGTTGGATTAATTATCCATCCATTCATTATCTTCAGCTTTATCCTATATTAGGGTCATGGGGGGGGGATGCCCATCCAGGGGAGAACATTTCAGGCACTGGGCAGATACACCCAGGACAGGGGGGCAATCTATCACTGGACACACACTCACTCACACACTCTATATGGGGCAATTTGGAGAACTCAGTTGACTTGATCCATGTTTTTGGACTGTGGGAGGAAACCGGAGAAGCCGGAGGAAACCACGCGGACATGAGGAGAACATGGAAACTCCACCCAGATGGGAATTCAAACCGGAAATCACCAGTGCTGAGAGGAGAACATGCTAAACCACTAAGCCACCGTGCCGCCCACACTTTATAAACATATGTTTTAATTAGTGAGGCTGTGATGAATAATCCTCTTGGCTCAGTGTTCTGCTCGATGGAAAGCAGGTAGCAGTTCGGCGGCGTCCCAATAAACCCGCCATGTTCACTCCGCACTACACGACTGGATTTGGGACGCGGCCAGGGAACATTCCAAACGTCGCTTCCCAAGTTGCTCGAATGTTTTCCAAAGCTCCACTTTTCCACAAGGCGACTAATGACAACCCTTATCTTAACTTACATCTATAACTTAAAAAAAAATAAACAGGTCGCCATTTAATGAGCTTCAGCCGCGAAAACAAACATCTTAACGACGAGTGTCAGGGGTCTTCTTTCCCCACTTGTATTGCGACAAGTCCCGCCTCTGACTAAGGATCGGCCAATCAGATCGCCCGTGGAGAAACCGTCGTCCAATCAGCGCAGCGCAAACCGGACTATGAGTGGGCAAAAAAGAAAAGGAAAACCGCTGGTAGCCGTGTAGCCTAGCCGTCCAACTTCACGCGCGTCACGATTACAACGAAATAAAAACGACATTTAAACGAAATAACACGCTGTGAATTGTCGATGGCGTTGAACGGAGTTAGTTGAGGAGGAGGTGGCGGTTATTGAGAGGTGACAGCGCGTTGTGAAAGTTCGCCCGCGTCGTGTTCGCGTTCTGAGGCGATCGCAACAAAAACAAAATCACTTTAAAATCATCACCTCGACTTCCCGACGCCGCTCTCACCGATGATGAGGATTTTTAAGGTGGTTAACACGTCGTCATCCATCTTCAGAGATCGGCCGCCGTCGTGCTGCTCAGCTGCTGACGCGACGCTGTTATTGTGGCTCCGCTCGGGTGGGCGGGGCTTCATAGCTCAGGTTGTGACGTCATTCAAACGCTATCGACGTTTTTCTATAATTCATTAATTATCTTCTCATTAATCCTCTATTAGGTTCCCCATGCCCATCCAGGGGAGAACGTTTCGGGCGCCAATCTTTTACTGGGCGCACACACACACACTATGTGGGGCAATTTAGAGCATTCCATTTACCTTGAATCTATGTTTTTGGACTGTGGGAGGAAAGCGGAGAATCTAGAGGAAACCCTTATGGACACGGGGAGAACATGCAAACAGATTGGAATTTAAACCTGGAATCCGGCCCGGAGGGGAGAACATGCCAACCACTAAGCCACCATGCCGCCCAGTTAATACTATCCATCCATCCATCCATTATCTTCTGCTTAATCCTCTATTAGGGTCGCGGGATGGGGGGGGGGGGGTTTTCCCCATGGTCATCAAGGGGAGAACGTTTCGGGTGCTGGGCAGATACACCCAGGACAGGATGCCAATCTGTCACTGGACACACACTCACTCACACTCTATATGGGGCAATTTGGAGCATTCGATTGACCTTGAATCCACGTTTTTGGACTGTGGGAGGAAACTGGAGAATCCGGAGGAAACCCACACGGACATGGGGAGAACATGCAAACTCCACCCAGATGGGGATTCGAACAAGGTATCCCTAGTGCTGAGAGGAGAACATGCCAAACCACTAAGCCACTAATCTATCGCTGGACACACACTCTATATGGGTCAATTTGGAGAACTCAATTGACCTTGATCCATGTTTTTGGACTGTAGGAGGAAACCGGAGAACCCGGAGGAAACCCACGCGGACACGGTGAGAACATGGAAACTCCACCCAGACTGGATTTAAACCTGGATCCCAGAACTGAGGGGAGAACATGCTAAACCACTAAGGCACCGTGCTGTCCAGTTAATAATATAGATCATATAAATATTAATAGGATGGCACGGTGGCTTAGTGGTTTGGCATGTTCTCCTCTCAGCACTGGGGATTCCCGGTTCGAATCCCCATCTGGGTGGAGTTTCCATGTTCTCCCCGTGTCCGCGTGGGTTTCCTCCGGGTTCTCCGGTTTCCTCCCACAGTCCAAAAACATGGATCAAGGTCAATTGAGTTCTCCATATTGCCCCATATAGAGTGTGTGTGAGAGTGTGTGTCCAGCAATAGATTGCCCCCCTGTCCTGGGTGTATCTGCCCAGCACCCGAAACGTTCTCCCCTGGATGGACATGGGGAACCCCCCCCGCGACCCTAATAGAGGATAAAGCAGAAGATAATGTATGGATATATATATTAATAGTGATTCACACCCAGCGGTCACTTTATTAGGTTCACCTCCTCATTTCTACGCTCATTCTCGTCCCCTCCATACAGATGGGGTTTGTAGTTCTACAGTTCCGGTTTGTAGTCCATCTGCTCCTCAACGTCTCGTATCAGTGATGAGGGACTGGAAATAAATCCCATAAACCGTGCAGCAGATGATCTACTGTCTGATTGGACATCAAGGTGGACCATCTACGTATTGTGATGCCCCCCCCCCAGTATGTATCATGTTCCCGTTCTCTTTTATCTAAAGTTCCCACAGCGAGGGTTTTTAATATGAGCCATTTTCTCAGAGAGGGTCCAGTTCCTTAAAACAAAGACCGAGTGTCCGCTCCCTGCAGTGGACGACGGCCCGAGGGTCTGCAGGAGCTCCCGGGAGCAGTGGAGGAGAAAATGAGGGCTTACGGGAGGACGCTGACTCATTCTGAGACAGTCCCCCTCATTGTGATCTGGAGTCTGTAGGTTCCAGAATCATCTCCACCGTCATCCAATTAAGACGAGGTCATTTTGGTGAGTGGAGACATCCGAGTCCGAAGCCTTTCGGACCCTTTGATGGTGCAGATCCAGCCCACCGGCTCATGGGACGGCACCGTTCGGGGGGGGGGAGGGGGTCACAGACTGGAGCTTCAGAGTGAGGGTCAGTTGGAAGGAGCGTGAGGTTGTGAGTGGTCTAATCCTCTCAGCGTCCATCAGACTTGCACTTACTGTTGGACCCAGGAACCCTGAGACGATGTTCTCCACAAACTGCGTCTCGAGGCCGATCCGAGCCGGTCTGGGGCGTCTGGGCGGGTGTGTCGGACGTCACCCCCGGCCGTTCCTGGTCGCCTCTCTCGTCCTCTCTGCGGCCCTCGGGGTGGGTTTCTGCTTCCTCCAGGACAGGACGTCCAACGACATCGTGGAGCAGTTCACGCCGTATGATGGGCCTGCGAAGACGGAGAAGAAGTTCTTCGAGACGTGGTTCCCGTCCGATCATCTTGGTGACGAGGACGAGGACGAGGACGAGGAGGAGGACGGTGGTCTGTTTTCCGCCTTCAGACTGACCTCGGATGGTTCGTTCGCATCCGTGATCTTCACGTCGCTCGGTGCCGGCGCGTTCGATGACGTGCTGCGCGTGGACGAGCGCGTGAGGACAATGAGCGTTCAGGTGGACGACCAAAACGTCTCCTATCACGACGTCTGCGCCCGAGTCAGAGGCTCCTGCCATCAAAACGTCCTCCTCCAGCTGCTGGGTAACCAAACGGGAAACATCGCCGAGCTCAACCTCACGTTCCCCGTCCATCGGGACCCCGTACTGGGGACCGTTCATCTGGAACATGCGGTCGGGCAGGTGGAGGTGGACGCGAACGGAAGTGTGCGGAGCATCCAGGCGGTCAGGCTGTTTTACTACCTACAGCAGACGAACGGCACGGTGGAGGACGTCTGGTTGAAAGGGTTTGTGCGGTTGATGAGCAGCGTGTCCACGGCGGTCACTCAGGTACCTCAACTCTAACGCAGGTAGAACCTCCTCAATCACCTCCATAACCCTGCTGGTCTGCACGTCCAGCTCCTGAGACATGGGTTTTGTATTGATGTATGTTTCCAACTTAGTGAGAACCCTTTAGAAGGTCCTGGTTCTTGTCCAGCACAACTCTGGTCCATAGAGACATGGTTGAGTGAGTTTGGGATGAATTAGAACAGCGATTATGACCTGTACCTCAACTGTAATGCAGGTAGAACCTCCTCAGTCACCTTCATAACCCTGCTGGTCTGCACGTCCAGGTCCTGAGACAGGTTCTGGGTTTTGTATTGATGCATGCTTCCATCTTAGTGAGGACACTTTGGAGAAGACCCTGGTTCTCGTCCAGAACAACTCTGGTCCATTAAGAAGTAGTTGGGTGAATTAGAACAGCGATTATGACCTTTATTAATCCAGTAGCGTCCATTGGAAAAAGTAGATCCCACATCAGAAAAGTGTGGACACCAACGTTCTAGATTGGGCTGAAATTCCAAGACAGGCTTCAAAGTCTTGTAGATAGATGTCCTAAGAGAAGCTGTGAATGGAGAACCATCTGAGTGTGATGTCACCAAAGCCGGTGTAGATGTGCTGGAGGTGTCTCAATACTTCGGTCCCCGGTGTCCCATCGTTTCCTCCAGGAACCCTCTTCCAATCAGGACCTCTTCATTTCAGGTCTCCTACTTCACGTCCAGATCGAGACAGGAGGAGTTTGAGAGGAGCACCGGGTCCGTGACGCGCCTCTTCGCCATCACCTACCTGATCAGCGTCCTGTTTTCGGTTCTGTCCTGCGTGAGGTGAGCGCCACTCCGGACGCCGGACGTGGAATCGGATGTCGAGGACGTGAAGCCTTTGATCTTCTCTCTGCAGGCTGGACAACGTCAGGAACAAAGCCTGGCTGGCGGTGCTGGGCGTGGTCTCCGCCGGGCTGGCCGTGCTGTCCAGCTTCGGTCTGCTCTTACTGATGGACGTCCCGTTCGTGGTGACCGTGGCGTCGGCGCCGTTTCTGGTTCTTGGTGAGACGTTTGTACCCTCATAATACCAGCGTCCTGATCTTCAGAGAACACACCGACGGGGACTTACCGATTAAATACATTAATAAATAATAATTAATTTTCTCAGGAATCGGTCTTGACGACATGTTCATCATGGTCTCCTGCTGGCAGCAGACCAACGTGGGCGACAGCGTACCAGAGCGCATGGCCGCCACCTACAGAGAGGCGGCCATCTCCATCACCCTCACCACCCTGACCGACGTGGTGGCGCTCTACCTCGGCTACGGCGCCCCCTTCGGCTCGGTCCGGTCCTTCTGTCTGTACGCCGGCACCGCCCTGCTGTTCTGCTACCTCTACAACCTGCTGTTCTTCGGCGCGTGCCTGGCCCTGAACGGTCAACGCGAGGAGGACAACCGCCACTGGTTGACCTGCCTGAAGGTCCCCCAGGAAGGAGCGCCTGGAGCGGGCAGGGCTTACGTGGCATGCTGCGTAGGGGGAACCTACGACCCCGAAACTGGAACCGAGGAGGAACACGGCGTGAAGCTCTTCTTCAGGAAGGTCTACGGCCCGGCTCTGACCGCGGGCGTTTCCAAGGCGGCGGTGGTCGTGCTCTTCATGGGCTACCTGGCGGTGAGCGTCTACGGATGCACCACCATCCGAGAAGGTCTGGACCTGAAGAACCTGGCGGTGGACCAGTCGTACGTGGTGAGGTTCTACGAGGACGAGCAGACGTACTTTGCTGGGTACGGGCCGGTCGTCATGCTGGCAGCGAACGGGGGCGTGCGCTACTGGGCGCCGGACGATCGCGCCCGTCTCCGGTCGTGCATCCTGGACTTCCAGGAGCTTCCGTGGGTCGGCAACCTGACGACGTCGTGGCTGGAGTCGTACGAGCGATATGCAAACGAGAACGTCCTCGACATCGGCACCGAGGACACCTTCAACCAACATCTCCAACCCTTCCTGCTCCAGCACCCGATGTTCGGCTTGGACGTCAAGATGGTCAACCGCAGCATCGCCGCCTCCCGGTTCTTCCTCCAGACGGTGGACGTTCCGTCCGGGAGGACGCTGGTGGAGTCGCTCAGAGAGACGGCGCGGCGCTGCGAGTACGCCCTGGTGGTCTACCACCCAGCCTTCATCTACTACGACCAATACGCCGTGATCGCGGGGACCACCGTTCAGACGGTCGGCGTGGCGACGGCGGTGATGCTGGCCCTCGCGCTGGTCCTCGTCCCGAGCCCGGTCTGCGCGCTGTGGGTGGCCTTCGCCGTCGCCTCGGTGGTGGCGGGGGTCGCCGGCTCCATGGCGCTGCTGGGCATCAGCCTGGACTCCATCTCCATGATCAACCTGGTCATCGGCATCGGGTTCTCCGTGGACTTCTCGGCGCACGTCTCCCACGCGTTCGTGTCCAGCCGCAAGGCCGATCCCAACGAGAAGGCGGTGGAGGCGCTGGCACAGCTGGGATACCCCATACTACAGGGGGCGCTTTCCACCATCCTGGGGGTGGTGGTCCTCTCCGCGTCCGACAGCTACATCTTCAGAACCTTCTTCACCATCATGTCCCTGGTCATCTCGTTCGGGACGCTGCACGGCCTCGTCTTCATTCCCGTCTTCCTGACTTTTTCAGGATTGTGCGGCAAATAAATAATTAGGCCACGCCCCTCAGAAGCACAATCAGGGTGACCGGTCCAAAAAACATGGATTCAAGGTGAATTAAATGCTTTAAATTGCCCCATATAGACTGGCACCCTGTCCTGTGTGTATCTGCCCAGCGTCCAAAACGTTCTCCCCCGGATAGGCATTCGGAACCCCCCCGCCCCCCAAATAAATAATTAGGCCACGCCCCTCAGACACACAATCAGGGTGACCGGTCCAAAAAACATGGATTCAAGGTGAATTAAATGCTTTAAATTGCCCCATATAGACTGGCACCCTGTCCTGTGTGTATCTGCCCAGCGTCCAAAACGTTCTCCCCCGGATAGGCATTCGGAACCCCCCCGCCCCCCAAATAAATAATTAGGCCACGCCCCTCAGACACACAATCAGGGTGACCGGTCCAAAAAACATGGATTCAAGGTGAATTAAATGCTTTAAATTGCCCCATATAGACTGGCACCCTGTCCTGTGTGTATCTGCCCAGCGTCCAAAACGTTCTCCCCCAGATAGGCATTCGGAACCCCCCCGCCCCCCAAATAAATAATTAGGCCACGCCCCTCAGACACACAATCAGGGTGACCGGTCCAAAAAACATGGATTCAAGGTGAATTAAATGCTTTAAATTGCCCCATATAGACTGGCACCCTGTCCTGTGTGTATCTGCCCAGCGTCCAAAACGTTCTCCCCCGGATAGGCATTGGGAACACACCCCCAAATAAATAATTAGGCCACGCTCCTTAGACACAATCAGGATGACCAGTCCAAAAACATGGATTCAAGGTGAATTAAATGTTTTAAATTGCCCCATAGGGAGGCATGGTGGCTTAGTGGTTGGCATGTTCTCCTCTCAGCACTATGGATTCCCGGTTCGAATCCCCATCTGGGTGGAGTTTCCATGTTCTCCGCGTGGGTTTCCTCTGGGTTCTCTGGTTTCCTCCCACAGTCCAAAAACATGGATCAAGGTCAATTGAGTTCTCCAAATTGCCCCATATAGAGTGTGTGTGTGAGTGAGTGTGTGTCCAGCGATAAATTGGCGTCCCATCCTGGGTGTATCTGCCCAGCGCCCGAAACGTTCTCCCCTGGATGGGCATGGAGAACCCCCCCCCCCCCGCCCTCGCGACCCTAATATAGGACAAAACGGGAGATAATGAATTAATTGCCCCATATAGACTGGCACTCTGTCCTGGGTGTATCTGCGCAGTGCCCAAAACGTCCCCCCCACCCCCAAAACTCAGACGTCTCAGGCAGCGTTCTCGTGTCTCAGAACCTCAGGGTTCCGTCTTTATTGGACATAAGCAGCTTTATTTCGGGAGTTCAACTGCAATTAAAAATACAATCAAACCTCAACAACCTCAACCTCACCGTCTGCTTTACAGCTATATACAGAGAACCTGCTGCAGGACAGGGTCCCATTATATACAGAACCCCACGTCCCCACGATACACAGCAAAAAAACACACCATGTGCACGTTCCATATGTGGTCATCCAACACATCGGTTCTCCACATGATAGAACTGTGGTCCATAAGGTTCTCTACAGTCTTCTTCTTTAATCTGTTCTCCGACTGAGGGAGTATGTAGAGAACCAGAAGGACCACGGTGGAGAACCGGCGTCCAGCAGCAACACTTATCTTAAAAAAAAAAAAAAAAAAAAAGAATAATAATAAAAAGCATCCTATCCCGGTCATCAGGTCACTTTGCAGAGCTCCACCCAGTCTGCACCCTCAGGACTGAGCAACCACCTAAAGGATACAGAATGTCTTTAGGACTGCACAGATACAGTGCAGCGGGGATAATGGGGACGGGGTGTGTGTGTGTGTGTGTGTGTGTGTGTGAGTCCAGGTCTGTGTATACACTGTGTGGATCATGATGTTGTGTATCGTTTGTGTTTTTTTTTTTTTAATAAACCCACGTCCCCCGCCGTTCATCTGCTCTCCAGCGTCTTCCCCTCCAGAACCATCTGGATCTCTTTGGCGTCCAGCGTCTCGTACCGCAGCAGAGCCTCGGCCAGGTTCTTGTGTTCTTTTGCTCGAGACTTCAGCAGGGCTTTGGCTCTCTCGTATGAATCCTGAGACACAGAGATAGAGAGTATAAATCAGGGGTGTCCACACTTTTCTGGCCCGAGATCTACTGGACAGGTCATCGAGATCTAGCGGGGTCAATCTACATGTTTTAGACTTTTATGTTAAAACCTGTTTACAAACATCATAGTGTTAGTATTGTCGAATCAGCATCGAAAAGACAGCTTCAGATCGTCTAGAGATATTAAACACTTTCTAGCAAACAGCCTGGAGATACTGTACACAAAAAAAAAAAAAAAAAAAAAAAAAAAAAGTGCTGATGCTGGTGCGACCCCTGCGCGATCGATCGACGTATTTGGCACCCCTGGTATACACAGTTTCGTGTACAGGGCTGCAACAACGAATCGATAAAAAAAAACAATTAATAAATTAATTTTAAAAAAATCGATCGAGAAGTGTCGATAGCGAATTTCGTTATCGATTCGTCGGGTCGTGCGATTTCCGCGTTGCTCGCGATGTCGGAACCGCTCACGTCACCTGCAGCGCTTCAAGAACGCTGTGAAAAAATAGCAGGTTGAGCAGAACGAGTTGATAAATCGTACAAAAAAAAAAAATTCCACTTAAAACTGCGGGAGCTTCACGCTGCACACAACTAAAGAACGTGGAACATGAAAATAAATTGACCCACATAGAACACCATGGTGATGATCCACCACCTGAAATGTCGGAGTCACCAATGAGGATGAAACGGCAGATAAATCACAACATCCCGAGGTTCTTTAGTTCTGCAGTGAATCAGTGTAACGGTGCACTCACACCATGAGAACCGTAGAGCGCACTTCACACTGTTTTGGATCATAACAGTGATAGAGACTCAGCTCTAGGGATTCCCAGTTTGAATCCCCATCTGGGTGGAGTTTGCATGTCCTCCCCGTGTCCGCGTGGGTTTCCTCCGGGTTCTCTGGTTTTCTCCCACAGACCAAAAACATGGATCAAGTCAATTGAGTTCTCCAAATTGCCCCATATAGAGTGTGTCTGTGTGAGTGAGTGTGTGTCCAGTGATAGATTGCCCCCCTGTCCTGGGTGTATCTGCCCAGCGCCCGAAACGTTCTCCGCTGGAAAAAGCGGAAGATAACGGATGGATCTTAAGCAGTGTTTAAATACATACCTGTACACAATGGTAATTAAAGATCAAGCGTCACGTTTTAATTTTTTGACAAAATCTACCCTCTATGGGAGGGAGGTTGAATTAGTTGCATTTAAAGGGGAATTGGGTAACTTTTTTTTTCCACACCATGCTACATATTGCATCAGTGTGTGTGTGAGATTTGTGTTTAATTGCTCTTTGGGTTAATTGGATGCCTTAAACTCATACTGTAAATAAAGCAGACGTTTATTGACCTGCTTAATAATTCTATAGTGTAGCTGGTTTTATTCATAACTCTCATTTGTATGTCGCTTTGGATAAAAGCGTCCGCTAAATAATTAAATGTAAAGACATGGAGCAATTTTTATTTATTCATGGAAAAAAAAAAAAAAAAAAAAAAAAAAAAAAAAAAAAAAAAAAAAAAAAATCGACTGATTAATCGATTATCAAAATAATCGTTAGTTCCAGCCCTAGTAGTGTACTACAGTGTGTACTATACTGAAAGCTGCAGATGACGATCATGAACGCTGGGTGCAGACTCACCCTCAGGAGAGTCCGGACCTCCTGCTCGATGGCCGCCTGAGTCTCGGGGCTCTGCTTGGACTGATCTGCGTACGTCATCACACCCAGCTGGACGGAGTAGGACATACGCGATGGCATGAGTCACAAATAACGTAATGCACGTGCTTTTATTATGAAGGTGGAGGGTGGACATACCTTTTCGCTCATGCCGAAGCGCGTCACCATCATTTTGGCAATCTTCGTGGCACTGTCGAAATCACTGGACGCCCCTGCGGGTACACATTCAGACAAGAATTTATTATTTAATAAAGTAATAAAGTACGAGGGGGCGTAGCATTATAATGATTAAAGCCCATAAAAAGGTGTTATTAGTCCCGGCGTGTAGTGGAGTACAGCTCCACCTCTTTACGTGATTTATTCACAATAATACACAACCTCGTGTCTTATTACTTTAATTAAACATTAAAAAAAACACGCTACAATAAAAAAACAACTAAACTTCTACTTTATTGAAAGTATTATCAGTCTGCTGCGACGTAATCTAGTCGTTTTTTTTTTAAAGTGAACGCTGATCGCCTAGTAACAGGATTCCACTTAATCTAATAAACTGCCGTCTAGTGGCCAAATTACAGAATGCAGTTTATAAAAAACAGTGAGAGGTTTAGTGCCGATCAGGAATCGGCTCGCTTTCTATATTCATTCATTCTTTTCTGCTTAATCCTTAAATCCTTAAAATTAGGGTCGTGGGGGGGGGGGGGGTTCCCCATGCCCATCTAGAGGAGAACGTTTTGGGCGTTGGGCAGATACACCCAGTACAGGGCGGCAATCTATTGCTGGACACACACTCACTCATACATACACACACTATATGGGGCAATTTAGAGCATTCAATTGACCTCGAATCCATGTTTTTGGACTGTGGGACAAAACCCATGAGGACACGGGGAGAACATGCAAACTCCATTATATTAATCTGTATTTATGATTTAAAATAATGCATCATCACGATCCGAATTGTTAATGATGTCATGACTGGACGAACAGCTCAGCCAATCAGATTTAAGGACCGGTGAAATGGTCACTAATCCCTCCGTGCTGTACTCACCGGTGGTGATGTTCTCGTTCCCGAAAATCATCTCCTCGGCCACCCTGCCCCCCATGCTGACGTCCATCTGAGCCAGCAGCTGAGAGCGCGTCTCACTCCAGCGATCGTTCTCCGGCAGCATGGACACCTGCGGCGGTACGGAGCACACGGTCAGATCCGCGCCCCGCCCGTCGCTCAGACGGTCACGTGACCTCGTACTCACGTGTCCCAGAGTGGGGCCCCTCGGCATGATGGTGGCCTTGTTGATGGGCATGGCGTCTTTGGTGTAGTAGGCGATGATGGCGTGGCCCGACTCGTGGTACGCCGTGATGATTTTGTTTTTTTGGTCGATCTCAGCACTGCGCCGCTCCGGGCCTTAAAGGTTCATTAAAGAAATTAATTAATAAAAATATATATATATATATATATATATATATATATATATGTGTGTGTGTATATATACATATATATATATATATATTTATATATATATATATATATATATATATATATATATATATATATATATATATATATATATGGCGGCATGGTGGCTTAGTGGTTTGGCATGTTCTCCTCTCAGCACTAGGGATTCCCGGTTCGAATCCCCATCTGGGTGGAGTTTGCATGTTCTACCCGTGTCTGCGTGGGTTTCCTCCGGGTTCTCCGGTATCCTCCCACAGTCCAAAAACATGGAACAAGTCAATTGAGTTCTCCAAATTGCCCCATATAGAGTGTGTATGCGAGCGAGTCTGTGTGAGTGAGTGAGTGTCCAGTGATAGATCGGCGCCCTGTCCTGGGTGTATCTGCCCAGCGCCTGAAATGTTCTCCCCTGGATGGGCATGGGGAACCCCCCCCCGCGACCCTAATATAGGATAAAGCGGGAGATAATGTGTGTGTGTATATATATATATATATATATATACACACACACACACACATATACACAGTATATATACATTACAAATTATAAAGAAATTAGTTAATAATAATGTAATTAATTAAATATCTTGTTCTAACGATTCTCACCCATTAAGATCTTGTCCTTGGAGAACTCCAGTTCCTTCATGGTCACCATGTCCTTACCATCTACAGCGGCTTTCAGAGCGGCCTGGTTCACCAGGTTCTCCAGCTCAGCTCCAGAGAACCCTACAGTGCCGCGGGCGATGATCTCAGCCTCCACGGCTAAAGACAACAAAGAGTCTCCATCACAGTGAGGTCAGCGTGGAGGACCCAACATGGACCGACGGTACCACCATCTACTGAATACTCCATACAGGAACAATACTCAATGCGTTATCTCCTCCTCCCGCACAGGAACGTTTAAAGGATGTGGAACAGGCACAGGGTGGCTTAGTGGTTGGCATGTTCTCCTCTGGGGATTCCCGGTTCGAATCCCCATCTGGGTGGAGTTTTCATGTTCTCCCCGTGTCCGCGTGGGTTTCCTCCGGGTTCTCCAGTTTCCTCCCACAGTCCAAAAACATGGATCAGAGTCAATTGAATTCTCCAAATTGCCCCATATAGAGAGTGAGTGTGTGTCCAGTGATAGATTGGCGTCCTGTCCTGGGTGTATCTGCCCAGCGCCCGAAACGTTCTCCCCTGAATGGACATAGGGAACCACCCCCCCGCGACCCTAATAGAGGATTAAGGGGAAGATAACGGATGGATGGAACAGGCACCTGGGTCGACTTTGATCTTGTTCAGGTACCACTTCAGGATCTCGGTGCGTCCCTTCACGTCGGGCCGTGGAACCGTGACCTGCATGTCGAAGCGTCCCGGCCGGATCAGAGCGCTGGAGGACAGGGGGGGGGGGGGGGAGGAACGGCGTGAGGACGAGTCCAGAGACTTCAGAGGGAGGACTCAAAAGACCTGACATACTTATCCAGAGCTTCGGGGAAGTTGGTGGCGCCGATGATGATCACGCCCTCGTTGGGTTTGAATCTGCAGAGATCAAAAAGAAAGATCAAAAGAGTACACGAGGAAACCCGGGAGAACCGGTCCGGACGGTACGAGAGGCGGAGGCTGACCCGTCCATCTCGGCCAGCAGCTGGTTGATGGTCTGTCTGGAATACGGGTGCATGGGGGACTCGATCCGCTTCCCCCCCACACTGTCCAGCTCGTCGATGAAGATCACACACGGGGCGTTGCCCTTCGCCTCTCCTGAGGGGCAAATTATTATTATTAATTCAAGATTTAAGAAAATTTTATTATCATTAATATCACATGTGGTACATGAGATAAAAACAAAATTATGGGTTACGGACCCCGATTACCCCGTTATCTTAAAGTTATCATTTAAATTTTAAAAAACAAAATAAGATTTTTTTTTTTTAATATAAAAAAAAATACAGTATATAGATGTGTGAAATATACTAATATACAACTATGAATACATATATATATATATAAATAATATACAACTACAGGTATAAATATAATATTTTAACAATTAATATAATATATATAAAAATATGTATATACAGTATTATTATTATTATTATTATTATCAGTATTATTATTAGTATTAGTATAGTATTATGTGCGGCCACGACAACAGTCAACGTCCAAAACTTCGACCAACTCACTGAAGAGGTTCCTGATGCGACTGGCGCCCACGCCAACGAACATCTCGTCAAACTCCGAGCCCGAGGCGTAGTAGAACGGGACGTCCGCCTCTCCGGCCACGGCCCGGGCCAGCAGCGTTTTCCCCGTGCCCGGCGGCCCGACCAATAGAATCCCTGCACGGCAGCCGCAGTCAATCATATATATAAATATATATAAAAAGCGAGTCTATAAAGTAGGGCGGCGACCGTAACCCCACCTTTCGGCAGCTTGCCCCCCAGAGCGGTGAACTTCTGCGGGTTGCGCAGGAACTCCACCACCTCCTGCAGCTCGTTCTTGGCCTCCTCCACGCCCTTGATGTGCTCGAAGGTGACGTTCTTCATCTGGACGGGGTCCACGGCCGAGTCCAGGCCTGATGTGGTTCGGAACCGCACTGTCCAGAACGGTTAGATTACAGTTCACGCGGCAAAAGGCACGCCGCATGCGCCGGACGACGAGCTGGACGTCGGCGTTATGATGTCATAACGTCTCGTCACACCTCGTTCTCAATCAGCTCACATTCTAACATGGTTTGGGACACCCCCCCCCGTGCTGCTCTGACCTGCATCACTAATTTGGGAAACACATGGGGTCACTGGATCAATCGATTACTTATTAATTAATTACTCTGCTTTATTATCAGCTCTAACGGCCTTTCTCGTCTTTTTCTTTTAAGGTGTGACCGGCTTCCTGGAGGTGTGGTCAGATCTTCATCCATGGCTCTGCTGACGAATACTGGATGGAACCTGGATATTAATTGGCCTGGCGGTCCTGCAGGACGCCCCCTAATGGACTCACATAGTTTTCAGTTATTAGAGTTTTTCCATTTTTTAAATATCTGGACATGGCTGTCCTACACTGTTGTTGCTGCCCGGCCGCCGAGGAGGACGAGTCCCCCACTGAGTCTCGGTCTTCACAAGGTTTCTTCCTTAAATAAAAAACATGACAGGGAGTTTTTTCTTGCCACCGTCGCTTTTTTTTTTTTTTAAACCCGAGTTAAAAAGCATCTGTTCATATGCCTGACCTACCTACAAACTCACACGTGCAACTTTAATAAGCACAGAATGAGCCCAAAAGCTGGAACTGGATGCTGTATGTGTCCTTAACGAACCTCGTTAACGAGTGCATTAGTTCTGGCAGAGGTTATGAGCTTTGAGGCATCACAGCGCAGGCAGAGGACAGCAGTAATGATTAGACACAGCAAACAGAACGGAGGCCTTTACCCGATAGGAACGGCGTTTTGGAGAGTCCATACAGTCCCACCAGCAGCAGAATCAGTAAGATCAGCCTCGTTCGCCGTAACGATTCTGCAACCAATCAGAACCTGCTTTGTACTATACGATCAATATCTAATACAATAAACATCAATAATATTGTTTATTTTGCCATTTTCCTGAGCGGTGCTGATTTTTCTGGAGTTTAAGGTGGTGTGTGTGGGTGTGTGTGTGTTCTCACCTTGTGTTCTCTGCGTTAAAGCCTGAGCTTTCAGGAAACCTTCGGCGAACCCGGTCTTGAAGGCATCTTGATGAGCCTCGGAGACGTTCTTGCTCTTCAGCAGTTTGTCCAACGTCTCGGCCTCCTGTCCCTTATCTCGCATCAGCAAGCCCTGTTCCGGCAGAAAGAACCGAACGTGAGCGCAGAGCCCCGGAGTCGTTTCCTAAACGTTTCCGTGGATTTAAAGTGAGGGGAGCCGTGGGCGTCTGAACCCCACCTTCATGAAGAACGGCGTGAACGTTTCGGCGTCCGGCGAGCGCTCCTGGCTGCCCTGCAGGCGCCGGGTCTTGGACTTCAGGGTTTTGAAGCCGCGTGTGTGAATCAACACTGCAAAATATGGGGGGGGGTCAGATCAGATCGGACCGAGCGATACAGCTTGTGAATGAGGAGCCGTTACCTGGCCACACGTTTAACCCCGTACACGCCGTCTGAAGAGGTGAGGGGCTCTGTCTGCAGAACACCAGAGAGCTTCCCCCGAACTTAGACACGGAGAAGCCTGCAGAGATCAGAACCCACTTTTAACTTTATTATTATTATCTGTGAACAGTCGAGATCCCCATCATTCAGAGCTTCACCCCAATATCATAATTATGATTCATATGTACAATAATACACTATTTATTTAATAGTCTATAGCCTCTAATATAATAGGCTCTTAAATATTAATATATACATTTATAGATCTTACTTTTACTTCATTATTTTATATTTTTGTTATAACACGAATAAAGAAATCTGTAAAAACTGTAATTTCCCCCGGGGAAATTAATCAAATATACCGATTCTGTTACTATGGAGACTGTTGGGAGTAAAAAATGTCAGTTCAGCTTTTATTAAAACACTCACCAGAACATCTGGTACCAACAACCATGCCAGCGTCCGTCCCTGAGATCACATTTATCCTTATTTTAAAGCATAGGTGTCAAACTCGCGGCCCGCGGGTCATATCCGGCCCGTGATACAATTCTATCCGACCCACGAGATCATTTTACTTTGATCTATTATTACAGTATTGTTATTAACGGCCTGGCGATATGGGGTTTTTTTTTTTTGGTTTTTTTTGGACGGTGCTCATATTGTTAATGGGGAATTATTTAATTATTTAAGTTTTTTTTTTTTTTTTTTTTTTTTTTATTTTTTCCTTTAAACCTTAAACGGCCCAAGATCAAAGAAACTGAATGTTTTTTTTTTGTTATTTTGACTTCATCATTTTTATTTATTTTTTTTGTTCAGAGTTATAACCTATTTTATAATTTTGGATTTTAAGTTTGATGATGTTTAAGTTTATTTATAGTGGAATAATATTCCTGGGCGCGGCTTAGTGGTTTAGCATGTTCTCCTCTCAGCGCTAGGGATTCCCGATTCGAATCCCCATCTGGGTGGAGTTTCCATGTTCTCCCCGTGTCTGCGTGGGTTTCCTTTGGGTTCTCCGGTTTCCTCCCACAGTCCAAAAACATGGATCAAGGTCAATTGAGTTCTCCAAATTGCCCCATATAGAGTGTGTGTGTGTGTGTGTGTGTGTGAGTGAGTGTGTGTCCAGTGATAGATTGCCCCCCTGACCTGGGTGTATCTGCCCAGCGCCCGAAACGTTCTCCCCTGGATGGGAATGGGGAACTTCCCCCCCACGACCCTAATAGAGGATAAAGCGGAAGATAATGGATGGATAATATTCCTGTCTGTTTTTGATCCTATTCGGGTTCAAAAAACAATTAGTGTCTTTAATTAGTGTTTATTCGGTTTGGCCCACGATCTAAAGCGTGTTTTGAGTTTTAGACACACACACACACACACACACACACACACCCCTCGAGCTCCTTACCATGTTTATTATTAAAGAAGGAATGCGTGGACTGGTAGGAGGTTCTCCAGGGGTTTGTCTCTGCTGGACTCTTCTGTGTTCTACAGGGCAGCAGTCGGTCCACGAGCTCATCCAGCTGTCTCGCTCCCAGATCGGACAGTCCCAGGTCTCTGAGGTTCCAACAGGGCTTAGAACGGACAGCATGTTTACATTACGGCACGTCGGGTGGAACTTAAGGACAACGTCATGAGAACGGAGACGATTTTTACCTCTGCGCTGTGTCCCTCCGGCTCGGGTCTCCTCTCTTTGTGCTGAGGTTTGACGGGAGAACTACAGCAGCCGACGGAACCCTTCAGAGAGTGTAGAGCACTGATCAGCTGACTCAGCGGAACGGTGACCTGGAGATAATAACAATAATAATAATAATCCAT
This sequence comes from Corydoras sp. C115, assembly GCA_019802505.1. Taxonomy (NCBI): domain Eukaryota; kingdom Metazoa; phylum Chordata; class Actinopteri; order Siluriformes; family Callichthyidae; genus Corydoras; species Corydoras sp. C115. Next base: position 390,773 of record JAFMOC010000208.1, on the reverse strand, counting down.
CCATTATCTTCCGCTTTATCCTATATTAGGGTCGCGGGGGGGTTCCCCATGCCCATCCAGGGGGGGGAACGTCCCGGGCGCTGGGAAGATACACCCAGGACAGGGCACCAATCCATCACTGGGCACACACTCACACAGACACACTCTATATGGGGCAATTTGGAGAACTCAATTGACCTTAATCCATGTTTTTGGACTATGGGAGGAAACCGGAGAACCAGGAGGAAACCCACGCGGACACGGGGAGGACATGGAAACTCCACCCGGATGGGGATTCAAACCGGGAATCACTAATGCTGAGAGGAGAACATGCTAAACCACTAAGCCACCGTGCCACACTAATAATAATAATAATTTTTTTATTTTCCCATTCATTTATTATCGTCCGCTTTATCCTCTATTAGGGTCGTGGGGGGGGGGGTTCCCCATGCCCATCCAGGGGAGAACGTTTCGGGCGCTGGGCAGATACACCCAGGACAGGGGGGCAATCTATCACTGGGCACATAATAATAATAATAATAATAATAATAATAATAATAATCTATTATAATGAGTGATCAATGCTGATGATCAGAGAACATACCATAGAGAACTAACAGAGTCCGTAAAGGAGCAGATGGACTACAGAATAGAACTGTAGAACTACAAACCCCATCTGTAAAGCTAAGCCAATAAAAATAGTTTCTAATAAAGTGCCCGGGTGTCTATATTTAATTTAAAATCATAATAATCAATAATAATTAAATTCAATAATAATTAAAGCCAATTAATTACATTATAAATGTTAAAAACTCATCTGAGGCGCCGCTACCCAAAAACCCCGATCAGGCCAACAACACTGAGGCTGTATCCTGAACACCTCTCTAGTCTCTAGCGAAGTGCACTAGCCGCGTCGCAAGCACCAAGCTGAACAACAGCACCACGCACTCCACCTAGTGGACGAGGTCTTCACTCGAGCGCGATTTGGGACTCAGCCAGCTCTGAAGCGTTGTCAAAAAACGCTTATGAATAGCGCAACGCGTCGTGTCATTGAACAAAGTCGGCAGGAATACTAATCATCGCGTCTCTTTAAAGGCGACCGACTGACAAAATTAATTAACATAAAATATTCATAATGAGTCGATAAAGTTAGCATTAGCGTTAGCCTGCCTCTGTGTAAACACGCGTAGTTAAAGTTATAAAGGTGTAAGCAGTCCGCTGTTACCTGAGGCTGAACGGTGGACGAGAAGGAAAACATGTCGCTCAGACCGATAATTAATTAAGATTAAGAGCTCATTAATATTCCAGGTGGAGTGTTTTAATTATATAACGTCCTCCACCGGCGTCCTCTCGTTTAATCCAACACGGGGCTTCCGCTCTCAGCAAGCAGCGCCAGCAGCGCCCTCTAGCGGTCGAAGCGTTCCTCACACATTCCAGGCACGTTATCGTTTTTATTCACTAATATAAAGTTTGACTCTTAATTATTGCAGATTTGACTTTATTCATTCATTATCTTCCGCTTTATCCTCTATTAGGGTCGCGAGGGGGGGGGGGGGGTTCCCCACGCCCATCCAGGGGAGAACGTTTCGGGCGCTGGGCAGATACACCCAGGACAGGGGGCAATCTATCACTGGAAACATTCACTCACACAGACACACTCTATATGGGGCAATTTGGAGAATTCAATTAACTTGATCCATGTTTTTGGACTGTGGGAGGAAACCGGAGAACCTGGAGGAAACCCACGCAGACATGGGGAGGACATGCAAACTCTACCCAGATTAGGATTCGAACCGGGAATCCCTAGTGCGGAGAGGAGAACATGCTAAACCACTAAGCCACCGCCACCGTGCCGCCTATCATTATTATTATTTATTTTTTTTCCACTTACATAATAATAAAAAGGTAATAATAGGCATTACGCCCTCTGGACAGGTATTATTATTTAATAATAAAACAAAACCCCAAAACATTTTTGATCATTATTATTATTATTATCATCATCATTATTATTATTATTACTAGCGGCACGGTGGAGGAAACTTAGGACACGGGTTAGCACGTTCGCTTCTCAGCGCTAGGGGGATTCCCGGTTCGAATCCCTATCTGGGTGGAGTTTCCATGTTCTCCCCGTGTCCGCGTGGGTTTCCTCCGGGTTCTCCGTTTTTATTATCCCACAGTCCAAAAACATGGATCAAAGTCGATTGAATTATTATTATTATTATTATTCAAAATTGCCCCATATAGAGTGTGTGTGTGTTAGTGAGTGTTTTGCCCAGCGATGGATTGGCGTCCTGTCCTGGGTTATTATCTTATTATTATTATTATTAGACGTTCTTTATTATTGTGGATGGGCATGGGGAACCCCACCGCGACCCTAATAGAGGATAAAGCGGGAGATAATGAATGAATGAATTATTATTACTAGTAGTATTTGTATCCTTTATTTTTTATTTGTTTACTATAACTCTGAAAATGGGGAACCTGTAACTGCTGAAAATGTAATTAAGCTTAATTAAATTAATTTGTGTTTTCTGATTCTGATTCTCCACCATGTTTAATAGTTCAGACTCTTTTCTTTGTTATTGTTATTTAATTTTTTTTAAATAAAACTTGATAAAAAAAGCTTTATTTTGGGCTCCTCCGTCCACGGTATGTTCTTAGGTGGTTCCTTAAGTCAGTTCTAGTCTTCGGTCTCTGTCTCCACAGCAGGTCCCATGATCTGTACACCTTCTAATGAGTGAACCGGTCCACATCTGTAGAAGTGGACGCTCACCATGTGTTTAACGCTGTTGGTTCTCACACCCTCAGGGGTTCTTTCTTTCTCTTTCTTGACAAAGACATGAAGATGGATGTTGGACGTCCCCATTTACGCTGCAGTGTATGTTACTGTCAGGTGGCCCGGTGGCTTAGAGGTCATCACATTTTTGCATCTCAGCACTGGTTCAAATCCCAATCTGGGTGGAGTTTCCATGTCCTCCCCGTGGCCGCATGGGTTTCCTCCGGGTTCTCCGGTTTCCTACCACAGTCCAAAAAACATGGATCAAGGTCGATTGATTTCTCCAAATTGCCCCATATAGAGTGTGTGTGTGTGAGTGAGTGTGTGTCCAGTGATAGATTGGCGCTCTGTCCTGGGTGTATCTGCCCAGCGCCCGAGACGTTCTCCCCTGGATGGACATGGGGACACTTGTAGAGGATAAAGTGGAAGATAATGGATGGAATTGAAGGTATATCTCGTTCCTCTGTTTTTTTTTTTTTTTTTGGGGGGGGGGGGGGGGGGGGCGGGGGGGGGGGGGGGAGGGGTCAGTTCAAACAACAACATAACCCTGACCACCGCGCAGTAATCCTAAAGAATAAAGAACCCGTGGTGTGTGTTACAGCGGCGCACTTATTTCTGAATGATGTGCAGAACTTCTGATGTCCTCGCTCGTGAAGTACACACGCGCCTGTGACGTCAGAGCTGGGCGGGCGGGCGGACGGACGGGTGGACGGTAGACGGTGTCTGTGTCTGTGCGGACGGATCTCCGTTCTGTCTAATGGCGGTTCCCTCGCGCTGATCTGGAGCCGACTGCACGCGGGGGGTTCGGTCCACGGCGCGTGGGCTCTGCGTGGACTTATTATTATTATCTTTGATTTTGGAGTTTTTTTTTTTTTTTCGGGAAAACCGCGGCGTTGGACGGAAGTAAGTGATGTTCCTCTGCAGGGCTCCGGGATTAAAGCGTCGCTTCCAAACAAAGCCGCGTTCTGCAGTCAGCTACACGATTACCGACGCGGGACGCTTTTATATCGTGCAAAAAAAAAAAAAAAACCCCGAAGTGATCGATTAATCGGATCGATTTTTAATCGGCAAGACGCTTTCCGACTGGAATCGGCTCGATCCACGGTGATCCGGACAGCGCAACAAATCCGCCAGACTTCTTATTTTCGCATCAAATTAAAAACCGATCGCAGTTTTATTATTTTTTATACTAATTAGAGCAGATTGCACGATTTAAAAGCGAATCATTTTCCTCAGATTGAACACTTTTGTTGCGTTTTGTTGATGTTCCTTTGTACCGTTACGGTCCGCTTTATTAACTCACACGTCACCTAATTTTGGATATTGAAGTCGTAACTAAAGCAATCCAATTTAATAATTTAAAGTTCGGACTTTCCGACGGACATCAAAGCTCGTTTTAAACAGTTTAAACACCACGTCTGCGTGCAGGCCGAACACAGACTGGTGATGCGAGTCGATTCCGTGAGGCGATTCCAGGGAACGCGACAAACGTCGTGTTCATTAACTTATTAATTATCATGATTGATCATGAATGATTAATTATTGATTTTAACGTTAAAGCCACGCGTTGAAATAGCCGACCGTTAACGGTACACTTTATTCTTTTCGGGTGTTTTCGATCCGGAGTCGTCTCGTCTGTAGGAATCGACTCCCGCGGCGTCGCTAAGCTAGTTAGCGCGTAATAAAGCTGTAACTACTAATCAGCTTTGAACTTTTTAATTATCAACAGTTCGGCGGCGCGTTTAAAGACTGATGTTTACACGCGTGTCTGCAGATAATTATCTTAATTAATATCTGAGGTGAAATGTTTGCGCTACGAGTCGCCAGACTGTTAGCTCCTGTCGCTATTGTTGGTAGACACTGGGCTGCGTCCCAAATCGCAACCCGACAAAGGGAAGGGATTAGGGGTCTTATTACGGACACGATTGGAATTCTACCCCCTTCTTAGTGGAGGTGCGGGCGGTTTGAGACGCGGCCGCGGCGGGCGAAAAAAACAGCTAGAGGTTTTTTATATGTATATAATACATTACGTATAATTCGAATTTATATAAATATATATATATATATATAAAAGCTATGTTATTTTTATATACTTATATTTATATAAATTAAAATTTATACCAACTTTTATGTTTGTGTAGTTTGTTAAATACAGCATTTAAAGTGCAGTGTTTGTGTTTTGATGGACAGCTTTTTAAATTTTTTTTTATTTTTCTTTTTAAATTAAGGTTTGTTAAATGAGCAGCGGACGGAATAACCGTGCCATGATGGAGGGAGTGGGCGCCCGAGTCATCCGCGGCCCCGACTGGAAGTGGGGGAAGCAGGACGGAGGAGAGGGCCACGTGGGCACCGTCAGGAGCTTCGAGAGCCCGGAGGAGGTGGTGGTGGTGTGGGACAACGGGACCGCCGCCAACTACCGCTGCTCCGGGGCTTACGACGTCCGGATACTGGACAGCGCCCCTACAGGTGAGAAACGGGTGGCGTGACGCTCCACCGCCGCCATGCTTCACGGTGGACGTGCTGCTCTTTCGGGGTGCTCGGGGTTGTTTTTGTGAGACATGTTCGTGTGAGATGTCCTCAGCCGGTGCAGGAGTTCCTGCTGCTTCGTTGTGGTTGGTTTGAGGCTTCGCGGTGTCCTGGTTTGGTTTGTTCTCCGTGTGTGTCCATGTGCGTCCATTGGTTCTTTTATTCGATCCATCGGTCAGTACAGATGTTCGCATGTGTCTGCCCTGCGGTGGTGATGGTGATGATGATGATGATGATGTCCCAGAGCCATACGGTACCTGATCTATAACTTCTCGAACCTCAGGTATCAAGCACGACGGCACCATGTGCGACACCTGCCGGCAGCAGCCCATCATCGGGATCCGGTGGAAGTGCGCCGAGTGCACCAACTACGACCTCTGCACCACCTGTTACCACGGAGACAAGCATCACCTCAGACACAGATTCTACCGCATCACCACGCCCGGCAGCGAGAGGTACCCCCGCGGCGCGGTTTGCTTTGGGGAACGTGCCCTATGACGAAGGGTTTTAGAATAATCTGACTCACAGAACCCCGACTCAAAACACAACTAGAACTGAGACTGTGAACTGGGTCCAGTCTTCCAGCATCAGGGGTCAGCACCTGGACGAAACGTTCTCACAGGGTCCACTCCAAAATCTTATAGAAAGCCTAAACAGAGTCATCCATCCATTCATTATCTCCCGCTTTATCCTCTATTAGGGTCGCGGGGGGGGGGGGGGTTCCCCATGCCCATCCAGGGGAGAACGTCTCGGGCGCTGGGACCCAGGACAGGGCGCCAATCTATCACTGGGCACATACTCACACAGACAGACACACTCTAAATAGGGCAGTTTGGAGAACTCAATTGACTTGAACCATGTTTTTTGGACTGTGGGAGGAAACCGGAGAACCCGGAGGAAACCCACGCGGACATGGGGAGAACATGGAAACTCCACCCAGATGGGGATTCGAACAGGGAATCCCTAGTGCTGAGAGGCGGACGTGCTAAACCACTAAGCCACCGTGCCGCCCACTGTACAGAGTGGTGGAGGATATTAAAGCTGCAAAGCGAGGTGGACCAGCCAGGGCTGGGATGGGAGAGGATGTCCTTGTACACGACCAGGTCCCGAAACAGCCAGATTAAACGTGTCCTGATACTTTTGTTCATATAGTGTAGTCACTTTTTAGTGGACGTCCTTATTTGGGCTGCAGGGTTTATTCTTATGAAGTCTTTTATAACGTCTTCGTGAGGTTTTGAGGTTGCCGGAACGTTGGTGTCATTGGGATTGTTTTTCGGAGCCCTGCTGCCGGAACGTTGGTGTCATTGGGATTGTTTTTCGGAGCCCTGCTGCCGGAACGTTGGTGTCATTGGGATTGTTTTGGGAGCCCTGCTGCCGGAACGTTGGTGTCATTGGGATTGTTTTCGGAGCCCTGCCGCCGGAACGTGGAACCCGATCTGTTTGGTCTTCTCTGCGTCTGGTTTTACTGGCCGGGCTAAAACGTCTCCGGTCTCCATATGGTGAGGCTATTAAGTTTGAAAGGGGCAGCGGTCTGCTGGAGCTCGTGCCGGCCCCCGGCTCCACCCCCCCGGGTCCACCCCCCCGGTTCCGGCCCTCATTGTGAGACACAACACAATGGGTTCTCCGGCAGCTGCTCTTTTTTTTAGCTCCGTGTGTGAGACTGATTTCCTGAACCGATAACGAAGACGACTTACGACGTTCCCGACACCGGGACGGCGAGGTCCTAAAGCCAGGGACAGAACTGTGAAACGCGTCCAATAAATGACCAAATGTAATGTAAATGTAACCAGCGCTTTTATTTTTGGAACCGACACGGGCGTCTCCCAGGAGATCATACTCTGATGTACAGGAGGCGTCATGGTGGTAAAAAAAAGTGTTTCTGTCTCTGAGGATGTCAAAGCGAGACGTGTAATTAATACAGAGAGCCGTCTGATGCTGAAGGATCGGAGTACCGATGCGGAGTTCAGTCCGTCGTCAGCTCTGACGGGATTACCGGGGTTTAGCTCATCAAGTGAGATTACAGGGGGCAGCAGAAAGGTTCCTACAGGAACTACAGAGGGCTGATGGGGGGGGGGGGGGGGGCTGATTCAGTGATGAAGCAGGATGTTTAATAAATCCATCGTTATCGTTAGATATCTTTAAATCCATTATCTTCTACTTTATCCGCCATTAGGGTCGCAGTGGGGTGGGGGTTCCCCATGCCCATCGAGGGGAGAACGTCTCGGGTGCTGGGCAGATACACCCACGACAGGGCGGGGGCAATCTATCACTGGGCACACACTCACTCACACAAACACACACTCAATATGGGGCAATTTGGAGAATTCATTTCACTTGATCCATGTTTTTGGATTGTGGGAGGAAACCGGAGAACCCGGAGGAAACCCACGCGGACACAGGGAGGACATGCAGACTCCACCCAGATGGGGATTCCAACCAGGAACCCCTAGCACTGAGAGGAGAACATGCCAACCTCTAAGCCACCATGCCACCCTTGTTAAAATATCCATCCATGGGTTCCCCATGTCCATCCAGTGGAGAACGTTTTGGGCGCTGGGCAGATACACCCAGGACAGGGGGGCAATCTATCGCCGGGCACACACTCACTCACAGACACACTCTATATGGGGCAATTTGGAGAATTCAATTGACCTTGATCCCTGTATTTGGACTGTGGGAGGGAAGCAGAGAACCCGGAGGAAACCCACACGGACACGGGGAGGACATGCAGACTCCACCCAGATTGGGATTCCAACCGGGAGCCCCTAGTGCTGAGAGGAGAACATGCTAAACCACTAAGCCACCGTGCCGCCTATATATCTTTATATCTTTATTTATAATTAGTTTAATATTAATTCTAAAAGCCTGATTGCAGATCACATGACCATCCACGACCCTGTGCATCGTCCCCCGTATCAGCGTGATGTCCCTCTCTTAAGACGTCCTCCTGAAGTTTATAATTACATAGGGTTTAGTCTTTAACATTTAGGGAACGAAGGACAAACGTTTGGCTGGACACACACACACTTATACACATGCACACACACACACACACACACACACACACACACACTTCTACACATGCACTATATGGATGATGGTATTGAGACATTTATATGTTCGGAGCTTTATTTTTTATTATTTATTTAATTGGTTTCCTCTCTCAAGCCTCTTTAGAACGGGGAGGGGCCTTCCCCAAACTGTTTGCACGGTCTCTTAGTTGCTCGAGGTTCTGCGTTCTCACCGGTTCCTCTGCGATGTGTTTGTAGGGTTCTTCTGGAATCCCGGCGCAAGTCGAAGAAGATCACGGCTCGGGGCATCTTCACCGGGGGGCGGGTGGTGCGAGGCGTGGACTGGCAGTGGGAGGACCAGGACGGGGGGAACGGTCGGAGAGGAAAGGTACCGTACCGGCTGCACCTTCAGAAACACACACCTGTTCACCAGTGGTCAGGTGGTTTGGTGAAAGGGGGCGTGGCTTTGGGGTTTATTATTATTATTATTATTATTATTATTATTATTATTATTTTGGGGTTCCAGTGAGGGAGCTGGGACCCGGTTCTAATTGGTTCCATCTATTCCATCCAGGGTCATGGGGGGGCGGGTTCCCCATGCCCATCCAGGGGAGAAGTTTTCGGGCGCTGGGCAGATACACCCAGGACAGGGGGGGCAATCTATCACTGGACTCACAATACACTCTAAATGGGGCAATTTGGAGATTCCAATGGACTTTGATCCATGTTTTTGGACTGTGGGAGGAAACCGGAGAACCCGGAGGAAACCCACGCGGACACGGAAACTCCACCCAGATTGGGATTCCAACCGGGAACCCCTAGTGCTGAGAGGAGAACATGCTAAACCACTAAGCCACCGTTTTAATATGGATACAGAAGCTTCACTCTGATTGGCTGGATTTTGAGGGAACAGTTTGGGGAAGGCCCGTTTCTGTTCCTGCATGTTTCAGAGCATGACTGTCCCTCAGAGAACCCCCGACATCAGCACCTCTGGAATGAATCGGGACTGAGATTGTGAGCCAAACATCTGATCGTGGAACCACCCCCCACAGACACACTGAGGGTTCTATAGTGTTGAAACATCAAAGGGGAGGGTGACCCTTTGATCTGGGGGGAGCAATGTGTCCACCTGTCCACAGAACCCAGGTTCTAGAACCCCGAGTGGACCCCGAGCTGATGGATATGGTGCATTGAGTTCCGTATTCAGCCCTGTCTCTCTCCCCCCCCCCGCAGGTGACGGAGATCCAGGACTGGAGTGCGGCGAGTCCCCACAGCGCGGCCTACGTCCTCTGGGACAACGGGGCCAAGAACCTGTACCGCGTGGGCTTCGAGGGCATGGTGAGCCATCCGCACGCCGCCCGGGCCCCCGCACACGCGCCACATGCTCGCTCTGAAAGGCAGCTGTGTGCGGCCGGGGGCCCGTCAGGCGGGAGGGCCAGGGGCCGGGGGCCGGCGTGCGTACGAGGACGTCTTTGTTCGGGCAGCTGGACGCTTCATCTGCATGAGAAAGACCACCTCCTGCTCCGTCCTCTAAAGGAATGACACGGGGTCCAGGTCAAAGAACAGACGGGGGGGGGGGGGGGGGGCAGTACTCTGAATAAAGCGTGCCGGCTTTTGATTCGGCGCCGATCCGCTCACCGATTGGCCCGGGGTTTGAATTTGAACCAATCGGGTCGCTGATTCTGTAACAGCTTTCCCCTTTTTGTTATGGAAATCCCATCGGCGTGTGTCCAGGACATCTGTCCACATGGTCCACCGAGGTTGTGATGTCATAATGCGGTGTTATCCACACAATTATGCATCCGCAACATAAATTGGTTAAATTCTTATCTTTAAAAAAAAAAAAAAAAAAAAAATATATATATATATATATATATATATATATATATATATATATATAATTATACCTTATGTGCAATATTTGTTTCATTTTTTATTATATATTATATAAATTAAATATTATATAAATATTTGTTTATTCCCCTATTATGTCTGTACATAAAAAAAATTCGAAAATTTGAATTTATTGTGTACAAACACATTTCTAATTCTATTTAAAAAAAATTCCTAGATTTTTTTTTAAATTTCTTTCCAATGACTAAATACCTTTTTATACCGTTTTCACCTTTAAATACCTTTTTATTCCTTTTTCACCTTTAAATACCTTTTTGTTCCTTTTTCACCTTTAAATACCTTTTTGTTCCTTTTTCACCTTTAAATACATTTAAATACCTTTTTGTTCCTTTTTCACCTTTAAATACCTTTTTATACCTTTTTCACCTTTAAATACCTTTTTATTCCTTTTTCACCTTTAAATACCTTTTTTTAAATTCCTTTTTCACCTTTAAATACCTTTTTGTTCCTTTTCCACCTTTAAATACCTTTTTATTCCTTTTTCACCTTTAAATACCTTTTCCACCTTTCTGAGAATGTGAATTTCCCCATTGTGGGACAAACGAAGCTCTATCTTATCTTATCTTAATTAAAAAGCAGGTTAACGAGTTGTAATTAAACGACTTTATTTATCTTCTGCAGTCGGATCTGAAATGCGTGCAAGATGCCAAAGGCGGAACCTTCTACCGAGACCACTGTCCGGTTCTGGGTGAGTTGAACTTACTGGACGTTCTAGTGTTTATAAACATTATAAAGGGTTAAAACGTGAGCTCCTGCCCCGTTATGAGCCGCAGGTCCTTTCAGGCTCTCATGGTCCGTTTGTTTTATATAGATGGTCTTTGTAGTTCTTGATTGCGGTCAGTAGTCCAGCTGGTGTGTGTTGTGCTGACTGAGAATGATCCTCCATCATCCTGCCCACAAACCACAGCAACAGATGACGTACTGTCTCTGATTCCGTGTCCACAAGGGGGCGCAGTGAGGTGGAGGAGTGTGACGGTGTTATACCACATTCATATTTAAAACATATATAATAATAAATGATATAAATGATTGATGGTTAGATTTGAACCCGTTTTCTGTGTGTGTTATATTTATTTATTTACATATTTAATGATTTTAATGAGGGTGGCACGGTGGCTTAGTGGTTTAGCATGTTCTCCTCTCAGCGTTAGGATTCCAGCTTTGAATCCCCATCTGGGTGGAGTTTCCATGTTCTCCCCGTGTCCGCGTGGGTTTCCTCCCACAGTCCAAAAACATGCCTCAAGGTCAATCGAGTTCTCCAAATTGCCCCATCTGCCCAGCGCCTGAAACGTTCTCCCCTGGATGGGCATGGGGAACACCCCCCCCCCCCCCCCGCGACCCTAATATGGATGGATGGATCATTTTAATGTACGTCCTCACACGTCATGAGTAACGCAGTGCTGCACTGTCTGCTTGTAAGTCGTTAGGCCGCCACTAGATGGCGGTAATGTGCTGTAAGAGCAGGTTTTAGTCCTTTTCAGTGAGTGGAGGTCTCACCGTGTGTGTGTGTGTTCTCCGCCTTCAGGTGAGCAGAACGGCAACCGGAACCCGGGCGGCCTGCAGATCGGCGACCTGGTGAACATCGACCTGGACCTGGAGATCGTCCAGTCCCTGCAGCACGGCCACGGCGGCTGGACGGACGGCATGTTCGAGACGCTGACCACCACGGGGACGGTGTGCGGCATCGACGAGGACCACGACATCGTCGTGCAGTACCCCAGCGGGAACAGGTCGGTGACCCCGGGGGGGGGGGGGGGGGGTCAACGGGTCAGGCCGAGCGGAGAGTCTTTACGACGGATGATGATGATGTGCTGAATGGGGCAAAAAAAAATTTTTTTTTTTTTTTTTTTGTGTCCAATTGGCATGTTCTCCTTTTGTCCGAGTGCGGGTTCCGAGTGTGGGATGGCGTGCGTTCAGTGTGACGGGTGAACGAGTTGTCGGTGGTCATGGCGTTGCGTTCCGCAGGTGGACGTTCAACCCGGCGGTGCTGACCAAAGCCAACGTGGCGCGTAACGGCGAGGTGGCGGCCGGCGCCGAGGGCGGCAGCTCCCAGTTCATGGTGGGCGACCTGGTCCAGATCTGCTACGACATCGACCGCATCAAGCTGCTGCAGCGGGGCCACGGAGAGTGGGCGGAGGCCATGCTGCCGGTGAGACGCCACGCCCCCATTCCGCCCTCACACCACATCACCTTACACTCCTCCGCTCCGTCTTGGTGCCCTCTTGTGGCCACGACACGTTTAAAAAATTTTATTTTTAAATTTTATTTATTTATTTTTTTTTTTTTTAAATTACATTAAAACACGTTTTAATTTAACGACGAGTCCAAATGGAATCGAGGAACCTCATTCGTTACTCAGCCCTCACACCGCATCACCTCACACTCCTCCGCTCTGTCTTGGCGCCCTCTTGTGGCCATGACACGTTTTAATTTTTTATTATTATTTTTTTTTATTTTAAATTAAACTAAAACACGTTTTAATTCAACGACGAGTCCAAATGGAATCGGGGAAACTCGTTACTCAGCCCTCACACTGCATCACCTCAGACTTCCTCTGCTCCGTCTCGGCGCCCTCTTGTGGCTACAACACGTTTAAATTTTTTATTTATTTATTTTTAATTTTAAATTAAATTAAAACACGTTTTATCGAGGAACCTCATTCGTTACTCAGCCCTCACACCACATCACCTCACACTCCTGCAATCTGTCTTGGCGCCCTCTTGTGGCCACGACACGTTTTAATTTAACGAACCATCATGTGACCCGGCGTGGTGAGGGTTACGACTCCTCATGGTCCTGGGTTCGAGCTTTAATCCCGGCGTCTCTAACATACAGAGCGTCTGATTCCTGAATTTGAATCGACTCCTCTGAGTGAATCTGCACTTTATAAAGTGATGTAACGTTCTGAAATCGTTCTAAACGTTTTGTCTTGTATTGACGAGCCTGAATTAATATTATAATTAACGCTCGGATTGTTTCCGGACCGTCTGTAAAGTCGTTAAACGCGGCGTCCGGACGATTCAATTAACGCAGCAACGACAATTAAATTAAACGTCAATTAAACGATGATTAAACATCCGTCTCACAGTCCATAAGGTTGTGCTGCGGGTTCGAATCCCCTCAATGTCTTAAATTTAATTAAATACAGATACAGTTAGACTGTGCTGCAAACGGGACCCCCGGTTACAGATGGAGGTTGAGGTAAGGGCCACGCCCACAGCCGCTCACACTGCGGGTGCGCTCTTCTGTCGTAGACTTTGGGGAAAATGGGCCGCGTGCAGCAGATCTACTCCGACAGCGACCTCAAAGTGGAGGTGTGCGGGACGTCCTGGACCTACAACCCCGCCGCCGTCACCAAAGTGGCCACTGCCAGCTCGAACATGACCAACGCCTCCGGAGGTAACCCCGACTCACACCCCCGCCTCCTGCTGACGTCCAGAACGGGCCGAGACGGAGAATAACGCTCCTCTGTGGCGCCCTCTAGTGGACACAGCTGGAAAATCTATATTGTGTCAATGAAACTTATATAGATTTGCCGTTTTTTGGACGTTTTTTTGGACGTTTTTTCCCCCCCCGTCAGAGCGCCTGTCCCAGCTGCTGAAGAAGCTCTTTGAGACCCAGGAGTCGGGGGACATCAACGAGGAGCTGGTGAAGGCGGCGGCCAACGGCGACCTGGCCAAGGTGGAGGACATCCTGAAGAGGCCCGACGTGGACGTAAGCCGTCTCTCGTTTATCGTCGTCGTTCCGTTGTTCTGTCAGCATTCCGGGCGTCCCCCCCGTGTGTCCCCTCCCCACGTCCCTCCGAACTCCCGAAATCCCGAACGGCGGCTCGTCCCTCGGCGTGGAGACGTTTCCAGATCAAAGGGGCCCTCAAAGGGTTCCGCGCATGAGCTCGCCGTCCCCTTAAAGCGCCGATCCAGCGGTTTACCTAATGAGGCGCGCCCTACCCGAGGTGGGGGGGGGGGAGAGGGGGTGTTCCGGTGCTTCCCTCGAATGTTTTCTGCAGAGTCATGCCCTTTGTTAGAAGTCCCCGCGTGTCCCCTGCCGGCGGAGCTCCCGTCCAATCAGACGGCGCGATCCGTTTCCATAACGAATGAATCGGCGTCCCGATGCGTCCCCTCCGTTTGATCGCGTCTTCACCTTTTATAAGTGGACTTGTAAGTGGACAGCGTTCCCCTCGGCCGCGCCGCGTTCCGCCCGCCTGACCTTCTCCGCCGCCTGCAGAGGGCTCATTAGCGTAATAGATGTTTGCATCGTCCGTCCCGCCGCGGCCCGGCGCAGCTCCCCCCGCAGGACTAATAAGAGTGGAGCGGGGGGGAGGGGGGGGTGTAGATAAAGGGGGCGAGTGGCCAAGCGACGCGCCCTCCAGGACGAGACGTGTCCGGCCAGCACTTCAGCGCGCGTTCTCCCGCATCAATATTCACGGCGCGGCTCCGAGTTACCGCAGCGCTGCGGACGGCGTCCCGGGTTCGGACCCCGCCGTTCCGCCGCAGGATGATTCAGGGTTCTGCGCCTCCCCCCCCCGCAGGTGAACGGGCAGTGCGCGGGCCACACGGCCATGCAGGCGGCCAGCCAGAACGGCCACGTGGACGTCCTGAAGCTGCTGCTGAAGCACAACGTGGACCTGGAGGCCGAGGTAACGCCACACATCCACCGGGGGGCGCACCACAGGCACACCGTACGAGGGGGCAACCGGTGCATAAGTAGCAAGGCTTCGGCTTTATGAATCGTTTTGCAGAATCGAATTTTTTAAAAAAAAGCCCCACGGCTTAGTGGTTTGGCATGTTCTCCTCAGAATTGGGGATCAAGGTTCGGATCCCAATCTGGGTGGAGTTTGCATGTCCTCCCCGTGTCCGCGTGGGCTTCCTCTGGGTTCTCCGGTTTCCTCCCACAGTCCAAAAACATGGATTCAAGGTCAATTGAGTTCTCCAAATTGCCCCATATAGAGTGTGTGTCTGTGTGAGTGAGTGTTCAGTGACAGATTGCCCCCCTGTCCTGGGTGTATCTGCCCAGCGTCCGAAAAGTTCTCCCTTGGATGGATATGGAGAAACCCCCCCCCCCCCCCCCCCCCCCCCCGCGACCCTAATAGAGGATAAAGTCAAGATTCCTTCCACAGTCCAAAAACATGGATTCAAGGTGAATTGCATGCTCTAAATTGCCCCATATAGTGAGTGTGTGTGAGTGAGTGAGTGTGTGTTCAGTGATAGATTGGCGCCCTCTCCTGGGTGTATCTGCCCTGCGCCCGCCCAAAACCTATGGGGAACCCCCTATGTGACCCTAATAGACGATTAAGCAGAATATATTTAATAATTAATTAAGAATTTTAATAATTAAAAAACAAGCTTTGATTCATAAAAGTGTTTATTAAAAACTAATTCGTTAATAATCAGGAATTTTGTGATGTCATCTAGTCCGATTTTTAAAGAGAATGCTGATCATGTGACCGGTTTCTATCACAATGAAATACCACCATCTAGTGGCCACATTACAGAATGCAGTTTACCAAACATATCAGGAAATCTAATGT
The DNA here is from genome assembly GCA_019802505.1 of Corydoras sp. C115. Taxonomy (NCBI): domain Eukaryota; kingdom Metazoa; phylum Chordata; class Actinopteri; order Siluriformes; family Callichthyidae; genus Corydoras; species Corydoras sp. C115. The sequence goes on along the minus strand of JAFMOC010000208.1, from coordinate 375,037 downwards.
GTTGTATATTCATACCGTTATCTAACGTTCCACCGTTTAAGAAGCGCTGCAGCGAACAATCCCAGAAATCTATTATAATAATTATAATTACAACTTAATTAATTAGTAAGGATGAAGGTTCTAGATGAGGTTGTGGAAGGTCGGCGGTCTGTAAGTGTTGGTTGAAGCACGTGATGTGAATGTGAAAGGATAAGGACGGAGACCGGGCGGTGCACCACGCCGCGTTCGGCGACGAGGGCTCCGTCATCGAGGTTCTGCAGCGGGGGGGCGCCGACCTGAACGCCCGGAACAAGCGCCGGCAGACGCCGCTGCACATCGCCGTCAACAAGGGTCACCTGCAGGTCGTCAAGACGCTGCTGGACTTCGGCTGCCACCCGAGCCTACAGGTGAGCCGCCGGGAATCGAGTGCCGAGTGATTCAGTGAGTCGGCGTGTTTTCACTGAGTCTCGTTTTAATGATTATTTTTACAATCCGCTTCGTTTGCGTCGACCTCGTTAGCCCGTTAAACGGACTGCGGCGGCTTCGCCTTCCCCGCTTAATTAGCGTAGTGATTTCCGATGCGTACACGCGGAACCTCGTGTTGTCCTGACGGATGGGGTTCGGGGTTCGCCTTAATCGATGTGAAATGCCGCCCCCTGCAGGACTCCGAGGGGGACACGCCGCTGCACGACGCCATCAGCAAGAAGCGGGACGACATGCTGTCCGTCCTCCTGGAGGCCGCCGCCGACGTGACCATCACCAACAACAACGGCTTCAACGCGCTCCACCACGCCGCGCTGCGCGGGAACCCCAGGTACGTCCCGCTGGTTCTCCTCACGTCTGTACTGCCGGATGTGGTGCTCGTTAGAGCTGTGTTTTGCATGTTCTCCTCATCGTCCAGAAGCTCTGGTTACTTTTCCGTGTTGGGGGAGTTGCTTTTTCGCCCCATGAGCGTTGGGGGCACCCTCCCGTCAGTCCTATCCAAACGTGCGTGTCCATGAGCTCATGTATGCCGCGGTGGGAGGAGCTTATTGGCCTATTTAACCTCTTCAGAGGGCTCTCTCTCTCTCTCTCTCTCGGTTAACCGAGGCGTGTGGAGTGTGTTTTTGGACTCGGGGGACGGGGGGGACAGTGTTTATTAACTTTGTGGAAGACGGAGTGTTGGTGTCGGCGTTTATTGCAGACGTGTTGAGTGGAGGTTTGGTTCTGTGGCGCAGTCCGTCCTGTCCTCGTCTCCGTCTTTAGATCTATGACCGTCCTCCACCTCACTGAGGTTCCCACCGGTGCAGTCTTCTCTGAGCAGCCCGCACAAAATGGCCGTGTGTGTGTGAGTGTGTGTGTGTGTGTGCGCGCACTTTCATAATGGAACTTCCTCACTTTGACTTTGTCCCGTGTCCTTGGCGTCTTCCGGTCTTTAACGCCGTGAGACGAGCGAGGTGTTAAACTTTTAAAGGCGTTTCCACGTCGACGTCATCGCATATGTAAACAGGTCGATTTGCATATCATCACAAAAAAACAAAAAAACGGTGGCGCCCAATCAGAACGATGGATTCATCTGACGCACAATAGCTAAAAATCACCGGCGTGGAGAGAACAACCGATACACACCACTGACGACGCATGAATCAATTAAAAAAAATGACCAATTGATTAACTAATTGTGTTAATTAATTATGTTTTCTATGGAAAAATTTGCCCATTTTCTACTACATTTTATACTTCCCAATTAATTTAGGATAAAGTCATTTAACATGATATAATAATAAATATTATTTTAGATTGGTTTGTCTTATGTTATTTTAAGACTTTAACACGTTTACCGTGTTTCCGTTACTAAGCGTTTCGTGGTCGTCATGTGCAGCTTTTTTTTTATTATTAATTTTATTTTAAGACTTCTGTTATTAGAGCGTTATTAAGGTGGTCGTCCTGTGCAGCTTCTCTTAACAGCGCTCATGTTTTCACATCAGTTTAAATACAGTCAACAAAAAATATATAGTCAACATGTATAATCCATAACGTGCATAAGGAGAACCGACTCATTAGCTGGTGATTTTAATCGTTTAAAGTCAAATATTTGCGAAAACAAAATATTCCTCCGTCGTTCTAATGAGCTTTCTATTAAACCTGAACGATTGAATCTCTTTGATCTTTTGACGAAGCCGTTAATGATGAAGCGTTTGTGCGTTTCAATGGAGCGCTTAAGAGCTCTGAGTTTAATTAAAGAAAAGATGTTTTTTATTTATTATTTTGAAGTTGTTTTAATGCCAAACACAGTTTTGAGATTAATCAACTAATCGAGAAAAAAAACGGTTAGATTAATCGATAGAAAGTTAATTGTTAGGTGTAGCCCTACTTAGGGCTGCAACGATGAATCGATAAAATCGATGATGAAAAGTATCGACAAGGTATTTCATTATGGATTCGTAGTGGCGCACAATTTACGCGTTGCTCGCAATTTCGTAACCGCTAACGTCACCTGCAGCGCTGAAATAATAATAATAATAATAAATAATAAGAACGGGTTGAACGGAACGATTCTAACAAAGTTTAATAAACTC
>JAFMOC010000208.1:347500-367500 GCA_019802505.1 Corydoras sp. C115 | reverse complement strand
TGCCGTATGTTCATATGGGCACATAAAGAAGTATGTACACCAGGCAGGCTCCCCCGGCGGCCCTTACCTTTTTTGGTGGGTATCACCCGGCCCCTGCGTCCCGGCCCCTGCGTCCCGGCCCCTGCGTCCCGGCCGTGCGCTCCTCTTTTTTTTTTTTTTTCCCCTCTTCCTCCCCCTCCTCCCCACGCCTCACACGGCGCTCCGTGCAGTCACACTTCACCATAAGGTGACATTCAGCAGCCCACCGGCCCCAAACCTGTCCTCAGCCGTCCTCTAGAGACGCCGGAGAATCCGCCGGGATAGGCTCGAGTGAAAAAAGGTCCTGGGAATCCAAAAAAATACAAAAATAAAATAGTGCCGTGAAAGACGGGGAGGACCGTCCCGTTCCCCTGCCGGTAAAATCCGCACGCCGGAATCAATCCTCGTCCTCGTCCTCGTCGTCCTCGTCCTCGTCCTCGTCCCGGTGGCGGATCAGCGGCGGGCTGGGACAAAAAAAAAAAAACAAAGAAAAACAAAAAAAAACGAACGAGGTTGATCCAAGTAGAACAGGAAGCTATTGTGAGCGGGATTTGGGATTTGGGCGCTCTCGTACGAGGCCAGAGGTCACATGAGAAGGCTCGTGCCCACTCAGCACTTGCTGGTTTTGTTGCCGAGGCCCCGCCCCGCTCTCTCTCTCTCGTCCCCGGGGGCCGGGGGCCGGGGGCCGGTGCGTCGGATGTTTTGCGCCGGAGCGCGAAATGTTCGGGACCTCTCTAATGAATCTTTGCTCCGGCTTTACACATTCCACAAGTTCGACGCCGCCCCGGATCGACACCCTACCCCCCCCCCCCATCACACATCAACTACCCCCCCCCACCCCCCAACGCTCACCCTGCCGTCGGACACCCGGGGGACGAGTGTGGAAGAAACGAGCAGGACACTTGGACGTGCTATTCCGGGCGATCTTCCGGTGGAGATCCGGGGTGGTGGTGACGCCGTGGCATGACAGGGCGGGGGGGGGGGGCGGAGGGGTGACTGTGCGGAATTCGGAGGGAGGCCGACCGAGGCCTCGCTCTCAGAGCGTTAGTTTGTGTCCTGCCCCGCCGCGACCTACCTGCCCCCCCGAATACCCCGAGTCCCCTGCCGCCGCAGCACAGCCGTCCCTCCACCTCCACCGTGAAACGTCCATCAGAACATCGGAGTCATCCCCTTAAACGAGAGTCTCACCGGGAGGCGCCGGTCCGTGTCTCAGAAGGATCCGTCCTCGTCCTCCTCGTTCTCCTTGTTCTCCTCGTTCTCCTCGTCCTCCTCCTCCCCCTCGCTCAGTGCTGCAGCCACGAGGAGCCGACGAGCCGGAGAACGGGCACCGCAGAGGGGTGGAGGAGGAAGCCGGCGTATCCGCGTGGACCGTAGCAACTTCCAGCGGAACCCCCCCCCTCGCAGAGTGTGGGGGGGAGGGGGGTCCCGTGAGTGACGGCAGGGCGGGAGAGTCGCTCGTCTTCCTCGCAGGAGTCCCGCCGCCGAGCGTTCCGTATGCCGTATGCGCCGGTGCACCTTTTCCTCCGTCGAGCCGGTCCCGGGGTGGAGTGGATGCGTCCGGCGAGCGGGGCGTGGGGCGGACGGCGAGTCGGGGGGGGGGGGGGGGTGGAGGCGTGGATCACCTGCCCGCGCGCCGCACTCCCGCTTATTCGCAATGACCTCCGGCGTGGTTCTCCAGATGCTGCAGCCGTCGGATGCCGACTCGCTGAATCAGCTGCTCTAACCGGGGGGTGGGGTTGAAGGGGGTATGGGGGGGGGGGGAGTGTGCTAGAGCGAACGAGCGAGCGAGAGAGAGAGAGAGAGAGAGAGGGAGAGCACTGCTGAGGGAGGAGGGGAAGCGAGAGAGCGCCTGAGAATGGAGGCACCCTCACCTCCATCCGTACCTCCAGGAGAGAGCGGGCATCGCGGTTCTAGAGCCGTTCCGCTCTAGAACCCTGTGCGCCATCAAGAGGTTCTCCACCCCGTGACGTAGGTTCCGCCTAAACGGCGGATCGGAGCGGCAGGTATAAAGTTCCCTCTCTCTGCAGACGCCGGCGCCCCCCCCTGATCAGTATTCGGCGTGCCGCACCACCGTGACCCGCGACTCGTGGAACCCGGCGGGACCCTCGTGGCTTCCCGGAGAACGTCCTCGGGCGTAGTTCTGGCTCGCGCCGGGACTCCTCCACCTCACACCGGTCCCCCCCCCCCCACCACGCACGTCTCCCCTGGGGCTCGCTCGTCTCCCTCTGACCATATTTAGTCACGCGGTGCATACAGAACCCCCCCCCCCTTCCCCCCATATACCCCCACACAGGCGCATGCACGCGCTCCGGGAAGAACCTCCCGTCCCGCCGTTGCGTCTATCGATCGTCCGTCCCGAGGCTGCGCTATCGCGGGAGGCACTCGCACGGCTGCCGCTCTATTTTTAGGACTGCCAAATAAAGTGGTCTCTCGTGGTTCCGCTCGTGTTCCCCCTTCACTTCGTTCCCTTCATCCAGCTCACCGTAATGCCCCCCCCCCCCCCCCCCCCACCTTTTTTTTTTTTTTTTTTTTTTTTTTTTTTTTTCTCTGACCCGCACTCTGCTTTAGTACCCTTTTAGATTGTGCTGCATGGAGAACAGTGGGCTGCAGAGGTAGAGGTGGTGGTGCACCGGTGGTGGTGGAGGTTATTTTGGGACGGTTATTTGGGATGTAGAGCTAGAAAAATGTTATTTGACACAAATTTTTTTTTGTTTTTTTTTTTTTTGTTTTTTTACAAAATAAAATTCTAATCTTTAATATAAATCAAATATGTTAATATATTAAATTTACGATAATAATAATAAAATATAATTGTATATTAATTCATATATACAATATATTATATGATATGTTTAAAATCTTTAAAACAACTAACAAAAAATTATAATTTTAATATATTTTATTTATAACAATAATATATAATTTTATATAAATAACATCTGAAATATATTATATAATATGTTTAAAATATAAAGTGTAAATCTAATATAAAATATAATTTTTAAAATACATTTAATATATTTGTGAGGTAAACAATTCAGAAATCTACAACAACGAGGCAAAAAAATATTATTAGTGCTCAAAAACAAAAAAATATAATGATGTAAATGTTTTTTTGAGTTCTTTTTAATATCTATAAATTGAAATAAAAAAAACACAATTACAATCTTAATTGTCAGAATAAAATAACCAGATTTGTATATTTTTTAGTTTATTACACATTTTTTTTGTTTATTGTAAATATTTTTATCACATGGCATAAAAAAGACCTTTATTTTGTATGTTTTTGTAAAAAAAAATTTTTTTTTTTACATTAAAGAAAATAATGGGTTAAATATCGCCATGACGACCCAATCTCAGCACAGCAGTGAGGTTGTGCACTCCGGTTGCTACAGCGTTTCCTTCGTTATTAATTTGCTTCCACAGGCGTAATGTTCTGTTGCCTAGCAACATGTAAACTACAGCACGGTTCCGCTCGTCGTAGTCCCGTCTCGGTTGATGTAACACTCTGAACAAAGTATTTCAGACTCAAAATTTTTATTTTTTTAATTAATGATCCCGCGTTAATTTAATTTTAACTATTTAATACAATTTTACATAGATTTTTATAATTAATAAAATGAAATTAAAAACACGAGAACTCGGATGTTATGAAATCATCTGAACGAACGTTGTCTCTGGTGATGATATTATGGGATGTCGGGCGGTTCTGCGTTTTTAAAGCTGACTTTGTGAGGGTTGCGTGTTCCGCAAGAACGTCCGAACGTCCCGGGACCGATGTATGGCTTTCATTAGGCGTCCCGTCCGTTCCACTCTTTACCCGGCCCCCGTGTGTTCTTCAGCACCGGGGCACCGGACCCTGGGCCGTTCTCTCGTTCTCTCGTTCGCCCCGCACTCGCAGCTGATCTCTCACTCTGATGTTCCTCACCGCAGAACAATCCATCCATCATCTCCCGCTTCATCCTCTGTTAGGGTCGCGGGGGGGGGGGGTTCCCCATGCCCAGCCAGGGGAGAACGTTTCGGGCGCTGGGCAGATGCGATGCGGAGCAATACAGACCAATCAGATGATTTTGTTCTACAGGAACCTTTTTATAGTTCTCAAACTGATAGAGGACGGTTCCACTTGTTCAAATTGTTAGAAATCCAGAATTAAATACTAATAATTTGGATCGTCATTGTGCTGGGAAATGTTTTCTCTTACTGTTAGAACCTTTCTGCAGTTCTTGGAACCATTGGAGGCAGGTTCCTATTTTAGTTCCTTTATATTTTTGTAAATTTAGATTGATCTGTTTAGCAGACGATTTTCGCTCGATTTCATGTAACGCTGAATATTACAGACCAATGAGATGTTTTTGTTCTAGAGGAACCTTTTTATAGTTCTCAAACTGATATGAGGGTTCCACTCTTTTGTCCTGTTTATATTATTAAAAATCCAGAACCACGATGTCATTAAATACTAATAATTTGGATCGTCATTGTGCTGGGAAATGTTTTCTCTTACTGTTAGAACCTTTCTGCAGTTCTTGGAACCATTGTGGGCAGGTTATTTAGTTCCTTCACATTTTTGTAAATCCAGATCTGTTTAGCAGACGAATTTCACTCGATTTCATGTAACAGTGAGCCATACAGACCAATCAGATGATTTTGTTCTACAGGAACCTTTTTGTAGTTCTCAAACTGATAGAGGACGGTTCCACTTGTTTGTCTTGTTTGAATTATTACAAATCCAGAATTAAATACTAATTATTTGGATCGTCATTGTGCTGGGAAATGTTTTCTCTTACTGTTAGAACCTTTCTGCAGTTCTTGGAACCATTGTGGGCAGGTTCCTTATTTAGTTCCTTCACATTTTTGTAAATCCAGATCTGTTTAGCAGACGAATTTCACTCGATTTCATGTAACAGTGAGCCATACAGACCATTGAGATGTCTTTGCTCTACAGGAACCTTTTTGGAACCTTTTGAGAACCGTTAACGGGTTCCTCTTTTTGGTGCAATTACATCATCACAACGCTGGAACAATGTCTCAGCAGACGTTCTCGACCGAAGTGAAGCTTATTTAATCCTGGGTTCGGAGTGAACCCGCCCCTCCTCCTCCACCCCCCCTCCTCCTCCTCCCCCCCCCCCTCCACCCCCCCCCCCCCCCCCCCACCCCGCAGTCCATGACGACCCAATATAATAAGTGCTGAGTTCGGATCGTGCCGTAATGAAGGTTCCTCGTCCATCAGGTGGAACCCTCGGCGGTGCTGCGGGTGATTTGTGGGGGGTTTAAAGCGGGGGTTTAATTAGCTCCGCCTCCGGGCCGCTCGAAGACAAACGGCTCGCTTGATGTTATCGCTTCCCGCTCCGTTCTCTGGGCGGCGGCCGGACCGTTCTCGCCCGTCCTCGGCGGAACCGCCCGGGGACCCGTTTCCTTTAAATGGGACAGCTTTAAAGGTGAAGGCTGCTCTATAAAAACCTTTATTGTCCTGCGGAGCTTGTTCTGGGTTTGTTCTGCGGTTCCGACTCGTGCGTCCCCTTGACGCCGGGACGTTCCGTGTCCTCGTGACGGCTCTTTTTTTGAGTGGACGCGGCGGTCATCGGAGGCTGAAGCCGTCCGTTAAACTGATTTACCGGCGGGCGTCTCGACGGTCGTTCGGTTCTCCAGGTTCCACTTTCTGTCCTGTTTGGTTCTTGTCTTGTTTTTCATTAAGGACTGCGTCTTCACGTCTACATTGAGGTTCTCGTAGAACCTGCATGATGAGACGATGTGTTCTAATGGTGTTTTTTCAATATGGGGCAACCTCATGCAACCTTTCCCCTTAAAGCGTGCCTCCACCCAACTCGGTCAGAGAGTGGTCATCGCGTCATCGCAATAGAACGTCCCAGATGCGCCGTGCCAAGTCCTAGCAGCGTGTCTCAATCCCCAGCGGAACAGGAGCGAGAGGACGAGTCAAGTGGGGAGAACGTAGCCCGTCCACCTAAAGGGTCAGCTTTCAAAGGGGTCACTCTCTCACCTCCTCTCATCTGAAAAGTCCCTCTGCAGGACCGCTGGGGGGGGGGGGGGGGTTACCCAAATTCACCCAGAGGAACATGTGACGTTCCATCAGGAGGACCTGGTTCAGAGTCTCAGTTCCAATTCATCCCAAGGCCGCTGGACGGAGCGCTCGTCGCCCAGCCCGTCCACCCTCCTGATTGTTTCTGTCCTATCCCTGCCGTCCCCCTTTAGAGGTGGCAGGACTCTGCTCCGAGCTTCCGCGGGTTCTGCCGTAACGAATTACGGAGCACGCCGGGTTCTGCCCGGACGCTCCCGAGGGACCCGGCCGTCTCCGGGTGACCCGGTTCCGTCACGCCTCTCCTTCACCTCGTCTCGTCTCGCTCCCCGTTTGTCTCTCCTCGTGTCTTTTAACCTCAAACCAAACGGGAGGTAGAACCTCGGATGAAGACCCGCCCACATCCACAGGCAGGTGGAACCTCAGCGTTCTTGAGTTCCTGCAGGATGAGGGTGGGGGTGTGCATGTCACATGACCTGTAATCAGTACCGATGATGTCATGCGTTCCGATGCGACCCTGATATCGCTGATATCGAAAAGATATCGCTGTATTGAATATCGGCGATGTTCCCCGTATCGTCGCTCCCTCAGATCTGATTCCAGAAGCACTGACACCTCGGTTCTCAGAACATCTCCATCACCGGTTCTTCGTCCGGGGGGGGGAAGGGGGTATTTTAAGGGTCTCTCACACTCATGTAGCTCATTTTAAACACGGAGGTTCTTCTGGTTTTTTGGGCACCGTGCCAATTATGTTGAATTTACTATTAGAGTGGTGGATTTTAAATGGGGGGGGTGGTTCTACCAGAGGAAACTCGTACAGAAACAGGGAGAACATGCAAACTCCTCCCAGATCGGGATTCGAACCTGGATTGTGAATAAATCATGTAAAGAGGTGGAGCTTTAACATTCTGGTTGATGACAGGTTCTACGTGTGTGTGTGTGTGTGTGTGTGTGTGTGTGAGAGAGAGAGAGTGTGTGTGTGTGTGTGTGTGTGTGTGTGTGTGTGTGTGTGTGCAGAACATGTACTGCAGTGCAGCTACCTCACTCTGCAGCCCTTAGTGTGTACCTCACTCCCAACACAGCTCTCTCTCTCTCTCTCTCTCGTCGTTCGCCCGTGTTCTCAGTATAAATAAAAACGGGAACGTTGTCGCCCTTCAGTGGAACCCTGATGCAGATCTGGGGGCTGATGGATGTATTATTATCCTCCGTATGGATCCTCCTCATTAGCCCCGCCCCTGTTCCGCTGGGTTCCCCACCCCCCCTCCACACGTTCCCCTCACCCTGGGTGGAGTTTGCATGTTCTCCCCATGTCCACGTGGGTTTTTTCCCCACAGTCCAAAAACATGGATCCAAGGTAAATTGCCCCATATGGTGTGAGTGTGTAACCAATGATAGATTGCCCCCATGTCCTGGGTGTGTCCGCCCACCGGCCGAGACGTTCTCCCCTGGATGGGCATGGGGAACCCCCCCCCCCCCTTCCATCGATTAAGTGAGGATAATGAATGAATGAATGAACGTCAGAGAGTCGAATCTTTAACGAGTTGAGTTGAGTGATTCGCGAGGTCTTTGATCTTCTGATTGATCTGAGGACGTTTGATACTCAAGTCATCAGGTTGCCCCATCGTCGCTGGGCAGGTTGCCCCATCGTCCGCAGTACCTCGTCAGATCTCCCGTCATCGGACGCAATGACTTTTAAAATATAACCTGATGATGACGCAGCGCCCCCTGTTGTTGTCTCTTACAGCGCCATGCGAGTGCTGCTGTCCAAGCTGCCCCGCCCGTGGATCGTGGACGAGAAGAAGGACGACGGCTACACGGCGCTGCACCTGGCGGCGCTGAACAATCACGTTGAGGTGGCCGAGCTGATCGTCCACCAGGTAGCGCCGTCCACAAGGAGCACTCACACACACTCACACACACACACTCGCTTTGGAGGGGCCTCAGGGGGACGGTCCTGGAGGAAGAGACCCCTAAAGGGGTGGACAGGACAGCCCCATACACCCAGGACAGGGTGCCAATCTATCACTGGGAACACACTCACACACACACACTCTATATGGGGCAATTTGGAGCATTCAATTCACCCTGAATCCATGTTTTTGGACTGTGGGAGGAAACCGGAGAACCTGGAGGAAACCCATGTGGACATGGGGAGAACATGCAAACTCCACCCAAGTTGGGATTCAAACCTGGAATCCCCAGGGCTGAAGGGAGAACATGCTAAACCACATCCCAGCATTGAGATACATCCATCCATCCGTGTGTGGTGGGGGGGTTCCCCATCCAGGGGAGAACGTTTCGGGCGCTGGACAGATACACCCAGGACAGGGGGGCAATCTATCACGAGACACACACTCACTCACACAGGCACACTCTATATGGGGCAATTTGGAGAATTTAATTCACCTTGAATCCATGTTTTTGGACCGTGGGAGGAACCCGGAGGAAACCCACGCGGACACGGGGAGAACATGCAAACTCCACCCAGATGGGCTTTCGAACCGGGAATCCCTAGTGCTGAGAGGAGAACATGCTAAACCACTGAGTCCCGAACCCGACGTCCTCTCGCCGCAGTGGGAGCTGCAGCCCGTCCACACCGGGGGCAGTGTCCTCAAACTGCGGTCCCCTCACCGCGTACTCGGTTCTGTTCCGCCGCCGGCGTCTCCGTGAGAACGTCTCGTCCCTCCACACGGGGACGCTCTGAGACGAATCAGATTCAGCTCTCCGTCTCTGCGGTTCTCTGTTCCAGGGGAGCGCCAGCCTGGACATTCAGAACGTCAACCAGCAGACGGCGCTGCACCTCGCCGTGGAGCGCCAGCACACGCAGATCGTCCGGGTAAGACCTTCCTCCTCCTCCTCCTCCTCCTCCTCCTCCTCCTCACCTCCCGAACCCGGGACCAGATCCAACAGAACGTGCTCCCAACACCACGGGTCCAATGCCTGCCCCCCGTCTCCGTCCCCGTCCCCCAGAACCGCAGAATTATCCCCTGCACTTTACATTAAATCAGGTCCAAGGACTGTGTGTGTGTGTGTGTGTGTGTGTGTGTCTGTGTGTGTGTGGAATACAGAATGGAGGATGACTAGGGCGCCATCTTGAGGACATATGTGGAACTTGATTCTTAATGCTTTTCCAAATATCCATCCATTACCTTCAGCTTCATCCTCTACTAAAGGATAGTACGGGGGGGGGGGGGGGGGGGGGGGGGGGGGGGGGTTCTCCATGCCCATCCAGGGGAGAACATTTCGGGCGCTGGGCAGATACACCCAGGACAGGGGGGCAATCACTGAGCACACACTCACTCACACAAACACACTCTATATTGGGGCAATTTGGAGAACTCAATTGACTTGATCCATGTTTTTGGACTGTGGGAGGAAACCGGAGAACCCGGAGAAAACCCACACGGACACAGGGAGGACATGGAAACTCCACCCAGATTGGGATTCGAACCAGGAATCCCTAGTGCTGAGAGGAGAACATGCCAAAGCTCTGTTCAGAGCGTTCTCTGATGATCCACAGTTAATAATAATAATAATAATAATAATAATAATAATAATAATATCATTGTTATATATTATATTATTATTATTATTATTATTATTATTATTATTATTATTGTTATATATTATATTATTTTTATTATTATTATATATTATATTACTATTATTATTATATTATTATTATTATTATTATTATTATTATATTATGTTTTATTATTATATTTATTATATTATTATTATAATTATTATAATTATTAATTATTATTAAGGTGGTGGATGTTCTCAGTTCTGCGGGGACACTGATGTAACCTCCACCACGTTAATAAACCCTCTCAGTGGGGGTTCAGATCGTTAGAGAACTCGTTAATGAGGAACAGAGAACGCGTTAATTACCCGACGCAGCGGCGCCTTAAATCAACAGGACGACGGGTTCGAACCGACAGCTGAGATACACTGCATCAACAAGAAACACTAACACTGTGTGTGTGTGTCTGTGTGTGTGTGTGTGTATATCTGTGTGTATCTGTGTGTATCTGTGTGTGTCTGTGTGTGTGTCTGTGTGTGTGTCTGTGTGTGTGTCTGTGTGTGTGTCTGTGTGTGTGTCTGTGTGTGTCTCTGTGTGTGTGTGTGTGTGTGTGTGTGTGTGTGTGTGTCTGTGTGTGTGTCTGTGTGTGTGTCTGTGTGTGTGTCTGTGTGTCTGTGTGTGTGTCTGTGTGTGTCTCTGTGTGTGTGTGTGTGTGTGTGTGTGTGTGTGTGTGTGTGTGTGTGTGTGTGTGTGTGTGTGTGTGTGTGTGTGTGTGTGTGTGTGTGTGCAGCTGCTGGTACGAGCGGAAGCGAAGCTGGACGTGCAGGATAAGGACGGGGACACGCCGCTGCACGAGGCCCTGCGCCACCACACACTGTCTCAGCTCCGGCAGCTGCAGGACATGCAGGACGTCAGCAAGGTGGAACCCTGGGAACCCTCCAAGAACACGGTACACACACACACACACACACACACACACACACACACTCTGTCCATTACACCGCCGCCCAACACGTCCATCAGGGGGCGCCACTCTGCAGAGTGAACCACGACCCTCGCTCACCCTCACTCACCCGTCCCGTACTGCGGCACAGCGAGTCCCCCGCAGAACCGCGGGACCGAAGACGTATACCCCCCCCACCCCCTGGGGGACAGAAGACGTGCCGTTGAGACTGGAATAGCAGCGATTCCCCCCCCCCCCCCCACCCGCAGAACCGCGGGACGGAAGAACGGAACAGCAGTGAGTTCTGATGAGGACACGCCGCAGACGGAACCCTCATTAAAATCCGCTGCACGTCCCGCCGCCGCATCAGAGAACCGAATGTCCCCGAATGTCCCGGCCCAGCGGCCCGAGCGGAGCAGATGTTGGACGCCGAGTCGGGATGCGATCCAGAACACGAGCGCTCCGTCTCTCAGGGTCTCATCCCAAACCTGTCCCACGCGGTTCCACAGACCTGCAAAGGGTTCTACACTCTACCACCAAAAGTACTCCCTCACCCGTCCTGACCCATGTGATCTGAAGTGACGTCCCGGTCCTGATCCAGAGGGTTCTAGAGGACGTGGTTCCAGCCTCTGCAGCTCCATCCTCGAGGTTCTAGAGTGTGTTGATGGGAATTTTGGAGTGAGGTCTCACACCGATGTTGGACGAGAAGGCCTGATTTCACGCGCCGCCACTTTAAGGGCCGGCGGTGTCCCTCACGTTCCGTTCATATTGAGCAGAACCTTAATGTGCATTAATAACATACACACTCTATATGGGGCAATTTGGAGAATTCAATTTTTTTGGACTGTGGGAGGAAACCGGAGAACCAGGAGGAAACCCACGCAGACACGGGGAGGACATGGAAACTCACCCAGATGGGGCTTCGAACCGGGAATCCCTAGTGCATGGGGAGAACATTCCAAAAGAGAACATGCCAAACCACTGGCGTCCTTTGGCGTCTGATGACCTGATGTCACGCGCCGCCACTTTAAGGGCCGGCGGTGTCCCTCACGTTCTGCCACATTGAGCAGAACCTTTTGAGAACGCCGCCTCGTCCACCCTCAGGTCTCAGTTCTGCAGTGGACTCATGAAGGTGGTGGAGTCTGAAACAGGCTCTAAAGCACCACCATGTGCATGATCATCCACCTTAATGTGCATTAATGACATGATGCTGGTTGATTAACCCGCGTCTCCGGTTCCGCAGCTCATCATGGGTCTGGGGACTCAGGGGGCGGAGAAGAAGAGCGCCGCCTCCATCGCCTGCTTCCTGGCGGCCAACGGCGCCGACCTCACCGTCCGCAACAAGAAGGGTCAGTCCCCGCTGGACCTGTGTCCCGACCCGAGCCTCTGCAAGGCGCTCACCAAGTGCCACAAGGAGAAGAGCAGGTACCCCCCCCCCCCCCCTCCCGCGCCGCGGAACCTCCTCCGTGTCCGGCCCGTCCCCACGTTCTAACCGTCTTGGTCCCCTCAGCGGACAGGTGGGCTCGCGCAGCCCGTCCCTCAACAGCAACAGCGAGACGCTGGAGGAGTGCATGGTGTGCTCGGACCTGAAGCGGGACACGCTGTTCGGACCCTGCGGACACATCGCCACCTGCTCGCTGTGCTCGCCCCGCGTCAAGAAGTGTCTCATCTGCAAAGAACAGGTCCAGTCCAGAACCAAGGTACCGCCCGCATACAGAACCCCAATCCGTCCGTCCATCATCTCCCGCTTTATCCTCTATTAGGGTCACGGGGGGGGGGGGGGGTGGGGGGTTCCCCATGTCCATCCAGGGGAGAACGTTTTGGGCGCTGGGCAGATACACCCAGGACAGGGGGGCAATCCATCACTGGACACACACTCACTCACACACACATACACACTCTATATGGGGCAATTTGGAGAACTCAATTGACCTTGATCCATGTTTTTTGACTTTGGGAGGAAACCGGAGAACCCGGAGGAAACCCATGCGGACACGGGGAGGACATGGAAACTCCACCCAGATGGGGCTTCGAACCGGGAATCCCTAGTGCTGAGAGGAGAACATGCCAAACCACTAAGCCACCGTGCCGCCAGAACCGGAATCATCCACCTTAATAACTCCACAACTTAAACATTCCACTCACATAATTAAACGAGCTCATTAATTATGCGCAGCCTCGTTTATATTACGGCTCTTTCCCTGATTTGCGTCGTTAATGAAGCGAGCGCTCGGCCCGCGGGCCACACGCCGGGTTCATTCATTACATCCTAAAGTTTTATTAAATCAGACTCAGCACTAAAGCTGCTCGCACGGCCACGCCCTCATCCCTCTCTCTCTCTGTCTGTCTCTCTCTCTGTCTCTCTCTCTCTCTCTCTCTCTGTCTCTGTCTCTCTCTGTCTCTGTCTCTCTCTGTCTCTCTCTGTCTCTCTCTCTCTCTGTCTCTGTCTCTCTCTCTGTCTCTCTCTCTGTCTCTCTCTCTGTCTCTCTCTCTGTCTCTCTCTCTGTCTCTCTCTCTCTCTCTCTCTCTCTCTCTTCTCTGCGGCTCGTCTCTCTCTCGCTCTCTCTCTCTCGCTCTCTCTCTCTCTCTCTCTCTCTCTCTCTCTCTCTCTCTCTCTCTCTCTCTCTCTCTCTCTCTCTCTGTCTCTCTCTCTCTCTCTCTCTCTCTGTCTCTCTGTCTCTCTCTCTCTGTCTCTCTCTCTCTCTCTCTCTCTCTCTCTCCTCCACCCACAGATCGAGGAGTGCGTGGTCTGCTCTGATAAGAAGGCGGCCGTCCTCTTCCAGCCCTGCGGTCACATGTGCGCATGTGAGAGTAAGTCGGCCACCCAACACGCCTCACCCACCGTTCTGCACCGGAGAACCCGCGTTTACTTTAGATCCCCAAAATGATGCCCTGCATTACCGCAGAATGAGGGGTAGGGGGTGCAAGAGCGAGTGTGCGTCTGGCGTGAATAATGATCTGATTTTTAATGATCTAATTAAATCGTATTTAAATTGTGTGAAACAATTTCTGCTCTTTACTAGTTACTCACTTATTTATAGTGTAGTATTTATTTATAGTATAGTATTTATTATAGTATAGTATTTATAGTATAGTATTTTTATAGTATTTATTTATAGTGTAGTATTTTTTTATAGTATAGTATATTTATAGTATTTATTTATAGTATAGTATTTTTTATAGTATTTTAATAGTATACTATTTATAGTGTAGAATTTTTATAGTATTTATTTATAGTATTTATTTATAGTATTTTTATAGTATAGTATTTTTTATAGTATAGTATTTTTTATAGTATAGTCCCCAGAGTTTCTCAGTATCACAGTCGCTGTGAAGTATGGAGAATAGTTTTGCGATATATTGATTCAGTATTGATATATTGATTCAGTATTGATTCAGTATTGATATATTGATTCAGTATTGATATATTGATTCAGTATTGATTCAGTATTGATATATTGATTTAGTATTGATATATTGATTCAGTATTGATATATTGATTCAGTATTGATATATTGAAATCTCTTTTTTTTTTTTACTTTTTTTTTTAAAAGGTCTATGAACCTCACATACAAATCATTCCGATTAATAATATTTTATTTATATTTTTATATTATTTTAATGAAATTAGATTTTATATCTTATTTTATGTAACGTTGTTTTTTTTTTTCTTTTTCTTTTTGCAAATAAGCCGAAATATACAGTTAAAAATATATATTTTGTTAATTTTCTTTTATTTATTTAAATTTTTTGTTATCCGTCTGCCTCATGGCCTGTGGAGCTTCATGCGCCCCCTGGTGGACAAAGCGCAGTAGCACATCTAGCGGTGGTGTAATTGCCCCGTGTCGGTGTGAGCAGCAGGTTCTCACGGTTGAATCTGACGTTCTGTTCGCATCGTTCTCTCTAATTAATGCAAATGAATCTGCCTTTGATCTCAAACTTTTAAAATTAAAACAAAGTCCAAGTCATTTATTTAAATAGTGATTTTTTTTTGTTTTTTTTTACAATATCGTTTTAAAAGCCTTTAAACCCCAAAGAGCAAAACAAAGAGACAGCGGCAAGACAAAACTCCCCGTTCTGTTGATATCTTAAGGACGAAACCTTGTGAGGACCTTGTGAGGACCGAGGCTCGGCGGGGGACTCGTCCTCATCCTCCATCAACAGTGTAGGACGGCGGGTCGTATCTGTCTCACGTTTTGTTCTGGAGGTCGTTAGATGTTCTACACCCTTTAATGATGATGATGATGATGATGATGATGCTCTCTCTCTCTCTCTCTCGCCCGCCCGCCCGTCCGCCCGCAGACTGTGCCAGCCTGATGAAGAAGTGTGTGCAGTGTCGCGCCCTGGTGGAGCGGCGCACGCCTTTCGTCCTCTGCTGCGGAGGGAAAGGTATGGAGGATGCCACTGATGATGAGGACCTTAGTGAGTGAACTTCCACAAGCTTCCCTCCGTTCCTTCTTTTGATTTGGTCCCATCGTTCCGTCCTGTCTTTGCTTTGATGCTCATCTCCATCTTCCCATGCGGCTCCACCAGCGTCCCCTGTCCCGCTCCACCTCATCCACCTTCTGTCCCTCACGATGTCTCTCACGGAACCCAAACGGGGGGGGGGGGGGGTCAGCAACCCATCGGCGTCCACGTCAGAAACATTCCCATTCCTTTGATCTGAGATTTGAATTTGAGATCAGAACCCTGGACCGAACACCGGTGTCTGACCTCACGGACGCTCCTCTGAGGGGACAGGGATCAGATTCAGGACACGGGACGCTGTCTCGGGTGGGGTTCTAAGGGATGGGGTTTTGGAACGTTCTCTCAGTTAAAGATGGGCTCACGTTAGGACAGTCAGGTTAGAGTCGCGTCACGTGGAGGAGGACGGAGGACGGTGAAGGTCCGAGGTGAAGGTGTCCTCGTAGTTTTGTCCTCTGAGTTTGAGACAGATCCTTTGATCTTTTAATTGAAGCTCCGTGTAGGTTCTCTATTTTGGAGGTGGAGTTCTCTATGATTGGGACTTTGGCGTGACTGTTGGCACACGTTTGTGTTCTGTGTCCTCATCTCCATGTCCTCATCGTCAGCTCCGCGTTCCGTCTTTTCTGTTGCCTCAGTTTCAGTTCAAAGGGACACTAGTGTAAGTTCACTTCGGGATCGGGTCGGTTTTCAGCCGGTTCCGGTTCTCCACGCTGGTCCCCCACCCAACACTCGGTTCTCCACCCACACAGGTTCTCCACGTCACACAGAGTTCTCCACGCTGGTCCCCCACCCACACTCGGTTCTCCACCCACACAGGTTCTCCACGTCACACAGAGTTCTCCACGCTGGTCCCCCACCCACACTCGGTTCTCCACCCACACAGGTTCTCCACCCGCACTGGTTCTCCACGTCACGCAGAGTTCTCCACGCTGGTCCCCCACCCAACACTCGGTTCTCCATGTCACACAGAGTTCTCCACGCTGGTCCCCCACCCAACACTCAGTTCTCCATGTCACACAGAGTTCTCCACGCTGGTCCCCCAGCCCACATCAGTTCTCCACCCACCCTGGTTCTCCACATCACACAGAGTTCTCCACATCACACAGAGTTCTCCACACTGGTCCCCCACCCCACATCGGTTCTCCACCCACCCTGGTTCTCCACATCACACAGAGTTCTCCACGCTGGTCCCCCACCCTACATCGGTTCTCCACCCACACAGGTTCTCCACATCACACAGAGTTCTCCATGCTGGTCCCCCACCCTACATCGGCTCTCCACCCACACAGGTTCTCCACGTCACACAGAGTTCTCCACACTGGTCCCCCACCCACACTCTGTTCTCCACCCACACAGGTTCTCCACCCGCACTGGTTCTCCACGTCACGCAGAGTTCTCCACGCTGGTCCCCCACCCAACACTCGGTTCTCCATGTCACACAGAGTTCTCAACGCTGGTCCCCCACCCCACATCGGTTCTCCACCCACCCTGGTTCTCCACATCACACAGAGTTCTCCATGCTGGTCCCCCACCCTACATCGGTTCTCCACCCACACAGGTTCTCCACATCACACAGAGTTCTCCACGCTGGTCCCCCACCCTACATCGACTCTCCACCCACTCAGGTTCTCCACCCACACAGAGTTCTCCAAGCTGGTCCCCCACCCCACACTCGGTTCTCCACCCACCCTGGTGGTCCAGTGGAATGCATGCGTGTGGTTGGTTATCGCTGTCCCGGCGTCTGCGTTCCGTCGGTCCCGTTTTTAGCTGCGACACCCACGAGACGTTCCGCTGTAGAGAACCCCCCCCCCTCCACCGTGTGTGGCGTGGTTTAGATGGGATTCCTGTCGTCCGGCCGCTTCGGGTTCTCGGCGGGACGGAGGTGGACGTGACGAACACCACCCGGCTGCAGATAACGCCCGGCTCCTCAGACTGACCCCTCGGGTTCTCACCGTTATCTTCAGACGGAAGGCTGAGAACCGGAATGGGAACGGAACCTCGGACTCCTCCTCCCTGCGGGGGGGTGGGGGGGGGGGTGACTCATATAGTCCACATACCTAAAAGATTCATTAGATAAAAGTAAACGACTCACCTATTTGATTCGCATCCGATTCGCCGTCCAGAGGAGCGTCAAGTGAGGTCAGGCGCCAAGGGCCGGACTCGCAGTCTGGGTTCCGATTCATCCCATAGGTGATCGGTCAAGAAACTTTATATTTGCATAGAGACCCACCGGCCACTTTATTAGGTACGGACGCTACACCCATCACCCATGTGATCAGCTCCACCCCCCCCCCCCCACACACACACACACACACACACACACACACACAAACACACACAAGGATGGGGTTTGTAGTTCTGCGGTTCCATTCCGTAGTTCCTCTATGGACTCTGTTAGTTCCCTTTGCCTAAGAGGATCCACCACCCTAATAATACCTGCCTTGTGGGGGGTGGGGGGGGTGTCCTGATCATCAGGGATTAAAGGGGGTTAACGGAGTGTGTAGAACACACACACACACACACACACAGTGTTTACCAGTTGAGTACATACCCATCTGGTACCAACAACCATGCCAAGGTGAAAAGCCCTGGTCTTTAGGGTCCCCCCCCCCCCCCCGGACCATGGACCCTGGATCGTCCGAGCTGCCCCCCCCGAGATGCTGCTGTTAATTAACTGCCCCTCCCTCGTTAACCCCGACGTCTCGCCCTCACTGCCCTCTAATGTGAAGCCGGTGGTGCGGGGCAGGTGGTTGCAGGGCAGGTGGTGCGAGGCAGGGGCAGGTGGTGCGAGGCAGGGGCAGGTGGTGCGGGGCAGGGGCAGGTGGTGCGGGGCAGGGGCAGGGGCAGGTGGTGCGTGCCGGTGTGTAACCCTGTGACTGGTTGCTTCTCAGCAGGGGGCTCTAACTCAGTGGCGGGGGGCCCGCAGGACCTTCTTCAGCCCAACAATCTGGCCCTGAGTTGGTGTGAGTATTCCGATTCGTCCCCTCGGTTGTGTCCCTCGTCAGGCCCCGGGCCCCGTACGGGAGCGTCCTCCCGCCGGGACCTCCCTCTCGTTTAATCAGACCCCGTCCGCGGGCGCCGGGCCCCGGCCGGACGCCGCTCCTCTGACCTTCTGCCGCTCTTCGCTCCACAGCCAGCGGGAACATCCCGGCTCTGCAGAGGGACAAGGACAACACCAACGTCAACGCCGACGTCCAGAAGCTGCAGCAGCAACTGCAGGACATCAAAGAGCAGGTGAGCAGAACCTCCCGCCCACCGCACCCACCTGTACCTACAGTCAGTTCTCCTGGTGGAGCTTCCATGTTGGACGTTCTAAGGTGTAACGTGGACCCTGTCCGGTTCCTTTCAGACCATGTGTCCAGTTTGTTTGGACCGGCTGAAGAACATGATCTTCATGTGTGGACACGGGACGTGCCAGCTGTGCGGGGACCGCATGAGCGAGTGTCCCATCTGCAGGAAGGCCATCGAGAAACGGATCCTGCTCTACTAGAGGTCCACCTCCTCCACCCGCGCCCTGGTTCCTCCACCTCCTCCACCCACAGCCTGGTTCCTCTAACATCTCCACCCACACCCTGGTTCCTCTAACATCTACACCTCCTCCACCCACAGCCTGGTTCCTCCACCTCTCCACCCGCGCCCTGGTTCCTCCACCTCCTCCACCCACAGCCTGGTTCCTCCACCTCCTCCAACCACAGCCTGGTTCCTCCACCCACAGCCTGGTTCCACCACCTCCTCCACCCGCGCCCTGGTTCCTCCACCTCCTCCAACCACAGCCTGGTTCCTCTAACATCTACACCTCCTCCACCCACAGCCTGGTTCCTCCACATCTACACCTCCACCCACAGCCTGGTTCCTCTAACATCTACACCTCCACCCACAGCCTTGTTCCTCTAACATCTACACCTCCTCCAACCAAGAGCCTGGTTCCTCCACATCTACACCTCCACCCACAGCCTGGTTCCTCTAACATCTACACCCCCTCCACCCACACCCTGGTTCCTCCACATCTACACCTCCTCCACCCACAGCCTGGTTCCTCCACCTCTCCACCCGCGCCCTGGTTCCTCCACCTCCTCCACCCACAGCCTGGTTCCTCTAACATCTCCACCCACACCCTGGTTCCTCCACATCTACACCTCCTCCACCCGCGCCCTGGTTCCTCCACCTCCTCCACCCACAGCCTGGTTCCTCTAACATCTCCACCCACAGCCTGGTTCCTCTAACATCTCCACCCACACCCTGGTTCCTCCACATCTACACCTCCTCCACCCGCGCCCTGGTTCCTCCACCTCCTCCACCCACAGCCTGGTTCCTCTAACATCTCCACCCACACCCTGGTTCCTCCACATCTACACCTCCTCCACCCACAGCCTGGTTCCTCCACCTCTCCACCCGCGCCCTGGTTCCTCCACCTCCTCCACCCACAGCCTGGTTCCTCTAACATCTCCACCCACAGCCTGGTTCCTCCACCTCCTCCACCCACAGCCTGGTTCCTCCACCTCCTCCACCCACAGCCTGGTTCCACCCCCCCCCCGATCCTCACCCACGCCTGCACCCATGATAAGCTGAGTCCCATCATGCATCAGTGTTACGTCTTCGTCCTCTTGGTTCTTCGGTTCCGTTGGTTCTGCTTCACTGTCCAATCAGAGTCCTCGTTCATAGAGGGTCCCTGCACCCCGCTGCACCCGGTCCACATTTCAGAGTCGACTTCCCCATGCAGGCCACGGGCCGGATACACCGGAGACCACCGGGGAGCGCTGTGGGACCGACACGGAACCCTGAATATACAGAATAAGAGTCCTGAACCTGAAAGACAACACAAATCAGAAAATTACAG
Source organism: Corydoras sp. C115 (assembly GCA_019802505.1). NCBI lineage: Eukaryota > Metazoa > Chordata > Actinopteri > Siluriformes > Callichthyidae > Corydoras > Corydoras sp. C115. The sequence continues at coordinate 347,681 of JAFMOC010000208.1, read as the reverse complement.
AATAAGAGTCCTGAACCTGAAAGACAACACAACTCAGAAAATTACAGAATAAGAGTCCTGAACCTGAAAGACAACACAAATCAGAAAATTACAGAATAAGAGTCCTGAACCTGAAAGACAACACAACTCAGAAAATTACAGAATAAGAGTCCTGAACCTGAAAGACAACACAAATCAGATA
>JAFMOC010000208.1:322500-342500 GCA_019802505.1 Corydoras sp. C115 | reverse complement strand
TGGACTTTGTTCGGAGTTCAGATCCCGTAGATTACAATCGATCACATCAGCCATTCTCAACCAGCGGGACGCCCGTTCATTCAGACGTCTGCTCCCTCCGTATCTGCTCGTCCTGATTAGAGTCCTGCTTGGGGGGGGGGTCAAGGAGGGGGGGTAGGAGGGTGGTGGTAATTGTGCTGGACGGGGGTCTGGAGCCTATCCCGGCGCTCGCTGAGAAAGTGCAGGAAGTTCAGTTCGTATCGTCGCACTACGCAGCAACTTTTGCTTGGGGGGGAGGTCAAGGAGGGGGGTGGTCGTGATAGTTGTGCTGGACGTGGCTCTGGAGCCTATCCCGGCACTCGCTGAGAAACCGCAGAAAGTGTATTTCGTATCATCGCACTACGCAGCGCATCGTTTGGAAGGAAACCCTTGCAAATGCCGAGGGAGAACATACCAACTTCCCTGCCTTGCCCTGCTTCTGACTCATTGAGTTGAGCGTGCCGGGGACGGACCGGGCGAGCGTCTCGTCCAATGACCGACCGACCGAGCGTCTCCCTCCGTGTTTAATGACAATAGTTTGGTTCCAATTGGACGTCGAGCGTCCACTGCCCGGTTCATCGGTTCTCCGTCCCTTTGGTTAGAACCACGTTTGATTTGGACTCTAAAGCAGGGAGGAGAACCCGCTCTGATGGGCGAGGCGATGTGTAACGTGAGAACGCTGGACGCTGAGTGTTGGGATATTTGTGCGTCGTCTATCGATCCGGGGTTCGACCCTCGGCCGTAAAAGCCAGATAAGGGAGTTAGGCATTAACTCGCGCCGGGGTCACGCCGCAGTCGGCTGCAGAACCGGAGGAGGTTTGGAGAACCGCAGGCCCGGTGGACTCTGGAACATCGATCTGCGAGTTCTCTGATCCCAATGAGATTAACCCTCTTTAGGGGCACGTCCTCCACCTTGCCGAGGTCGGCGAAATCGCATGGTCTTGTGTTTATGACTTCTTCTAACTGTTGTGGAAACAGTTTGGGGAAGGCCCCCGTGTCTGTTACAGCCTGACTGCACGAAGGCGGGGCCGTACAGAACCTCATTCCCATCCAACACCACTGGGATGAACTAGAACCGAGATCCAGGTTGTCTCATAGAAAGTCCATACAGAGGCGTGGATGCTGATGTATGTTGGAGAACCCGGGGACACATCCGATGACATGTGATGACCCTTTAATGACATAGAGGTCGGGTTCCGAGCTGGGTCCATGTGAGGAACGTTCTCAGACCCCGGTATTCACGGTGGGAGGAGTGAGGCGCGTCCTCCCTGCGCCGTTTTAATAAAGCACCCGCCCGAGCGCGGGCAGGACCAAGGTCAGAACGCGGCCTGAGAACAGGACACCTGGACGTCCTGTTTTCCACTCCGTCTGTGTGCGCCGAGGAAAACACAGAGGGTTGAGAACCGAACTCCAAACCACAGCTGTTCCCCTCCAGACCCCCTCTGAACCTCACAGTCTTCAATGGAAAGAATGGGTTCATTTGGGTTCCACCTACAGAACCCATCTGGTAAACGTTCTGAAGGCCAGCTCACCGGGTTTATGTTCTTGAATGTGGTTCCCCAAGCCCATCCAGGGGAGAACGTTTGGGGCACTGGGCAGAAACACCCAGGACCGGGGGAGGGCAATCTATCGCTGGACGGACACACACTTTATATGGGGCAATTTGGAGATCTCAATTGATTTGATCCATGTTTTTGGACTGTGCTCCTCTGAATTTACTCATCATTATGAACTTCACTGTGTTTTGAACTCTAGAAACAGCAACATCTCCACCACCACCTCTAACACCATCACCACCCCCACCACCATCACCACCAGCACAAACATCACCAGCCCCACCAGCAACATCTCCACCACCAGCACCACCACCACTCCCTACACCATCATCACCACCACCACCTCTAACACCATCATCATCACCACCACCGTCACCACCCCCACCATCACCAACCCACCATCATCATCACCACCTCCTCTAACACCATCATCAGCACCACCACCACCAACCCCACCAGCACCATCTCCAACCCCAACACCAGCACCACCATCACCACCCCCACCAGCACCTTCATCACCCCCACCCCCCACAGCTCATCCAGCAGGGGTCAGCTTAATAACTGATACCACTCTTAATATTGTAAAACTTATATAATATAAAAACCTCACGCATCACGGTGGATGATTCTCAGTACTGCAGTGACACTGACGTGTGTGTGTGTGTGTGTGTGTGTGTGTGTGTGTGTGTGTGTGTGTGTGTGTGTGTGTGTGTGTGTGTGTGTGTGTGTGTGTGTGTGTGTTTAAACCCTGTATCTCAGAGGGGTGTCCCATGACGTTCTTCTTAATCCAAACCCCCGGCTCTGTGGTCTCTCTGATAACAGGTGTATGGAGGCGGAGTCCAGGAGCCGTGGTGACGGGGGGGGGGGAGGGGGGCGAGGCGGGGGGGGGACCCGTAAGACGGAGTCTCTGGGTCAGCATGAGGTTATCCTGACCCTGGTTTGAGCCTCAGCTGCAGTGTTTATCAAGGTAAGGAGGCAGGAGGCAGGGGGCAGAGGCCAGCGGGGGGTGGAGGAACCCGCTGGAGGTGTCTGTCAAGGATGGCGCTGCGCTCGCTCTGCCCCGGAGCCGCAAGGCCGTATCGGGGGAGTGCGCCAGATAAACAGGACTAATCATGTTCTGGTGACCCTGGGAGGTGAGACGGGGCGGCGGGGCCGGGCGGGGCAGGACGGGGCGGGTGGACGTGTGGGTGTGTGAAAAAGCCGTTCCACCGTAAGAACCGGAGAACCGTCTGCGCCCCAAAACCGACCCGGAACGTCCCGGCTCTGCACTCCGGAATGAGAGGTCTGCGTGGGGGGGCGGGGCGGGGGGGCGGGGCATGGGGTTACCCATTAACCCACCCGTTAACCCGGTTAGTGATTGGCGCGCGGCGCTCTGAGGTGGGGTCCGTACGCACAGGTGTCCCCTCATCCACCCCGGCCCTCGGGCAGCTCCCTCGCACGGCTGACGGGGTTGTCTTCCTGTTCCCCCCCCCCACCATCACCCCCCCCCCCACCATCACTCCCACCGCCGCAGTGCACATCCTTATCCTGCCCCGCTCAAGAGCCCCGACGCCGAGGCGCCGTGTGCAAAAGCGGAGGACGGCCTCCTTCTTTCCCTCAAGGTCAGGACGGGGGGGGGTTCAGGAACCGTACTGAAAGGGAACCTTGTTTGGATGGGAACCACCTCAGGAACCTGGGAGACGGAAGGCTCCCCGCTGTACGATCTGAGCGAGGTCCGTTTACAGACGGAACCGTCAACCAGTGGGCTCCGAAGTCCGACGGTCGGTTCCTGGTCGGTTCCTGGTCGGTTCCTGGTTCCTTGTGTGTGCCGGCTTCTTCGGTTCCACGGAATAAGGTTTTAAGAAGGAAATATTTACACTACCCTAAAAAAAAAAAACTAAAAAAAAACATAGAACCCCCCCCCCCACACACACACACACACACACACACACACACACGACCATCCCGATGTGTTTCCATGACGACCGTGGTGACATCATACCTTATGATGTCATAGTGCAGGTGCCATTGCGACATACGTCATGTCAACCGCGGCACCAGGGTGACTGGTGATTAAAGCACCAAGTTTCAGATTAATTGCCCCGACACCTGAACCACTGTGATACCCCAACACCCCCCCCCCCCACCCAACCGCCTCACACACACTAATGTCCTTTATTCATGACATGAATCAGGACCCCGTCGTTATGGTTACGGTGACAGATTCTCTTCATGGTAACTGGGTTTGAGGTTTTAAGAGTTTAATGGGGACCTAGTATAAGTATACTTATTACCTTGTGTTTTGTATGTTCTCCCTGCCGGTGGGTGTAAGTTATAGAACCCTCACAGCTTTAGACGTTATTTTTTTCTGCAGCGTCGTGTTTTGTGTTTTTTTTTTTTTTTTTAAGATTCAAAATTTTTTTTATTATCATTAATATCACATGTGGTCCATGAGATAAGAACGAAGTTAAGGGTCCCCCCCCCCCCCCCCCGTTATTTTAAATTTATAATTTAAATTTTAAAGAAGAAAATGAGAATTTTTTTTTTAAAATACAGTATATAGATACATGAATTGTAATAATATACAACTACAAATATAATATAGAATATTTTAACTATAAATATAATATATAGATATATGTATATACAGACGGGTGGCACGGTGGCTTAGTGGTTTAGCATGTTCTCCTCTCAGCGCTGGCGATTCCTGGTTCGAATCCCCATCTGGGTGGAGTTTCCATGTTCTCCCCGTGTCCGCGTGGGTTTCCTCCGGGTTCTCCGGTTTCCTCCCACAGTCCAAAAACATGGATCAAGTCAATTGAATTCTTTAAATTGCCCCATATAGAGTGTGTCTGTGTGAGTGAGTGTGTGTACAGTGACAGATTGCCCCCCTGTCCTGGGTGTATCTGCCCAGCGCCCGAAACGTTCTCCCCCCCCCCCCCCCCCCCGTGACCCTAATAGAGGATAAAGTGGAAGATAATGGATGAATGGATGTACATACAGAATATAAAATAAATTTTAAAATAATAAAAAAGTCAATCCTGCATTGTGAATGTAAACTTTGTTTTTCCGTGGCGGCGGGGCCTGGTGGCGGCGGGGCCCGATGGCGGTGTGTGTGTGTGCGCAGCGAGCGTCTGGAGGCCCTCGAGCAAACACAGCCGGGTACACAGAGCCGCAGCCATTACAAGCCGGCGCATTGTTCCCCGCTGATGGAGGCCTGACGTTCACAAGGTGAGAACGTGTGGCTTTAATGTCAACACGCCGCAACAATCCCGCCGCTCTCGCCCCCAGATTAATGTTTAAAAGCCGTCTGCGCTCATTAAGGACGCCGCCGCGCTGCTCCCATTGTTCACGACCAATCAGAACGCAGCGAGGGGGGGGGGGGGGGGGAACCGGGCGAGAGTTCAGGACTTTTACCTTTAATAAGAAAAAGGTAAACTCAAAAGAACGAGAGACGAAATAAAGAAAAACTAATTAAAGGCCAAAACGGAACAATTCATTCATTATCTTCTAATTAATCCTTTACTAGGGTCGCGGGGGGGGGGTTCTCCATGCCCTTCCAGGGGAGAACGTTTCGGGCACTGGGCAGATACACCCAGGACAGGGGGGCAATCTATCACAAAGAACACACACACTCACAAATGACACACACACTCACAATTTGGAGAACTCAATTCACCTTGAATTCATGTTTTTGGACCGTGGGAGGAAACCGGAGAACCCGGATGAAACCCACGCAGACATGGGGAGAACATGCAAACTCCAACAAGATGGGGATTCGAACCTGAAATCCCCAGCGCTGAGAGGAGAACATGCCAAACCACTAAGTGATATAGATTTATATATATATTTAATCATTTATAGCATTGATTATTTATAGGGGGGGGTGACACAGAGGTTTAGTGGTTGGCATGTTCTCCTCTCAGCACTGGAGATCCAGGTTTGGAACTTTTCATGTTCCACCCGTGTCTCTGGGTTCTCCATGGATTCAAGGTGAATTGGCTGCTCTAAATTGCCCCATATATAGTGTGTGTTCTCGGTGATAGATTGCCCCCCTGCCCTGGGTGTATCTGCCCAGCGCCTGAGACGTTCTCCCCTGGATGGGCATGGAGAACCCCCTGCACACACACACACACACACACACACACACCCCCCCCCCCCCCCCCCGTGTGAAACAGGTCGTGTTTTAATTCTTTAACTTTATTTGGGTTCTCTTTGCGTCTCCGCTGGACGTCCTGATGTCCCTGTCCTCTGAGTCCTCACGTGTGTTATTTTAATGAAGATGAAGGTGATGGAGAACCGGCCGGATGGAGAACCTCAGCGATGTGAGCGCACATCTGGACCTTGATCATCTGAGCGCGGCACACTGTGCGTTATCATCCGCGTTCCGGATTATCGTGTCCCGCGTTTGTCTCTTCGGACGTCCTGATAGCAGCGTCCCGGCGTGACGGAGCACCGGGTCCCGAGCCGAGGAACCGGAGGAGCCTGCTGGTTATCTCCTGGTTCTCCTGCGTCACGGCAGACGAGCGGGTGCTGCTGAGGTAACGCTCATTTGCATATCTTGTTTTTGGAATCTCTCCTTCTATTCCTGGAGGGACAGGGACGGGGACGGGGGGGACGGGGGACGGGGGGGACGGGGTTCTTCTCCACAGACCCGCCTTCTAATTAGGTTCTGGTGCTGTCTAAACATTAGGCTCCTCGGAGAACCTGAGAGGTGACGGGGTTGGAGGTGCTAATTAAAGATCTGATAAAGAGATCAACGTTTGATTGAGCTGGTGGGTGGAGGGGGGGGGGGGGTGGAGGGTGGAGGGGGGGTGGGGGGAGTGGTGCTGGGGTCATCAGTGCCGTGTTTCCATATGAAAGGCCCGGCTCGGTTCTGTTCGAGGTGTGAGTGGAACTGTTGACGTCTCATAGATCTGAGGGAACCTCGTCTCAGTCCCGTCTTCAGTGCGCCACCTCGGCCCTCCCTCATCTTCATCATCATCATCATCCTCATCTTCATCATCATCTTCATCCTCATCATCATCATCATCATCTTCTTCATCATCATCTTCATCCTTATCATCCTCATCATCATCATCCTTATCATCTTCATCATCATCTTCATCCTCATCATCATCATCTTCATCCTTATCATCTTCATCATCATCTTCATCATCATCATCCTCATCTTCATCATCATCTTCATCCTCATCTTCATCATCATCATCATCTTCATCATCATCCTCTTCATCATCATCTTCATCATCATCATCATCCTCTTCATCATCCTCATCATCATCATCATCTTCATCATCATCATCATCATCATCATCATCATCATCATCTTCTTCATCATCATCTTCATCCTTATCATCCTCATCATCATCATCCTTATCATCTTCATCATCATCTTCATCCTCATCATCATCATCTTCATCCTTATCATCTTCATCATCATCTTCATCATCATCATCCTCATCTTCATCATCATCTTCATCCTCATCTTCATCATCATCATCATCTTCATCATCATCATCATCATCATCATCATCATCATCATCCTCTTCATCATCCTCATCATCATCATCATCATCATCAGACCCTCCATCGTACCTGCAGCCGGTCACGTTCCACAAATCCGATCCGAAGCCGCAGAACGCTCAGCAGCCAATCACAACGCAGAGCGTCCGGTTCATAATGTCTCAGAGGGCGGGGCCCGCGGAGGGCCGGCTGTTCCATTTCTGATCCAGAGGGGGTCCACGTCGCGGGCGTGTCCGAGTGTCTGCCCTGTGATGAGCCGGCAGCGTGGAGAACCCACCCCGCGACCCACCATGACCAGAACGGAGAACAGGAACCGTGGAGTGAACGTCCCTGTAATTAATATTAATTATATTAATTAGCGGGTGGCACGGTGGCTTAGTGGTTTGGCATGTTCTCCTCTCAGCTCTGGGGATTCAGGTTCAAATCCCCATCTGGGTGGAGTTTCCATGTTCTCTCCGTGTCCGCGTGGGGTTCCTCCGGGTTCTCCGGTTTCCTCCCACAGTCCAAAAACATGGATCAAGGGCAATTGAATTCTCCAAATTGCCCCATATAGAGTGTGTCTGTGTGAGTGAGTGTGTGTCCAGTGATAGATTGCCCCCCTGTCCTGGGTGTATCTGCCCAGCGCCCGAGATGTTCTCCCCTGGATGGACATGGGGAACCCCCCCCCACAACCCTAATAGAGGATAAACGTGTCCACGTGGGTTTCCTCCGGGTTCTCCGGTTTCCTCCCACAGTCTAAAAAACATGTGTGGGCGTGTCTGCCCAGCGTCCAAAACGTTCTCCTCTGGAGGGGCATGAGGAACCCATAAAGGAGCGAGTGGACGATGGATGGATTTATTTATTTATTTCTGTCCATGTCCTTAGAAGTTCCAGAGAACCGAAGGAATCGACTTTCATTCGATTCTTTCCGACCGATTCTCCCGAAGCGGTCAGACGGGAACCTCGGGCACCGCGAATGGTTCCAGGAACATGGGGAACCTGAGAACACGGTGCCTCCTCGAAACCGTGGCCGTGGAAGCGGGTCACGCGCCCTGAGACCGAAACGACGAGTCCGAGTCAAAAGCCGCTCGGTCGTGGGCGGAGGTGACGTTCTGTTTGTCCACCGAGTCACGGCTCGCTTTTCTCTGCGGCAGGTCCCAGAGCAGCGCTGCAGCACTCCCGCCATGAGTAAACACGGGGGCAAACAGAGCGCAGCCTGGTACGGCGGGCGGGCGGGCGGGCGGGCGGGCGGGGCGCTCACCTCCACCAGGAAATAAAGGAATCAGCTCTGAGCTGGACGAGCTGATAACGACGTTAATGGAGAAAGTGGATGGAGAACAAAGACCCCGTCACTCCAACCAAACAATCACTGTGTTTCAGCGTCCACGACATGTGGTGGAACCTTCCGGACCCGTCGGCGGTGCGGAACAGAGGGCGTGGCTGTTGGCGGTCATTAAAGGACAGGGGGGCAATCCATCGCTGGACACACACACACACACACACACACACACTCTATATGGGGCAATTTGGAGAACCCAATTGACTTGATCCATGTTTTTGAACTGTGGGAGGAAACCGGAGAACCCGGAGGAAACCCATGTGGACACGGACATAGAAACTCCACCCAGATGGTTCTCCATGTCCATCCAGGGGGGGACACCAATCTATCACACACTCACTCACACACTCTATATGGGGCAATTTGGAGAACCCAATTGACCTTGATCCATGTTTTTTGGAATGTGGGAGGAAACCGGAGAACCCGGAGGAAACCCACGTGGACACGGGGAGGACATAGAAACCAATCTATCACACACCTCACACTCTATATGGGGCATGGAGAACCCAATTGCCCTTAATCCCATGTTTTTTGGAATGTGGGAGGAAACGAACCTGTGCTGAGACGGAAACCGGAGAACCCGGAGGAAACCCATGTGCTGGGAGGACATAGAAACTACTCCCCCAGTGGGATTCGAACTGAAAGGAGAACATGCAAAACACTAAGGCACAGTGCAGCCTGGTCCATAAACATCCATCCATCCATTATCTTCTGCTTTATCCTCTGCTAGGGTCGTGCAGTGGGGGGAGGGGGGGGGGTTCTCCATGTCCATCCAGGGGGGACACCAATCTATCACACACACACACACACACACACACACTCTCTATATGGGGCAATTTGGAGAACCCACACGGACACGTGGAGGACATGCAAACTCCACCCAGATTGGGATTCAAACCGGGAATCTCTAGCACTGAGAGGAGAACATGCCAAACCGCTAAGCCACCATGCCGCACCACTTTATAAATAAATGACACACACACACACACACACACACACACACACACACACCACCACCACGTCAGCGTCACTGCAGTACTGAGCATCATCCTCCACCTGAATAACACCGGCTCTGTCCATGGTCCTGAACATCAGAGAACTCAACTGTCATGGGGGGAGGGGGGGGGGGTTCTCCATGTCCATCGTCCATCCAGGGGAGAACGTTTCGGGTGCTTGGCAGATACACCCAGGACAGGGGGGCAACCTATCACTGGACCCACACTTACTCACACATTCTATATGGGGCAATTAATCCATGCAGGCACGGGGAGCACATGCAGCAACATCCCGTGTTTTCTTTGCCCTCCTCCGGACAGACGCGCCGTACCTGCCCCTCACCCCGCGGGGCGATGGGGAAGCCGGGGCAGCGATGGCGGGGCAGGAGTGAGGTCATGTTTACTTTGCCCTGATTATTTTTAGCGGCGGATGACGTCCCCGCCGATTAGCGCGCTCCTCCGTAAGCCTTCAAACGACCTTCCGCTCCGTCCGCGCGCGGAGACAACGCAGAGGCCTTCAGACGAGCGGCCTATCAGGACGTCTGCCCCGCCGTCTCCACGCCGTCTCCACGCCGGAGTCCTGGCTCCGGATGACGTAGCGGGTGCCGGGGCCGATAGCGGCGGCGGCGGCGGCTTTGAAACAGCTGATCCGGAGCGAGCGCAGGGCCGCCGTGGGCTGACCTCAACTGCAGACAAAACACAGGCCTGGGCGGAGCAGGACGGAGGGGACGGAGCAGGATGGAGGGGACGGAGGGGATGGAGGGGACGGAGGGGACGGAGGGATGGAGGGGACGGAGGGGACGGGCAGGACGGAGGGGACGGAGGGGACGGAGCAGGACGGAGCAGGATGGAGGGGACGGAGGGACGGAGGGGACGGAGGGGACGGAGCAGGACGGAGGGGACGGAGCAGGACGGGGACGGAGGGGACGGAGGGACGGAGGGGACGGAACGGGACGGGGGGACGGAGCAGGACGGAGGGGACGGAGCAGGACGGAGGGGACGGAGGGGACGGAGCAGGACGGAGGGGACGGAGCAGGACGGAGGGGACGGAGCAGGACGGAGGGGACGGAGCAGGACGGAGGGACGGAGGGGACGGAGGGGACGGAGGGGACGGTGCTCGGAAAGAACAACACGTCCACGCAACGCACTTTATTCTCAGACCGCCGCCGCCGATTACGTTCTGCACTGATGACGCCCATCGGCTCCACCAGACCCCGCCCACGTCATCCAACCGACCAATCATAGACTTCATACATATTTAAATCATCCGTCCATTATCTTCTGACTTTATTCTCTACTAGGGTCATGGGGGGGGGGGGGTAAGTTAGGGGGGGGGGTTCTCATCCAGGGGAGAACGTTTCAGGCGCTGGGCAGATACACCCAGGACAGAACGGCAAGCCATCACTGGACACACACTCACACTCTATATGGGGCAATTTGGAGAACTCAATTCACCTTGAATCATGTTTTTGGACTGTGGGAGGAAACCGGAGAACCCGGAGGAACGGACACAGGGAGGACATGCAAACTCCACCCAGATGGGGATTTGAACCGGGAGTCCCAGGGCTGAGAGGAGAACATGCCAAACCACTGATCCAGTGTGTTTTATACTAGATTAATATTGCAGTAAAATCCTTTAACACTTTTATTAATAAAGGTTTTTTTTTATAGTGTGAAACTTAATGAAACGACTTTGTAGTTTATATCATTTTAATTAAGTTTATATCATTTTAATTAAGTTTATATCATTTTAATTAAGTTTATATCATTTTAATTAAGTTTATATAAGTTTGTGAATCCCAATCGTCACTCTGGGCGGCACAGTGGCTTAGTGGTTTGGCATGTTCTCCTCTCAGCGTTAGGGATTCCTGGTTCAAATCCCATCTGGGTGGAGTTTCCATGTTCTCCTCTCTATAAATATATGGTATATACAGTGGGCGGCACGGTGGCTTAGTGGTTTAGCATGTTCTCCTCTCAGCTCTAGGGATTCCTGGTTCGAATCCCCATCTGGGTGGAGTTTGCATGTCCTCCCCGTGTCCACGTGGATTTCCTCCGGGTTCTCCGGTTTCCTCCCACAGTCCAAAAACATGGATCAAGGTCAATTGAGTTCTCCAAATTGCCCCATATAGATTGTGTGTGAGTGTGTGTCCAGTGATAGATAGGCTGGCAGCGCAGAGTAAGAGAGAGTGAGTGAGTGAGTGAGTGAGTGAGTCGTTACTGAGCTCTTGTGTTGCTGGAGCGACGTGAGTGAGTGGGTGGATGAGTGAGTGAGTGACCGTGAGAAGTGGGCGGAGTGTGAGGCTGGCGCGTGAGTGAGTGAGAGGGTGGGTGAGTGAGTGAGTGAGTGAGCGGACGGGCGGGCGAGTGAGTGAGTGGGTGGGTGGGTGAGTGAGTGAGTGAGAGAGTGGGCGGGTGGGTGAGTGAGTGAGCGGGCGGGTGGGTGAGTGAGTGAGCGGGCGGGTGGGTGAGTGAGTGGGGCGGGTGGGTGGGTGAGTGAGCGGGCGGGTGGGTGAGTGAGTGGAGCGGGCGGGTGGGTGAGTGAGTGGTGAGCGGGCGGGTGGGTGAGTGAGTGAGAGTGAGCGGGCGGTGGGTGATGAGTGAGCGGGCGGGTGGGTGAGTGAGTGAGCGAGCGGGCGGGTGGGTGAGTGAGCGGGCGGGTGGGTGAGTGAGTGAGTGAGCGGGTGGGTGAGGTGAGCGGGCGGTGGGTGAGTGAGCGGGCGGGTGGGTGAGTGAGTGGGGTCGGGCGGGGCGGCGGGTGGGTGAGCGAGTGGGCGGGCGGGCGGGCGGGCGAGCGGAGCGGGCGAGCGAGCGGGCGGGCGAGCGGTGCGAGTGAGTGAGTGAGCGGGCGCGGTGCGGTGCGTGCGAGCGGGCGGGTGGGTGAGTGGGCGGGTGATGTGGGCGAGCGAGCGGGTGGGTGAGGTGAGGCGAGCGGGCGGGTGGGTGAGTGAGTGAGGCGGGCGGGTGGTGAGCGAGCGGAGTGCGGGCGCTGGGCGGAGTGAGCGGGCAGCGAGTGGAAGCGAGCGAGCGGCGGGCGGGCGGGCGGGCGGGCGAGCGGGCGGTGCGAGCGAGTGAGCGGTGGGCGGGCGGAGCGAGCGAGCGAGGTGCGGGGCGGGTGAGCGAGCGGGCGGGCGGGCGGGTGAGTGAGTGAGTGAGCGGGCGGGTGAGTGAGTGAGTGAGCGAGTGGGAGTGCGGGCGGGCGAGTGAATGAGTGAGTGGGCGGGCGAGGCGAGCGGGCGAGTGAGTGAGTGAGAGAGTGAGTGGAGCTCTAATGGCTTGTTAAACACTCCAGGTTAATGAGTGATGAGCGAGGCTCTTATCTGTGATTCCTCGCCGTTCGTCAGCCTGACCGCGTCCAGACCTCGGCCACGGCGGCCGTTCACCTCCGACTCAGCGCTGCTGACCCCTCATACAAACATGATCGTGTTTAGAGACGCTGTTATAGAGAACATGAGACGGGATAGGACTCAATTCACTCTGCATCATCTTCACGCAAAAATGTTTCAGAGATACCGGGTTTCTGGATGTACAGAGGAGGAGGATGAAGAGGAGGAGGATGAAGAGGAGGAAAGGGAGAGGAGGATGAAGATGATGAGGAGGAGGTAATGATGTAAACACTGAATATTTGGACTGCTGACTTATTACAGTCTTCTAAATCAAAAGTATGAGGACGGCTCTCACTCACAACTTTAATCAACTTTATAATTAAAGCTGATTGTTTTGCATTCAGGGCGGTGGCTTAGTGGTTTAGCATGTTCTCCTCTCAGCACTAGGGATTCCCGGTTCGAATCCCCATCTGGGAGGAGTTTGCATGTTCTCCCCGTGTCCACGTGGGTTTCCTCCGGGTTCTCCGGTTTCCTCCCACAGTCCAAAAACATGGATCAAGGTCAATTGAGTTCTCCAAATTGCCCCATATAGAGTGTGTGTGTGCCTAGCGATGGATTGCCCCCCTGTCCTGGGTGTATCTGCCCAGCGCCCGAAACGTTCTCCCGTGGATGGGCATGGGGAACCCCCCCCCCCGCGACCCGAATAGAGGATAAAGTGGAAGATAATGAACGAATGAATATTTAATTATCTTCCACTTTATTCTCTATTAGGTTTGTTGGGGGGGGGGGGGGTTCTCCATGTCCATCCAGGGGAGAACGTTTCGGACGCTGGGCAGATACATCCAGGACAGGACGCCAATCTATCGCTGGACTCACACACACACTATATGGGGGCAATTTCGAGCATTTAACTTACCTTGAATCCATGTTTTTGGTCTGTGGGAGGAAACCGGAGGAACCCACACAGACACGGGGAGAACATGCAAACTCCACCCGGATCAGGATACAAACCTGGATCCCCAGCGCTGAGAGGAGAACATGCTAAACCACTAAGCCAGCGTGTTTCACGTGTTGAAGTTTAATTATTAATTTATTCCTGACAGCTCTTTGCCCCCAGGGGTTTGCAGCAGCAGCAGTTTGGGGAAGGCCCGTTCCTGCTCCAGCCTGACTGTTGGGTGATTTCAGATGAAGCTAAAGGCTCTTATCAGGTTTCACGTTTCACTCAAACCCTGATTAGTTCATTTAATCATGTTCACGTGATCTCATCGGATGCAGTGGGAGTTCCGATTCGTGTCGGAACGGTTCATTGGTTTGTTCGGGTTCTAAAGCCTGTTGAATGTCACAAACACGAGCTGCTCGTTCGACACAAACTGGGTGTGTGCCGCCCGCCATGATCTGTGGGAAGGTTGCTAACATGCTCCTATCACACACACACACACACACACACACACACACACACACACACACAACAAAGGTTCCTTTTACACCTGTCCAGGTAAATCATCTACTATTTCCAACAGCCACCTTCAGCCTCCGTCCTGCAGCCCTGCCGCTACGGCTACCTGTCAGAGGAGGAAACGTTTACTGCCCCTCCCATAAACCTCCAGAATAAACAGGTCAGACGTGACACACACACACACACTCACACACACACTCACACACACACTCACACACACTCACACTCACACACACACACACACAAAGGGCCAAATCCACGAATCAGAAACGTTGAGGACCACAGTGCTGCTCACTTACAGGAGCTTTAATCACGTCCCATTCTAAGTTCGGGTCTCTTTGCAGATGTTAATTTCCTAAAAAATTTATTAATGAATAAATAAAGAGGCTTTAGAGAGATTTTGGAGAGATTTTTGGAGAGATTTTGGAGAGTCATTGAGCTCAGAGGCTGATGTTAGATGATGGAACCTGGTTCTCTGTTCTATGGACCATGTGAGATCAAAGGTCTCTGTTTAATTAATGAGGAAATTAAAGAAGATTTAGCTTCGAAATGATTACATTAAAGTGATCAATAAATGATCAATAAATCCTTTATTATTAAATAAAAGACAAATACATCATTATAATGTATAGAATAAAAAAAAACTAATGTTATTATATCAGAATTATATATAAAAATACACCAGCATAATGGAGTATTGCTCTGTGTGTGTGTGTGTGTGTGTGTGTGTGTGTGTGGTGTGTGTGTGTGTGTGTGTGTGTGTGTGTGTGTGTGTGTGTGTGTGTGTGTGTGTGTCTGTATGTATGTGTGCTTGCATGTCTTACACGCTACAAGGTCAAAGTACATCCGGGCAGAGATTCGAGCTGGAACATTTTTTTTTTTTTTTCTTTTCTTTTCTTTTCTTTTTGAAACCAGAACAGAATTTATTTTATAATAATTATAAAATAATAAAGCTTTATTTATCTTTATTCACAATATTACAGATTTACATATTCACACAGTTATAAAGCCGTAAAGTTCCTGGTTGAATGAGGGCAGTGGAGGCTGGAGAACTGAAATACAACCAGATCCTGAAATTATCAATTATTAATTATCATCAATTCCAAAGACATGTTTTATTTATGAGGATGTTTTAAAAATCACTTTATTTACATATAAAAGAACTTTGTGGTAAAAATTGTGTCTAATTGTTATTAACCTTAAATTTTAAGTTAAATATATCTAATTCTTAAAAATATATATTATAATAATATTTATTATCCATACTATTATTGGTATTATTATTATTATTATTATTATTATTGCTACAATTAATATTTGTATTGTAATTGTTTTTGTTCTTGTCAGTTCTTTTTTTTTCACCTGCTTTAAACACTTGTGTGTGTGTGTTTTTTTTTTGTGTGTGTGTTTTTTTTGTGTGTGTTTTTTTTTATTAGTCTTTGTGACTCTAAACGCTAAAGTCGCATTAAATCGCCTGCGCTTTGGGGTTCGGTTCTGTTTTGAACAGAAAATAAAGACAATGCGAAACTTCATGCCTCTTTGTGGAAACGACACGAACTTTTTGTTTGATGCAGAATAAAAATAAACGGGCGGCGAGCCCTCGCGCGGTGACGTCACAACCCGCCGGCTGATTGGCGGGTGCAGAGTGATTAAGCTGCTGATGAGCTCCTCCATCTCCTCCATCTCCTCCATCTCCTGATCAATCCACAATAAAGTGATGTATATTCAGCTGAATGAATTATCGGCTGTTCAAAGGCGGAGAAGGTGGAGGGGGCGTCGCGCGCCCAATGTTTGTGCCCGATTCCTCACCCGACCCTAATGTCCCGTCGACTTAGATAAACTAATTACTGACGGCCCTCATTAGCATAACACTGCGGATCCACAAACAGCTCGCATGCTGATTCCATCAGCCGTCAACCTGTTTCTGTGAGACGCCATCATTATTTATTATTATTTATTATTTATTATTATTATTATTATATAAAAAATTGTACCGCAATCGTTTTGCCAAATCTAAAAATCAAATATCGGTGTATGTTCTCTTTTTTTGTAGGAATGTTTATTATTTATCTTTATGGGCAGCGTTTTTTATTTATTGTGTAAACTAAAAAAATTTTGATTTTTTGACGTTTATATTAGATTTTTTTTAAATGACCTTTTTATTGCATTAGTGGAAATAAACGGCCTAGTTTAACATAACCATAAAAATGGAGCTTCGTCTTCTTTAAATCATCGATTTTAAATGATATTTATTGAAGAATTATGCCATTCGTTTTATTTTACATCTTCGTTTTCCTTTTACACTTTTTTTTTTATTTCTTAGACGCGTTTGTTTCTTTTAAGTCTCGCTGTCGTCTCGATTATGTTCCAGTTAAAATAAACCCGTTTTTCGACTTGATAGTTTTGTTTATTGCCGACAATTTAATCCCG
The DNA here is from genome assembly GCA_019802505.1 of Corydoras sp. C115. Classification (NCBI taxonomy): domain Eukaryota; kingdom Metazoa; phylum Chordata; class Actinopteri; order Siluriformes; family Callichthyidae; genus Corydoras; species Corydoras sp. C115. The sequence goes on along the minus strand of JAFMOC010000208.1, from coordinate 325,902 downwards.
TTAAGCCAAAAATTTAAAAATTAATCACGACTTTATTTAATCATTTTGATGTAAGAGAAATAAATTTATTTAAAATATAAAAAAAAAAAAAAAAAAAAAAAAAAAAAAAAAACAGAAAAGTAATTTACGGCTCCCGTCGGCGGCGTGCCTGAGAGTGAGGTTTGAGCATGCGCAGACTGAGGTCCAATCAGAGGGCCGCTCTGGGGAGGCTCCTCCCTGTTTGAATGATTTTAGAAGTGGACTAAAGTTTGCAGACTGAAGCTGCACTCGGGGTTTTTTTCGCGGAGGCGCGCGGTGTTCTGCAGCGGCTCGGACATCCGGAGCGCACGGAGCCCGATGGAGGCGCAGCACCAGAACCAGAACCAGAACCAGAACCAGGATCAGAACCAGGACCAGCAGCAGCAGTAAGAGGTCAGTGCGCGTTTCCCCCAACACTCCGTCCAGCTTCAGCTCAGGGTTCGTTGTTGTGGGTCAGAACCCGGGCTGGCTCGGTTCGGTTCGGCTCGGTTCGGTTCGGTGTCACCGTTGGCTCTTATCTGCTGAAGGTCTCATCAGGTCAGGGATCTCGGGGTGAAATGTTGCTTGTGGATTCCTCTCTTCGTTTCTCTGACTCGGAATGAGGTGACTCTCTAATTCCAGACTTTAATGACGTTTAAACTCAACTTTACTCGATTCACTAAAGAATATCTTCATTACAATCTTAATTACATCTGCGAAATAATTACATTAATCATTATCTCAAACATCAAGTCTCTTGAGAGTTGAATTATTTGGGGTCACGATACATTTTAGAAGTTGTTTTTCATTCAGATGAAGAAATAAAGGCAGCGCAATGTTTTACTTTCGGGTTTCTATATATAGATATAAAATGAGTCGAGTGCGTATTTGGGATTTTTGTTGGCGCCTTAAAGAGCTGAACAATTTTACCAAAATAAATTATATTACATTGTGGGAAATAATACATTTCTTGACACCTAATAATAATAATAATAATTATTATTATTGGGTAATAAATCCCGACAGTTTTCCTCGATGACGATGACGTGACAGAGGTCGGGTGAACATCTCAGGACTTTATTTGTTTCATCTTAAGCTTTTAAACGATCATCTTTTTTATAAAGACTGTTTTTGTGGAATCGTCGGGGCCTGCTCTCACGACGGCGCTTCTCCTGTTTCGGCTCCTCTGACTTTTTTTAATTTCCATGACTCCCTTTTCACTCCGGGCTTCATAATCCTGCTCTTTTACATTTACATTTGTCCTTTTTGGATGTTTATGATTTAGAGTCACAGATTTGTCCATAATGGAGGAGCATCACTGTCACAAAACAACAAGTTCCTTGAGGGACGTTCCGTTTCTGCGCTTCGAGGAACCTTCAAGTTAAGGTTGAACCTCCAAGGTCCCAGAAAAAAATAAAAATAAAAAAGAGCTTGTTTAGATTTAGACTGAAGAACCTTTAAATGTTCTTCAAGGATTTTATTGGTTTATCGGCGCAGAACATGTTTTAAATAAATAAATCCTTAGTTTATATACATCATAATATAAATATATAATTTAATTGATCAATTTGCTCTGATAAATTGAGCGTGTTGTAATCTAATATAATGTTTTTTTTGGCGTTTTTTATCTGTAATAATTTTTAATATTTCGGTAGATGATGGCCGCAGTCCCAGGGCAGGTGTTCTTATTAATTATTCTTATAATAAAGTATGTATATAAATAAGCTGAGTTGTTATAATATATTATATATAATGATCTGCAGTTCACCTCGTTCTGTGATTAAATCTGAAATATAATTATATAATATTATAACTTTAGGAAGTCTGCCATGGTGAATGTTATTTTCTGGTGCTGTGGACGGCGTCCCCTCCTCTGATCGGTGTGTCCTCCGCAGGTCTCCTCGTGTCTTCTGGGTTTTTCGTCGTCCACGGGCCTCAGACCGGATCCTGGATGGACCTGAGCGAGCACAGCTGGTCCACAGTTAAGCGCGAAGCGTCCAGCAACCCGGGCTCTCCGTCCGAGCAGGGCTGCCTCCACGGGGAGCGCACGGAGCGGCACCTCCCCGCCGAGCTGCGGGACGCGGCGGGACACCGACGCCTGGAGGCGCGGGGGCTCCCCACCTACTCCGCCTTCAGCCACCCGGGCTCGGACGAGGTGCCGCTGTTCGCGGACCTGGACAAGCTCTCGGCGCACAAGGCCGGCCTGGTGGATCCGGGGGACATGTACCCCACGCTGGCGCTGGCTCAGAGCCAGGCCGCCTACGAGTCTCCGTCGGCCGCCTACATGCACTCCAACCCCAACTCCCCGGTGTACGTGCCCACGTCCCGCGTGGGCCCCATGATCTCGAGCCTGTCCTACCTGCAGCCGAGCGCGGCCGCGCAGCCGAGCCACGCCGTCGGCGGCCACTCCGCCTGGACGCAGCCCGCGCCGGAGAGCCCGTCGTCCTACAGCACCGGCAGCCCCCACCGCCGCCGCCGGCCGCTTCCACTACTCCCCCAGCCCGCCCATGAACACCGGCACGGCCCGGGACTCGAGCTACACCGGCGCGCTGAACCCCGGCGGCCGGGAGCAGTACCTGTCCCGGCCCTTGAGCAGCTCCTACACCGGGCCGTACGCTCCCTACGTGGGCGCGCAGCTGCCCCAGATCCCCACCGCCTGGCCCGCCGCCACCTTCGATAACTCCATGCTGCACTCGCTACAGAGCCGCGCCGCGCCGCTCTCCATCCGCCCCGGGCCCGCAGGTTCGAACCCACCGACACGCACAATCCAACAGTTAATAATATACAACCAGCTTTATTTTAATATATTAATTAATAATAATAATAATATATATATATATATATATATATATATATATATATATATATATATATATATATATATATATATATTTGTATAGTGTGTTAATTTTTAAAATACTAGTAGAAACTATGGCTTTAAAATTACCATGAAATATTTATATACAATAGACGATTAAATTAAGCCGAACTGTTTATTATAATGTCCATAATCTTACAAACTATTACTATTATTATTAATATTTTTATTAGCAGTTTCTCTCAATTTATTTATTTATATATATTTATATATTTATTTATATTTTATATATTTATATATTACATATAATTTTTTAAGGATTGCTGCTTATTTAAGTCTTCTCACTTTCTCTTTTCCCTTTTAACATTTAATTTGCATTTATAGTCTTACAAATATCTAAAATACCGCTAATAATAATTAACGGTAAATAAGTCGGACCGACATTAAAGTCGCACATCTGCGCAAACATCTGGACTTGGAGACTTTTCTTCTCTAAAAGCTAAAAATAGTCTTGAATAATTTCCTGTATTAATGTTTATTGTGTAAAAAAATGATTTATAGTAGAGTTTATAGTGCCGGAACAAACA
>JAFMOC010000208.1:292500-317500 GCA_019802505.1 Corydoras sp. C115 | reverse complement strand
ATGTTCTAAACTGTGCACAGACATATAAAAAAAAAAAACTATTCAGCCAAAAGTATGTGGACACGCCTTTACATTCACATATTTAAAAATACAAATCTATTTATATTAATTATATTAATTTATTTATTATATAAATTTTATTAATATTAATTTATATGGAGCATGTTCTCCTCTCAGTGCTAGGGATTCCCGGTTCGAATCCCCATCTGGGTGGAGTTTCCATGTTCTCCCCTTGTCTGCGTGGGTTTCCTCCGGGTTCTCCCATTTCCTCCCACAGTCCAAAAACATGTATTAAGGTCAATTGAGTTCTTTAAATTGCCCCATATAGAGTGTGTGTGAGTGAGTGAGTGTTCAGTGATCGATTGCCCCCCTGCCCTGGGTGTATCTGCCCAGCGCCCGAAACGTTCTCCCCTGGATGGGAACCCCCCCCCCCCACACGACCCTAATAGAGGATAAAGCGGATGATAATGGATGGATGGATATTAATATATATATTAAAGCCAACCTTGGTTGGGGTTGGAGCAAAGGGTTGATACAGCGCCCCCTGGAGCATTTCAGACCTGGGATTTGAACCCACAACCTTCTGATTGACAGCCCAACACCCGCACCACTGATTATAAAGTGATGTTTTTTTAATTGTTGTGTAAAGTTTTAATAACCTTAACAAAAATATTGGTGCAAAAAATTTTGAGGCCTATCCCAGAAAAAATAAGCATCCACACAGACACAGGGAGAACATGCAAACCCACGGGTCGCTTCTGCTACATGGATGTAAACGTTGTCCATGTTCCCCCGCAGGTCAACTCCTCGGCTCTGGTCGGACAGATCGAGGTCCCGGGGACCACGGGGTCGTTAGTGAAGTACCCCGGGCAGGAGGGCCTGTACACCAACGTGGGCTTGATGTCTGCGGGCGACGTCGCGGCGTCCGTGCGGGGGGACTCCTGGTGCCCGATGGCTCTGGCCTGACACTCGTCGGCGGGGGGTCTGAGGCCCGTCTCGCTCTACTCCAGCCCTCTGGGACGTGGTCTCCGGCGCGGTGAAGAACGCTGCTCCCGAGACGTTCTGGAGTGGACGTCCAGACTTCGGTCCACGCTCACCACCTTCCCTCCGCTTCGGAGAACCGTTGTTTTTGTGGAATACACGTTCTGGATGTTAAGGGCCGCAGACCTGGGGGACCTTCGGGCCTCGGCTCCCGGCGCGTCTTCGGTACTTTACTGCATCACGAGCGTCGCTCTGAAGAGTGCCAGGATCAAAGGGAACATTGTTTTACGCGTGTACATTACAGCTACTGGATTTTAAACCCCCCCCACCCCTCCACCACCCAACACCACCACCACCGCCCAACCACCCAACCACCCGGAGCCGTCAGGACCGTGATCGGATTGAGACGGTCGGCGCGCAAACTCAACGGAACGTACGGAAACTGGAATCCACGCGGCGCTCGGCCCGAATTTAAAAAAAAAAAAGAAAAAAGATTGTATTTATGACGCCGGTTGTTAAAATTAATGCTTATATTAAAATAAAGATGACGTCCGTTAGCGTAGGACCGACGCCTCGCTCCTGTTTTAAGTCCTCCCGGCCACTGGGGGCGCTCCTGGCGGGACGTCGATCCTCTGGTTGAATACAGGGTATTTGGATGGAAAGTGTTGCTGATTCTCGCGCTGTTAGCTTCTCGCTCGATTTTTCACGCTGCTGTAGTGATGCGGAGTCGGTTCGCGGAGTCGTGTGAGTCGACTCCCTTCTTTCTGATAAAGGCATTGGTACTCTGATGTGTGGGAGTCGATTCAGTTTGTGAGACAGACGTCCGTTCTTGGTGTGGATGAAGAGCTCGTTAATTAACGCGTACGGTACGACGGATTAGAGACGGAACAGAGCGCTGACTCGGCATCGCGGCGGGGCGGTCCACGGTTCGAGTCCTGAGTGGGGCTGAATGAAGCTCCTCTAGGTTTGATTCCCAAAAATGACTAACTGTGTGTTTGGTGAGTGTTTGGTGTGTGTTTTTATTAGAGGTGTGTGTTTGGTGTGTGTTTGGTGTGTGTTTGGTGAGTGTTTAGTGAGTGTTTGGTGTGTGTTTGGTGTGTGGTGTGTGTTTGGTGAGTGTTTAGTAAGTGTTTGGTGTGTGTTTGGTCAGTGTTTGGTGTGTGGTGTGTGTTTGGTGAGTGTTTGGTGAGTGTTTGGTGAGTGTTTGGTGTGGTGTGTGTTTGGTGTGTGGTGTGTTTGGTGTTTGGTGTGTGTTTGGTGTGTGTTTGGTGAGTGTTTAGTGAGTGTTTGGTGTGTGTTTGGTGAGTGTGTGGTGTGTGTTTGGTGTGTGGTGTGTGTTTGGTGAGTGTTTGGTGAGTGTTTGATGAGTGTTTGGTGTGTGGTGTGTGTTTGGTGAGTGTTTGGTGAGTGTTTGGTGAGTGTTTGGTGAGTGTTTGGTGTGTGTTTGGTGTGTGTTTGGTGTGTGGTGTGTTTGGTGTTTGTTTGGTGTGTGTTTGGTGTTTGGTGTGTGTGTTTGGTGTGGTGTGTGTTTGGTGTGTGTTTGGTGTTTGTTTGGTGTGTGTTTGGTGTTTGGTGTGTGTGTTTGGTGTGTGTTTGGTGTGTGTTTGGTGTGGTGTGTGTTTGGTGTGTGTTTGGTGTGTGGTGTGTTTGGTGTTGGTGTGTGTTTGGTGTGTGTTTGGTGTTTGTTTGGTGTGTGGTGTGTGTTTGGTGTGTGTTTGGTGTTTGGTGTGTGTGTGGTGTGTGTTGGTGTGTGTTTTGGTGTTGCGCTTCATTCAGAACAATAACCTGCAGATAACGGAATAACATTTCGGGAAAATAACGACGAGCAAATCGTTAAGCAAACAAAATTTTTTGTTAAGTAATAACTGTTTTTAATTAAGTTTAGTTTTTTTTTTTTATGTAGTTCGAACCCAGCGGTCTCACATGTCCCCCACCTGCACCTCCGGTTACCCGTTACCGTCTCTTACCGTCTCATCAGTTCCCAAACCCCCCCCCCCCCCCCATCATCATTCATTATTCATGAGGGAGGCGTTAGTTTGAATACAGGGCAGTATTCAGAGTTCAGGACGGTCTCTCTTATTGATGGATAACAGTTCTGAGGGTTTGGAGGGGGACGTTCGGTACATTGCGGCTCATCGGACCAACATCAGACCACGCCGCCACCGGTCCCCCTCCACACTTGACGGTTGGAACCCCAGACGGAACATGTGGAGGCGTCGCATTCGGTTCTAAATGACTGGGACGAATAAGCGAGCGGAACCTCGGTCCAAAAAAACCTCCCAAAATGATGAGCGATTATAAAGCTGTGTGATGCTCCTTAACCCTGTATGTGCTGTGCTGCTCGGACACGCCCTCGTTAGCTCTGTAATGAGCTGATTGGTCACCTGTGTGTTAAAGGCGGGGCTAAGGAACAATGGCCTCAGGCTTAAAGTGTGATTCATGTCTCTGAGGAAGCTTTAAAAAAGAAACAAAAAAAACAGCATTTTAATTAAAACATCACGACGACTTCTGAACGTTATGCCTTTTCTGTACAAAGCATTTGAGCAAAAGTATTGGGACGCTCACACGGTCCACCCACACGTCCGCCGGGGCCTGCTTGCGGGTTTCTGCTGACTCGTCTCTAAATCAGCATCCAAAACCCTGAATTGTCTTTACTATTAAGTATTTTATTGGTTTGGAAACCTCGTCACCCGTTCCTGCTGAACCAGCGGCGACAGGACCGCGTGGCCGACCGCACCGATGTTCTGAAGGATGAGAACCGTCAGGTCAGGACGTGCGGGCGGGCGGGCGGGAGCCAGGTGTCCGTCCGGGGCGGGTGAGTAAGCCGAGATGTTTTTCTTCTCCTCGCCGCTGGAATGATTGCAAAGCGCGTGGATTTGGGTAAAAAGTCACGGCTTCCAAAATACGTGTTCTCAGCGGTCACATGACCGCGGGCCGCCTCTGCAGTCGGGACGCATGAGAACCTGCGATCCGCACGGCGGGCCGCGTGGTGGTGCGCGTGGTGGTGCGGCGGCGGCGGCCGTCGAATTCCGACATCAAAAAGAGAGGAATCTAAAAAACGAGCAAGAATTTAACAAAAAGATCAAAGAATGTGGGAGTCGCCGTTTCCCTTTGAACTCTGAAGCCTTCTGAAGGAACTCTCTCTGTAGTGCACTACGGATCTAGTGCACTATGAAGTGTGTCAGCCATTTTGTAGTGTTCTCCGAGCGAGCTGCTCATTCGGTCGCACGGTTCTTCATTTTAAAAGACTGAAAGGATGAATATTAATATTAATTAATAATTAAAGACCGTCATCGTTCAGATGTTCTTCATTGAGTGGAGGTCGTTTTGGTGTTTCGTGGTGTGTGTGTGTGTGTGTGTGTGTGTGTGTGTGTGTGTGTGTGTGTGTGTGTGTGTGTGTGTGTGTCGCTCTGTGGTGCTGATCGGTTGGTTCATGTTTATTAATGAATTGATTGGTTCCTCCAGCTCGTCACCGATTGGCTCGTCGGTTCCCTGCGTGATGTTCTTTGGTGAATAAAGAGGGAATTAATAATTAAAACATTCATTTTATAAAGTCACGTTTTATTTGGAACAGCTGAAGGTGTGGAACCGCAGGGCAGAGGGTCCTGGGTTTATTCCCAGACAGCATTGCTGGAGTTTGCATGTTCTCCCCTTATGCCTGTGGGCTACCTCTGGGTTCCGTCCACCGTATAAAACTCTGATTGGAGGTGAACCGGACGTTGATGCGTGTGTCTGCTCTGTGATGGACTGGAGACCTGTTTCGGGGTGGTTCCTGTTTTGGGGTAGTTCAGTTTGGGGTGGTTCCTGTTTTAGGGTGTTTCTGTTTTGAAGTGGTTCTAATTTTGGGGTGGTTCTCTTTTGGGGTGGTTTCTTTTTTGGGGTGGTTCCTGTTTTGGGTGGTTCTGTTTTGGGGTAGTGCCTGTTTTGGGGTGGTTCCTGTTCGGGGTGTTGCTGTCTGAGGTGGTTCTGTTTTGGGGTGGTTCCTGTTTCAGGTGGTTGCTTTTTTCTGGTGGTTCCTGTTTCGGGTGGTCCTGTTTTGGGGTGGTTCCTGTTTATGATGGTTGCTATTTCGGGGTGGTTCCTGTTTCGGAGTGGTCCTGTTTCGGGGTGGTTCCTGTTTCATTCATTTAAATTGGTTCCTGTTACACATTTGTTCTTGGACTGAGTTCTTTAAAGACGTGTCTCACAAGCTGAGCTCGTTAAATTAAATGTAATTAGTCCTCATTATGGTTAATGAGACGCTCCTGCGGGAGAACCTGGTTTAGAGTTCTTCAGAAGACGTCTCCGTGTCCGGGGTTTATGGTCTGTTATTGGTTGATCTGAGTGTGCTGACCTTTGGCCCCGGGTTTGATTTACGACTGACTGACGTTCTCGAGCTGAGTACTGTGTTCTACTGCTGATCGCTGTTGGACCCGTGGACCCGAGACGAGGAGGACGAAAGATCAAAGGACTGAGAGTTCACTGATAACACTCAGAACGTGAGGCGCCGCCTCGGCATACGCAAGAACCTTACACACTGCACGGGTTCGAACGTACGACGGGACTGTGTGGGGTACTTACGTATAACGAGGCTACACAGGGTTCTTACGTACGACGAGGCTGTGCAGGGTTCTTGCGTACGAACAGACTGTGTGGGATTGTTACGTACGAACAGGCTGTGCAGGGTTCTTGCGTACGAACAGGCTGTGCAGGGTTCTTGCGTACGAACAGACTGTGCAGGGTTCTTATGTACGAACAGAATGTGTGGGGTTCTTACGTACGAACAGACTGTGTGGGGTTCTTACGTACGAACAGACTGTGTGGGGTTCTTACGTACGAACAGACTGTGTGGGGTTCTTACGTACGAACAGAATGTGTGGGGTTCTTACGTACGAACAGACTGTGTGGGGTACTTACGTACAACAAGGCTACACGGGGTTGCAGGGTTCTTAAGTACAAAAAAGCTGTGCAAGGTTCTCACGTACAACAAGGCTACACAGGGTTCTTACGTACGACGAGGCTGTGCAGGGTTCTTGCGTATGAACAGACTGTGCGGGGTTCTTACGTATAAAAAGGCTGTGCGGGGGTTCTTGCGTACAGCAAGGATACACAGGGTTCTTACGTACGACAAAACTGTGCAGGGTTCTTATATATGACAAAGCTGTGCAGGGTTCTTACGTATGAACAGACTGTGCAGGGTTCTTACGTATGAACAGACTGTGCAGGGTTCTTATATATGACAAAGCTGTGCAGGGTTCTTACGTATGAACAGACTGTGCAGGGTTCTTACGTATGAACAGACTGTGCAGGGTTCTTATATATGACAAAGCTGTGCAGGGTTCTTACGTATGAACAGACTGTGCAGGGTTCTTACGTACGACAAGGCTGTGCGGGGTTCTTAAGTACAACAAGGCTACACAGGGTTCTTACGTACGACGAGGCTACACAGGGTTCTTACGTATGACGAGGCTGTGCAGGGTTCTTACGTACGACAAGGCTGTGCAGGGTTCTTACGTATGAACAGACTGTGCAGGGTTCTTGCGTACAACAAGGCTACAAAGGGTTCTTACGTACAACAAGGCTACACAGGGTTCTTGCGTACGACAAAGCTGTGCAGGGTTCTTACGTATGAACAGACTGTGCAGGGTTCTTACGTACAACAAGGCTACACAGGGTTCTTACATACAACGAGGCTGTGCAGGGTTCTACATATAACAAGGCTGCGCGGGTTCCTACGTTCTTGCGTATGATGAGGCCGCACAGGGTTCTTTCGTACGAAGAGACTGTACAGGGTTCTTACGTTCTTAAGTACGACAGGGCAGCTGAGGGTTCTCACGTTCTTGAGCACCCTGAACAGCCACCTCACACGTTAGAACCCTCCTCCTGCTCATGGGCAGTGATTCAGCGCGAGAACACGCCGCGGGATTCCGTTCATTCCTGCGCGCTGACGAGGAACAAGAGAAATAAAAACTCTGTATCGTTTCGACTGAGAGCGGGTTCTAAAGGAAGCAGAGCAACGTTTACTGACTTGTCCTCCCGTCCCTGCGTTCTGTCTCTGTTTGTTCGGTTGCATCACAGTCATGAGACTCCGAGTTCTCCGAGTGAACGGCGCTCCCAGCTGCCCTTTTGAACCCGGCGTGGCCCTCGTTCTCCGGAGAGAGGTACCAGCCACGACGCGAACCTCAGGAACGCCACCATCAATAACGCTCCGGCTCGGCCCGGGAGAACTCACTTACCGGGCCGGAACGTTCCATCACGTTCCGTCACGTCCCAGCGGCTCCCTGTCACCGCCCGGCGCCGAGCCCAGGCAGATTTATCTCCCGGCTTTACGCCGCCGCCGCCGCGCTGAGGTCCGTACGCCGCCGCGGGCTGCGAGGGAACCGGACGTTTGAGGGTTCTACGGTAGTGGAGGCAGCTGAGGTAACCTGACCCGCGTTGGCCGGTGAGAACCTGGCGGATCGTGAGGAACCGGGTCAGGACCTCGCATCTGGTTCTTAGTCTTTATTAAGCTGTGAATGTAGATGTTTATCGCCGGTTCCACCGTCTCTGCACCCGACTCGCTCCGTAACCACAGTTACAGAACCCACTCCCAACTCAAACCCTCTGATGTTCTGAATCAGAATCAGAATCAGAATCAGAATCAGAATCAGAATCTCTTTATTGTCATTATAGCAGGTGTAACGAAATGAAGCTGCCATACAAATTTATTCATTCATTATCTCCCGCTTTATCCTCTATTAGGGTCGTGGGGGGGGGGGGGGGGTTCCCCATGCCCATCCAGGGGAGAACGTCTCGGGCGCTGGGCAGATACACCCAGGACAGGGCGCCAATCCATCGCTGGGCACACACTCACTCACACAGACACACTCTATATGGGGCAATTTTTGAGAATTCAATTGACTTGGTCCATGTTTTTGGACTGTGGGAGGAAACCGGAGAACCCGGAGGAAACCCACGCAGACACGGGGAGAACATGGAAACTCCACCCAGATGGGGATTCGAACCGGGAATCCCTAGTGCTGAGAGGAGAACATGCTAAACCACTAAGCCACCATGCCGCCAATTAAAATTTACACAAATAAAGAAATTTAAAAGATCGCACTATAATTTACAATTTACAAAATTTTTGAAATTTTTTTTTTTTTACAAGCGTGTATTAAACTGTACAGACTGAGTGAATTTTTTTATTATCGCATGTTCATAAATGTACAGAACTGAGTGAATTTTTATTAATGTAAATTTTTGAACAGCGTCCGTGCAGCGGTCGGGTGGAAGCTGTTCCTGAACCGGTCTGTTTTTGGTTTAAACGTTCTGTAACGTCCACCTGATGGCAGCGGTTCTAGGAGACGGTGACCGGGGTCAGAATGGTCTGTAATGATTTTGTGACCCCTCTGCAGACAACGAGAGCTGTGTAGATCCTCCAGGGTGGAGAGAGAGCATCCAATGATGTCACTAAAACTGCTCCGTTCCTGCAGGTTCTCTCTGTAGAACATCAAGAAGATCAGAACGTTCTGGACTCATCATGCTCCTCAGCTGTGAGTCCAAGCCCTCTTGTACAAATTCTCCAAGCATTCATCGTCAGGCCTCTAGAACTGATTCAGAACTCGTGTTCAACCACCCAAGTGAATCATGTGACTCCACCTCTCCTCTCTGATTGGCTCCCTGTCGCTGCTGCATTCAGGACCCTGACTCTGATCATCAGGACGTTCTCTGGATCTGGCCCCTCTGGCCTTCACTCTAGATTTTCACCACGTTCTAGTGATGAATGTCACCTGGTTGGGCAACCTCATTGAGGTTCTAACTCTCACTCTGATCAATGGTGGAAGGCGACCTTCCGCCACAGACGTTCTAGTGATGAATGTTGCCTGGTGGGGCAACCTCATTGAGGTTCTAACTCTCACTCTGATCAATGGTGGAACCATCTTTCCAACTCGTGATCTCCGTGTCTTGTTGCATCGATGCCGGCGTTGACCCGGCGTTGATGGAGGAAACTCTAAGAGCCGGGTCCAAACGCAGAACTCGGAACATACCGGTTCCATTCTACTGATGTGTCAGAGTGGAACCCTGCGCCATGCCCCTGTGTCCTGAGCGTTGGGTAACTGGTGGGTGCAAAGTCCACCGGTCAGAGTAAACAGACCCACTGGCTCGGACCCCGCTGCCTCGGGGTGTTTGCTGAAGGTTGGCGCTCCCCCGGGGCGTCCCTGTCTGACCTCAGAACGGTTCTAACTGTGGTGGCTCTGCCAGGAGGGGCGATAGCATCAGAGAAACGGCGATTTGGGGTTTCCTCAAATGGGCTCCTATTTACGAGCAGCTATTTTTAACATAAACAGAACAACGTGAAGAACCGCTCTGGAATGACCAGCCAATTCATGAGCTTCTCTGCCGGAGACCTGGGAACGTTGTGATATTTAAAGGTCATGATATCACCAAAAGTGTTGACTCAGCAGTCCTGACTCACATATGATCGTCCCGTTCCTAATCCATAGGGTTCTAGAGGACATGGTTCCACCCTTTGCAGCTAGAACATCTTCAGCTCTTCTGTGAAGGCCGCCCTCGAGGTTCTGGAGTGTTTTGATGGGAATTTTGGCGAGAAGGCCTGGCTCTCAGTCTGCGTTCTGATTCGTCCCAAAGACGTTCTATGGGGTTTAGGTCAGGACTCTGTCCTCATGTCTTTCTGGACCTTGCTTTGTGTTCTGGTTCTCCATTATGTTGAAGAGGATGGGACAGGTTCCAAACGGTTCCCCCGACGTCGGGAGCATGGAACTCTCCAAAATGTCTCGGTGTGCTGAAGCATTTAGAGTTCCTTTCAGTGGAACTAAGGGGAACCACGCCCAGTTCCTGAAAAACAACCCCCCCACCATAACGCCCCCCCCTCCACCAAGCTTTACACAATGCAGTCAGACGAGTACGGTTCTCCTGGAACCTCCAAACCCAGACTCGTCCATCAGATCTCCAGATGGAGAAGCGCGATCCGTCCCTCCGGAGAACGTGTCTCCACCGTTCTAGAGTCCAGTGATGGTGTGCTTTACACTGCTGCACCCGACGCTCTGCATTGCACTCAGTGATGGACGGCGTGGACGCAGCTGCTGGACCGTGGAACCCATTCCATCAAGTTCTCTCTCTGCGCTCGGTTCTCGAGCTCGTCTGAAGGACACGTGAAGTTTGGAATTCTTTAATGATGGACCTCATGGCACCATGACCCCGCTCCGTCAGGTTCCGTGTTCTACCACTTGGTGGCGGAGTCGCCGTCATTCTCAAACTCTTCATGTTCTTATGATCCATCTGAGGGTCAACCGTGGAACATTTCGACGTGAGGAACCTTCTCGACTGGATCTGTTCCTCAGGTGGCGTTCTATTGGAGTTCCACACTGGAACTCACGGAGCTCCTGAGAGAGAAGCGGTTCCTTCACAGATGATTCTGATGGTTTGGACGGGTCAGCACATACTTTGGGTGGCATGGTGTTTTTTCTGGTTTGTTGGATTACGGTTCCCTCAAGGTTCCTCAGGTCATTAGATCGTTAATTCTCTCACCAGGAACCGATATTTAATGGTTTAAATGGAGACGCCTCCTCAATCCCCCTACAGGACGTGGACCGTCATTGCACCCTCCACTCTCCTGTGAAGGCTTTCTGTAGGTTTGGTGGAGGGGGGGGGGGGGGGTGCATTTGTTTTTGAGCATGTAGTTCAGTGGTGGGGGGGGGGTTGTGAGGGGGGGTGACGGGGGGGGTGAGGTGTACATTAGGAAATGAAGGAAGGGCAAAAGTCTGCGCGCTCCGTCTCGGGTGCGGAAGCTCCGGCATTCGTCACGGCTGACAACTGGCTCCGCCGTGGCTTCAGAACGCGATACGGACCGTGTGACATCCCACGGCACCACCTCCTCTCGGCGCGGAACGCGTCCCGCTCGCCCGGCTAACCTTGAGGAAAGGAGAACTCCCCCGGGCGCTGATAAGTTCCTCCAACACAAACAGGAGTGGGTTCTACGCGCCGGCGACGGTGAGGCTTCTGCCAGAGAACCGTCCCTCGGGTTCCGTCCAGGGTTTTGGCACAAGGAGAAGGTTTTTATTAAACGTTGGAAACGCGAGGTCTGAACCTCCTCCACCGTGACCTCAGCGGATCAGCCATTAAGGTGGTGGACTGTCAGTCATTGGGTTTGGAGGTTCAGACCTCCAGACTGGTGGGGTTTGTGGTTCCACAGTTCCCTTCTGCAGTCTGTCTGTTCCTCTTCGGTATGTTCTCTGATGATCAGGACCCCACAGAGCAGATGTTATTAGGGTGGTGGATGCAGTCACATTGGCGTGATGGTGGTGGTGGTTCCACGGCATTGCACGGTGCTCTCCTACGTTCTCCTGTCCCGAGTTTGGAAGGCTTTGCGGTCCCCCGCCAGCACACGTTCCTCACGCCGTTGGAGAACCCACTAAATCCGAAGCAGATCATTCTGTACGTTCGTCAGCGGAGGTCGGGGCTGACAGGTATATTGGAACGTCTATGACCGAGGTATGTTTGCGTACGCCGCCACATTAGCGGCGCCCCCCCCCCCCCCCCCCCCCGTCCCCCGCCCCCCGTCCCTCGCAGTATTTCACAGAGCCGTCGGCGAGCTGCCGTACTGAATCACGCCGTTCATTTAAGACTTTTTTTTTCTTTTCTTGAACTGCTCCAGACACCATCCAAGTTTGTGCAGGGTTCAGAAGAAGGTCAGCCCTATCTTTCCACTCCCACCAGCTCGGCAGTCAGCTCGCGTCCAAGAGGCGCAGCGCCGGGTTCAAGCTCGCCGTCTCTGGGAACCCGCGCTCAACGCCAAACGCAATACCTCTGGCTGTATTTCTGTCAGAGCTGGAGACTTTCAGAAAAACAGGCCCCGGGTTCTGAACTCCTCGGAGTCCCATTCCAATCAATTAGCTCCGCGGCAACAGACGGGACGCGGAACACGCTGTAAGAGGAGGAAACGTCTTCATGTGCTGGCCCTCGCACAGGAGCCGGCTGACATGAGCTCTCGGAAACACGATGGCACTTTAAAGGATGTCAGGGTTCTCGGCAGAGCCTCGTGGGGACCTGCGTTTACACCCGAAACCAGCAACTACGGTCCACAGGGTGGAGACGGTGGTGGAGACGGTCATTCTGGGATCTCCAGGTCCAGGTCCACATGTTTGTGGTTGGAGTTCCACTGACCACTGAGTGAGTCCGGGTTCCTTTACCTGGATCCAGCACAAGGTCCTGACACGGGCCTACAGCACACACACACACACACACACACACACACACACACACACAGCAGTGTCGCTGGAGAACTGAGAATATTCCATCATGCAGAGGTTCTGATCATCAGAGAACATTGTAGAGGAACAGATGGACTACAGAATGGAACTGTAGAACTACAAACCCCATCTGTGGAACTGATCTAATAGACAGAGTAGTGGACAGTATGTCTGTGGACATGTGTATGGTGGCTTAGTGGTTGGCATGTTCTCCTCTCAGCGCTGGGGATTCCAGGTTCGAATCCCAATCTGGGTGGAGTTTACATGTTCTCTCCGTGTCCGCGTGGGTTTCCCTCCCACAGTCCAAAAACATGGATCAAGGTCAATTGAATTCTCCAAATTGCCCCATATAGAGTGTGTGTTTGTGTGTTCAGTGATAGATTACCCCCTCCCCCTGTCCTGGATGTATCTGCCCAGCACCCGAAACGTTCTCCCCTGGATGGGCATGGGGAACCCCCCCCCCCTTTATTCATAAGTCATGAATTGGACCCTGGATCCCACCAAGTTGGAAGTATACAGTTACCCAGAATTCATAGCTTGGTGTGTTTGTGTACACCTGCGGAAATTCAATTCAATTAAATCTAATTATATTTAATTATTATATTTTAATGACAGTAAAACAGGGGCGCCACAGTGGCTTAGTGGTTTAGCATGTTCTCCTCTCAGCACTAAGGATTCCCGGTTCGAATCCCCATCTGGGTGGCGTTTCCATGTCTTCCCCGTGTCCACGTGGGTTTCCTCCGGGTTCTCCGGTTTCCTCCCACAGTCCAAAAACATGGATCAAGGTGAATTGAGTTCTCCAAATTGCCCCATATAGAGTGTGTCTGTGTGAGTGAGTGTGTGTTCAGTGATAGATTGGCGTCCTGTCCTGGGTCTATCTGCCCAGCGCCCGAAACGTTCTCCCCTGGATGGGCATGGGGAACCCCCCCCCCCGACCCTAGTAGAGGATGAATCTGAAGATGATGGATGGTCAGTAAAGCAGTGTGTTTTGATTATTTAAGGTCGCACTGGGGCAGCGCTGCATTAATGTTCCACCTCCTGACGGCAGATATCCGTCGCCTTTAGGGAGGGATCTGTGTTGCAACAACGAGTTATTAATTACCGGTGTGAGCGCGATGCTTCCGGCTCTGCCCTCGTTAACGAAGCCAATCTGAGCGCACGGCTTTAAAAGGCAGGAAGCGTCTGAGAGCGCCGCCAGCGCGTCCGATCCGTCAGCGCGGCGCAGATCGCATCGGCCACGTTAATGCGAACATCAACAACGTTTGATGGAGCGGGGAAATGAGCTGGGGCATTCTTCCTGTCCTGGGGAAGGGGGGGATGTGGGAACTTTCAGAGGCCACGGCGGCGGCGGCAGCGGGCCCCGACGTACGTGCTCAAGGTCAGGGCCGCCCGGCCGCCGTCCCCGCCGGCGTGTTTATCGCTCGGACGACCCGGGGAAGGGACTGTTGACTTTTGCTCTCGGTTACTTTCCTTCTGACTTTGCCAGTTTCATACCAAACAATGACGCGAGGTTCCCAAGTCCCGCTTCCACCGCTTCGTTTCTTAAAATCAACACTGTCCCACTGAACCAATCACTGCGGAGTTCCAAACTCCCTTTAACGGTAACAAAAGCAGATGGTAATGGTTCCCAAAGCGAGCCAGACCACCTCACTGGACCTGGTTCTGGGTGTTTTTCTGGGTCAGGGATGAGGTCTTGCCTCAAATGGAGGAGTTTTAGGATCTCAGGGTCTTGTTTACGAGTGATGGTGATTGACAGGCGGGGCGGGGCGGGGTCAGTGGTGATGCGGACTCTATAGTGGTCTGTTGTGGTAAAGATATCAGGCAAGGTTCTCGATTTAGCAGCCGATCTACGTCCCTACCCTTTCCTTTGGTCATGAGCTTTGGGTAACGGCCGAAAGAAGGTTGCGAATACAAGTGGGTTTCCTCCACAGGGGGTCTGGGTTCTCCTTTAGAGATAGGGTTAGGAGCTCGGTCTTCCAGGAGAGACTCCACGTCAAGAGGAGCCTGTTGAGGTGGTTTGGGCATCCTGAGGGTCTCAACAAGGAAGTGTTCCAGGCAAGTCCACCTTGGTCTTATAAGTGGGCGCCGGTAAGAGCCGGTAAGAGGTGGCTGGGGTGAGGGAGGTCTGGGTGTCTCTGCTTAGGTTGCTGCCCCCATGACCCAAACCCTGGACAAGCAGAAGATAATGGATGGATGGATGGATGGGTTTGATGACTGCTGGGAGAATGTTACCTTCCTGACTGCAGTCTGATACTCCACCCTGGTTTGGATTCAAAACGGGAATCCCCAGCGCTGAAAGGAGAACATGCCAATCACTAAGCTACCGTGCTGCCTGACCTCACAAATGTTCTTCTAAACGTTCTCCAAAATCTCATAAGTGTGGAAGCTGCTATTTATAATGGAATGACTATAGTGTGTGTGTGTGTGTGTGTGTGTGTGTGTGTGTGCAGTGGAAGGTGCTGGTCAGCGTGTTTCTGGGAACCTCTTCAGAAGTTTCCATGTTCTAATGGGTCTTGTTGTGTGCTCCCGGTTCCCAGCCGGCGCTGCCAAGTGTATTTCTGTGTAGCCCCGCCCCCTGAAACACCTGCCCCGCTGACCTTGACGGTAGATACACACGTTATCTGCGTCCCTCCCGTTTGCACGCTGCTCTCACAATCGCGCTAAACCAACAGCCGGTTCTGCCGAGCTCCAGCGCCGAGTCGCGGGGTTCTAAAGCGACCTGTGTGTGTGAGTGAGTGTGTGTGAGTGTGTGTGAGAGTGTGTGAGAGTGTGTGTGTGTGTGTGTATTTGCTGAACGCCAGCCAAAGCGTTTCACCCCGGTCACCGGTGAACTGGAGCTCACCTTCAGACACGCCCTTCAGTTTCCCTTATCGCCACGAGGAAAGACGCAGGAGGTCTGCAAATAACCCCAACTCGGGGGGGGGGGGGGGGCAACCGGTGGACGAGGCGACTCCACATGACGGCGGTTCTGTCGCCGGTATTTCCTTTGTTGGCCAGGGGGAGGAGTTTACAAGAGGGTCATAGATGTTCATCCACTAGGGTCATGGGGAGGGGGCTGGGGTTCCCCATGCCCATCCAGGGGGGCAATCTATCACTGGACACACACACACACACTCACTCTGTATGGGGCAATTTGGAGAACTCAATTGACTTGATCCATGTTTTTGGACTATGGGAGGAAAACGGAGAACCCGGAGGAAACCCATGCGGACACGGGGAGTACATGGAAACTCCACCCAGATTGGGATTCGAACCAAGAATCCCTAGTGCTGAGAGGAGAACATGCTAAACCACTAAGCCGCCGTGCCGCCCCCAAAGAAACCAACATTCATCCTTTATCTTCTGCTTTGTCTTCTACTAGGGTCGTGGGGGGGGGGTTCCCCATGTCCATCCAGGGGGAACGTTTCGGGCGCTGGGCAGATACACCCAGGACAGGGGGGCAATCTATCACTGGATACACATTCACTCACACACACACACACACACACACACACACTATATGGGGCAATTTGGAGAATTCAATTGACCTTGAATCCACGTTTTTGGACTGTGGGAGGAAACCGGAGAACCTGGAGGAAACCCACGCGGACATGGGGAGAACATGGAAACTCCACCCAGATGGGGATTTGACCCGGGAATCCCTAGTGCTGAGAGGAGAACATGCTAAACACTAAGCCACCATGTTTCCCAAACAATTCCTTCAAATCTATTGATCTGGATCAGAGCCAACTGGAGATATGAATTATTTTTATATTTATTCTCTCAGCCCTTTCAGAAGCTCCGCTCGCCGCATGGTCTTCGAGAACGTTCCGACGGCGGGGCCATCAATCACGGAGGAGAACAATAGAACTGCAGACTCAGCGATTTGACCCGCTGCCCGGCGCAGTCCGCTCGGCCATCGGCCTGAAGGTTGTGAGAGATCTGCTTTACGGCACGCACGCCAATCATTAACCTGGAGAACGGCGTTCACCTTCTCACAACGTCTGAGGAACCTTCAGAGGAACATCCATCATCCGGCAGAGGTACGAGCGTTCGACCTGGAACCATCGTACAGAGCGGGCGCGGGAGGCAGGACCGCCGCCGGGGTCGGCATTTAGGAAACGTGACGCAACGTCCGGAGAACGTATCTAGAACGTCTGGATGGAGGGATGGAACCGTCACCCTCACTGTACCTCCAGTCTGAACCAATATGAGGCAGCTTAACTAAACCTGTGTGTGTGTGAGTGTGTGTCCAGCGATAGATTGCCCCCCTGTCCTGTGTGTATCTGCCCAGCACCCAGAACGTTCTCCCCTGGATGGACATGGAGAACCCCTATCCCCCCACGACCCTGGTAGAGATGGGGCAATTTGGAGAACTCAATTGACCTTGATCCATGTTTTTGGACTGTGGGAGGAAACCGGAGAACCCGGAGGAAACCCACGTGGACACGGGGAGGACATGGAGACTTCCCCCAGATAGGGATTCGAACCGGGAATCCCCAGTGCTGAGAGGAGAACGTGCTAAACCACTAAGCCACCGTCTCATACAGATGTGTCTCCTGCGGTTGGAGATGTTCAGGTCCTCCGGTGGTTCTCTGGAGATGGGATCTATTTATTTCATCGTTCAGGAGAACGGCCGGTTCTCTCCGGTTGCCTCCCTCGTCTCCCCCCAACATTTATTTAAGCCCCGCCTCCTCTAGCACCCAGCGCAAGCGCGAGGAGGGCGGGGCCGGGGTGGACGGACGGCCGGCTCCTGGACCTTTCCAAACGAGAAGCCCTGACATTTCCTGAGGGTGACGTCACACAGACAGAACCCACACCCGTCCCCACCGCCGGACGAAGGTCCGGTTCCGCGCTCCACCACCGGCACCCACCCGGACCGCCCGCGCCCACATTCCTGCCCGGGACACACTCTGTGTGTGTGTGTGTGTGTGTGTGTGTGTGTGTGTGTGCGCACTATAAATCTCCACTTGGCATTTAAACAGGTTCTGGACCCTGCCTCGAACGACCAGCGTCCT
Source organism: Corydoras sp. C115 (assembly GCA_019802505.1). Taxonomy (NCBI): domain Eukaryota; kingdom Metazoa; phylum Chordata; class Actinopteri; order Siluriformes; family Callichthyidae; genus Corydoras; species Corydoras sp. C115. The sequence goes on along the minus strand of JAFMOC010000208.1, from coordinate 300,291 downwards.
CCATGCCCCCCCCTGCCCCTCCCCCCCCCCACGGGGAGGGAGGCGCGGAGCGAGCGAGGCCCGGTTTCATCACACTCGCAGAATTCCTGAAGGCGTTGTGGACGGCTCTCCCACGCGTCCATCGTCCACAAAGGACGGAGCTCAGATCTGAACACCAGCATAAATTGTTGGACTCGGGTTCTGGCAGAGACTCGGGGCCTGACGGGTCTCCTACACGTCCATGTTTCTTGTAAAGCGGAGGACGTGGAGCCTGGAGAACGTCCCGCCCGCACCGCGCTCTCAGGAAGCACATTGGATCTGATTCAGGAGACCGTTCGGTTCCTCCACATTATTGGGAAGCGTCCCCGTCATCGGGGGGTTCCGTGGATCCGTTCAGAGGGACGACGTAAAGAACCCAGACGCAGAGTTCTTGCTTCTTCCATGTCCTCCCCGTGTCCGTGTGGGTTTCCTCCGGGTTCTCCGGTTTCCTCCCACAGTCCAAAAACATGGATCAAGGTCAATCGAATTCTCCAAATTGCCCCATATAGAGTGTGTGTGAGAGTGTGTGTGAGAGTGTGTGTGTGTGTGTGAGTGAGTTTGTACCCAGCGATAGATTGGGCGTCCTGTCCTGGGTGTCTCTACCTAGCGCCCGAGACGTTCTCCCCTGGATGGACATGGAGCTTTTTTAGAGCCATTGGACATTATTCCATTGGTTTCAGTCATTGCAGGACGTCCAATCTCAGAACTTCCGTCATCGGGGGGGTTCCGTCATCGGGGGGGTTCCGTCATCGGGGGGGTTACGTCATCGGGGGGTTCCATCATCAGGGGGTTCCATGGACCAGGGACGACGTAAAGAACCCAGGCGTGAGTTCTTGGTTCTTGCGGTGATGTTTGAAAGCAAAGACAACCAAAATAAAATGAAGGACTGTATCATTTTCGGTTCTGGACCACACCAAGTGACTCAAACCTCTCTCTGCACCCCGCCCTAAAAAGCCCAACCCCCCCACCCACCCCTCCTCCGGCGGTTATTTGGTCCGGCCTCTCCACTTGGTGTCCTCTTCTTCTAAACACCTGTCAGTCCTCAAGTCCCTGTGTGAGGTCCACTTTCACAGTCCATCAAACGCTCCATCATGCAGAACACACCGCCCCCCCCCCACCGCCCCCCCCCCCCCACACTCCGTCTCCCCTCCCCGTGTCCCCCGGAACATCGATGATTTGTTTATAATTAGCCCCGGCACCTCTTGACCACTTACGGGGGTGATTGTTTTGTGAAAGGAGGGCCGGAGAGCCGCGTGACGGATGGGTGGCGGCGGGCCCCGCACAGCTCTGACGGGGGGGTGGGGGGGGTTGATGGGGGGTCCGGTACCCGGCGGCCCGGCCGAACGCATTCCTCGCGGGCCGCTCGGGCGCCGAGGCTGACAGCCGCCGAGATAGTGAGAGATACCGTCGGCGGAGGCCTAGCTGGTATCACTCAGTCGCAGCACGGTGGGGGGTGGAGGGGGGGGTGGGGGTGGGAGGTGATGGGGACGGGGGTGGAGGGGGGGGGGATGCAGTGTGCCCAAAGCCCAGGAGCAACCATTATTCTCTCTGCCGTGATGTCCGATTAATAATTGTCCGTGTTTATACGGAGAAGTGTGGGCTGTAAATACACTTTGTGTGGTCCGCGTGCGGGGGGGTGGGGGGGGGGTGCGGGTTCCGTGTTCTGGTACAGCTCCGTGTCTGTTTATAGGTGAGGACTAATCGCCATGGGAACGCCGAGCCTTTGAACGAGCTCCGGGTGATCGGTCACTCTGGATTTGGGACGTTCAGAAGGAAAGTGTTTAAAGGACGTCATCCGATATCCACAGAGCTGTTTAGAACCCGAGGACGTTCCGTCCGTCCAACGGATCTGCTGTATCTGTGAATAAACACACGACACTCTGCTTCACCACCTTACTGATGGGGTTTGAGGTTCTACAGTTCCATTCTGTAGTCCGTTATGTTCCTCTACATACTCGTAAGTCACCTTTGGTACGTGGTGGAGAACAAGGAGAACGTTTCGCGCCAATCTATCACTGGGCACACACTCACTCTCACAGACACGGACTATATGGGGCAATTTAGAGCATTTAATTCACCTTGAATCCATGTCTTTGGACTGTGAGAGGACACCGGAGAACCCGTCGGAAACGTGGACACTCGGGAGAACATGCAAACTCCACCCAGATCGGGATTCGAACCTGGAATCCTCAGCACTGAGAGGAGAACATGCCAAACACCAACCCACCCTGCTGCTTGTCTTATTTAAATATGCAGAAATAACCAAATGACCTGCAGCTCAATCTCAGGGGTTTTGTGGGGGGTGAGGTCAGAACTCCTCATGGACCCGGCTTTGTGCGCTGAAGATGCTGAAGGGCCTTCCCCAAACTGTTGCCATGACGTTCGGATCATACAGTGATGGATGTTCTACACCTGTGGAAATGAACGACTCACCTGGACTGTAGGATGGAGGGGTGTGTACTTGGCGTAGGCACCTCATTGGTTGACTATGTGTTCATTAACGGAGCTTCTGGATTGGTCTGAGGATTTGATTGGCGGCCGTCTCGGCGCCGTGGGAGGTGGCTTTCTGTGTACAGGTCCGACGTTGAGGCCACACCTCCACCACCGGGCGGGGCGTCGCACACCCGCAGAGTTCACCGTCCTCTTTATTGCGTTGACCGGTTTATGGGTCGGAACGTTACGGTTCCGCTACGCTGTGGGTTTTTATTGAGACAGTTCCAGCGTCTGGGCTGAGACTCCGGGTCACCATCAGGTTTAACGATGGACCAAACAGCTGGACTTTTGGCATGTTCGATTCCCGAGGTCTGTCTGGTTTAATTTTGCAGGTTCTCCTCATATCTTTTGTGGGTTGGCGCTCAACACACACTAAGTTCTAGTTCCAGTCATTTATTTAAAGCGTTGTTTGTTTTACAATTGTACGTCGTCACAGAGCAGCTTTACAGAGTTCTAAACCTTCAAACCCCAAAGAATGAGACCAAGAGACAGCGGCAAGACTAAACTCCCTGCTATGTCGAGATTTTAAGGAGAAAACCTTGTGAGGACCGAGGCTCAGACTTATCCTGTGGGGGGCAACATCAACAGTGTAGGACAGCCATGTAACGGTGTAACACGCCTGCACCACCACCGTGTGACGGCAGTGCTGAGCATCATCCACCACCCTAACACCATCTGCTCTGTCCTGCTCATCAGAGAACATACCAAAGCGCACTAGCAGAGTATGTAGAGGAACAGATGGACTAGATGCTGCCCGGCCGCTCAAAGAGGAGTCCCCCCCACTGAGCCTCGGTCCTCACAAGGTTTTCCCCTTAAAATATCAACAGAACAGGGAGTTTTGTCTTGCCGCTGTCTCTTGGTCTTGCTTTTTGGGGGTCACTGGACACACACTCACTCACACAGACACACTCTATATGGGGCAATTTGGAGAATTCAATTGACCTAGATCCATGTTTTTGGACTGTGGGAGGAAACCAGAGAACCCGGAGGAAACCCATGCGGACACGGGGAGGACATGCAAACTCCACCCAGATTGGGATTCGAACCGGGAATCGTCCTGGTTGGGTGTTCTTCCCCCGGCGTGCTGGTTGGGCGTTCTTACCCCGTCGTGCTGGTTGGGCGTTCTTCCCCCGTCGTGCTGGTTGGGCGTTCTTACCCCGGCGTGCTGGTTGGGCGTTCTTACCCCGGCGTGCTGGTTGGGCGTTCTTACCCCGGCGTGCTGGTTGGGCGTTCTTACCCCGGCGTGCTGGTTGGGCGTTCTTACCCCGGCGTGCTGGTTGGGCGTTCTTACCCCGTCGTGCTGGTTGGGCGTTCTTACCCCGGCGTGCTGGTTGGGTGTTCTTACGTCGGTCGATGCCAGCTGAGCGGGAGCATCGGGCGCCCTGTCAGGTTCGACCTGGGCGTGACCCGTGACCCGCGGGTGCCCTGGCGCGGCGGTCCTTTGATGTTGGCGGCGGTGGGTCGTTCCTGCGCGCGGTTCGAGGCCGGCTGATTGGGAGCCTCGGGCGCCCTGTCGGGTTCGACCTGGGCGTGACCCGTGACCCGCGGGTGCCCTGGCGCGGCGGTCCTTTGATGTTGGCGGCGGTGGGTCGTTCCTGCGCGCGGTTCGAGGCCGGCTGAGCGGGAGCCTCGGGCGCCCTGTCGGGTTCGACCTGGGCGTGACCCGTGACCCGCGGGTGCCCTGGCACGGCGGTCCTTTGATGTTGGTGGCGGTGGGTCGTTCCTGCGCGCGGTTCGAGGCCGGCTGAGCGGGAGCCTCGGGCGCCCTGTCGGGTTCGACCTGGGCGTGACCCGTGACCCGCGGGTGCCCTGGCGCGGCGGTCCTTTGAGGTTGGCGGCGGTGGGTCGTTCCTGTTGTGGTTCGAGGCCGGCTCAGCCGTGTTGTCTGAAGCTTAATCTGGGATTAAACATTAAATTGCAGCAAAGTCCGGAGTAAATACGTCGAGGCCTCAGTTCAGCACTTCTAAGTGGCGGATGTTAATGTCAACACTCGGGGGGGTGGGTGGGGTGGGTGGGGGTGTTTGGGGGGTGGGGGGGGTGGTGTTAGCTCCGCGTGTAGTGTTTGCCTTCGCCGCAGATCAAGGTGTGGGCCGGCTAGACAGACGCCGCTAGAACCGCCGCCGTGTTGGGCCCTTCAGTGACAGGAATGAGCCGTCTGTAAGCAGCGGCAGGGAAAGAGGTGTGTTCAGACGGGGGGGGGGTGTGGGGGGGTTAAATAACCAAAAAATAACCGGCTCTGTGGCGTCGTTCCATCCACTCACAGCAACAGCAACATCAATCACCTGAGAACGGTGCGGGTTCTGCATTCAGTCCTACTAATACAATACTATGATAAATACCACAAGACCACTGCACACACACACACACACACTCTCACACACTCACACACACACACACACACACACACACACACAAAATACACACACACACACACACACACTCACACACACACACACACACACTCACACACACACACACACACACACACACACACACTCACACACCACACACACACACACACACACACACACACACAGTAGCCACGTCATCAGATGTGAATTATTCAGTTTGGTGTAAACGATCAATATTAGGTCAACTTTTAATCAACATTATCCTCTAATAGGGACGCGGGGGAGGGGGTTCCCCATGCCCATCCAGTGGAGAACGTCTCGGGCGCTGGGCAGATACACCCAGGACAGGGCGTCAATCTATCGCTGGGCACACACTCACTCACACACACACACTCTATATGGGCCAATTTGGAGAACTCAATTGACCTTGATCCATGTTTTTGGACTGTGGGAGGAAACCGGAGAACCCGGAGGAAACCCACGCGGACACGGGGAGGACATGGAAACTCCACCCAGATGGGGATTCGAATGCTGAGAGGAGAACATGCCAACCACTAAACCCCTGTGCCGCCCTTATTTTTATATTAATGTTGATATCAACCCCAGCGACCCCCAATGGAGTGAAGGTCCCGTTGGAAGCATCCTGGGTTCCTCGTCGTGTTTTCGGCAGTGATCCGAGGTTCTCCGTGTTCTCCGGTCCTCTCGGTGGTGGTACACTCAGGGTCGAGGCGTTCCCAACGACTTCCTGCTCCCACCGGGGGCACGGGGCAAGATGAAAGCACTGGCACGACATGAAACACCAGCCCAGTTTCGAAACCCTAATTGGGCTTTGATGCGGCCGCTCCGGAGTCCGGCGGGTGTCTCAGAACCCGGCTCCGTCCCTGAGTGGACCCTGAGACCGGAGCGTAGCCAGGTCACATGACCGTAACGAGGTCAGGGGCGTAGTTTTAATTAATTCTGTTTTAATCCCCAAACCGAAATGATAAGCTTTAAAAAGTCAGTGCCATTAAATAATCCCCGGGATTATTTATGTTTTATAATTCACCAGGAGGACACGCCCACTTCACGTCTCCAGGAACCAAAAAAACAAACAAAAAAAAGCATCTGGACAGGAAGGTGGTGGTGCCGTAATGATGGAGCAATTCAGAGAGACAGGAAATCAAACCCAAAACAAAGTAAATTACGCCTGGCGTCGTGACAGAGCGCGCGACTGAGCAACGCCAACAACCACGCACGACCACGCCCACCCCCCCAACCCCCCCCCCCCCCCCCAACCGGCCTGGAGCCGAAAAAAAACATTTTACAAAAAATACAATCAGGTAAATTAATAAATAAATGTTGGTTTCTTTGGGGGCGGCACGGTGGCTTAGAGGTTTGGCATGTTCTCCTCTCGGCTCTAGGGATTCCCGGTTCAAATCCCCATCTGGGTGGAGTTTCCATGTCCTGCCTGTGTCCATATGGGTTTCCTCCGGGTTCTCCAGTTCCTCCCACAGTCCAAAAAACATAGATCAAGGTCAATTGAGTTCTCCAAATTGCCCCATATAGAGTGTGTCTATGAGTGAGTGTGTGTCCTGCGATGGATTGGCGCCCTGTCCTGGGTGTATCTGCCCAGCGCCCGAAACGTGTTCCACCCCCCCCCCCCCCCTCGCGACCCTAGTAGAGGATAAAGCAGAAGATGATGGATGGATGTTGATTTCTTTGGGAGCGGCACAGTGGCATAGTGGTTTGGCATGTTCTCCTCTCAGCGTTAGGGATTCCTGGTTCGAATCCCAATCCGGATGGAGTTTGCATGTTCTCCCCGTGTCCATGTGGGTTTCCTCCGGGTTCTTCGGTTTCCTCCCACAGTCCAAAAACATGGATCAAGGTCAATTAAGTTCTCCAAATTGCCCCATATAGAGTGTGTGTGTGAGCCCAGCGCTAGATTGGTACCCTGCCAATCCAATTGGAACACCCCCCCCCCCGTCCCCGCGACCCTGGTAGAGGATAAAGCTGAAGATGATGGATGGATGGATGGTTTCTTTGGGTGCGTCTCATGCAGCCTGTACAGAATGAGATGCTGATCTTTAGAATGCCTTTTAGGTCTGTGATCTTATAAAATAAAAGTCTCAATGCTTTAGGTTCTCGGTTCCAACAGCCTGGTGGCGCTCTCCTCTCAGCAGACCTCTGAGTCGGAACACTCGAGTTTAACTCTGCGAATGAAGGATTGTTGGTTAATAGGTCGGAGTTAAGTGGCTCTAGTCCCTCTCTAAGTGTCCGGACTCGCACTTCCCCTCAGAACCACGGGTCAGGGGGTCAGGGTGTGTCAGTCTGAGGGATTGGACTGCGTCACGTCTTTAAAATGTCTTGAAAATGAGGATAAAGTCCCGCGTTCTAAAAGTCCAGAGGTTTTAAATACGACATGTGAGACGCTGAGGTATAAATCTGAAGTGAAGCTTCTGTCCATCACAAAAAATACATCCATCTCTGCTTTATCACATGTTAGGGTCGCAGGGGGGGGGTTCCCCATGCCCATTTAGGGGAGAACGTTTCGGGCGCTGGGCAGATACACCCAGGACAGGGGGGCAATCTATCACTGGATTCACAATACACTCTATATGGGGCAATTTGGAGAATTCAATTGACTTGATCAATGTTTTAGGACTGTGGGAGGAAACTGGAGAACCCGGAGGAAACCCACGCGGACACGGGGAGAACATGGAAACTTCACCCAGATGGGGATTCGAACCGGGAATCCCTAGTGCTGAGAGGAGAACATGCTAAACCACTATGCCACTGTGCCGCCCCCAAAGAAATCAACATTCATCCATCCATATCTTCTGCTTTATCCTCTATCAGGGTCGCGGGGGGGGGGGGGGGGGGGGGGGGGGGGGGGCTTCCCCATGCCCATTCAGGGGAGAACGTTTCGGGCGCTGGCAGATACACCCAGGAC
>JAFMOC010000208.1:272500-282500 GCA_019802505.1 Corydoras sp. C115 | reverse complement strand
AGGTTCAGGATCAGGATGAGGTTCAGGATCAGAATGAGGTTCAGGATCAGAATGAGGTTCAGGATCAGGATGAGGTTTATAATCAGGATGAGGTTTAGGATCAGGATGAGGTTCAGGATCAGGATGAGGTTTAGGATCAGGATGAGGTTTAGGATCAGAGTGAGGTTCAGGATCAGGATGAGGTTTAGGATCAGGATGAGGTTCAGGATCAGGATGAGGTTCAGGATCAGGATGAGGTTTAGGATCAGGATGAGGTTTCAGGATCAGATGAGGTTCAGGATCAGGATGAGGTTCAGGATCAGGATGAGGTTTAGGATCAGGATGAGGTTTCAGGACCAGGATGAGGTTTCAGGATCAGAATGAGGTTCAGGACCAGGATGAGGTTCAGGATCAGAATGAGGTTCAGGATCAGAGTGAGGTTCAGGATCAGGATGAGGTTTAGGATCAGGATGAGGTTCAGGATCAGGATGAGGTTCAGGATCAGAATGAGGTTCAGGATCAGAATGAGGTTCAGGATCAGGATGAGGTTTATAATCAGGATGAGGTTTAGGATCAGGATGAGGTTCAGGATCAGGATGAGGTTTAGGATCAGGATGAGGTTTAGGATCAGAGTGAGGTTCAGGATCAGGATGAGGTTTAGGATCAGGATGAGGTTCAGGATCAGGATGAGGTTCAGGATCAGGATGAGGTTTAGGATCAGGATGAGGTTTAGGATCAGGATGAGGTTCAGGATCAGGATGAGGTTTAGGATCAGGATGAGGTTCAGGACCAGGATGAGGTTTAGGATCAGAATGAGGTTCAGGATCAGGATGAGGTTCAGGATCAGGATGAGGTTTAGGAATAGGATGAGGTTCAGGATCAGGATGAGGTTTAGGATCAGGATGAGGTTTAGGATCAGGATGAGGTTCAGGATCAGGATGAGGTTTAGGATCAGGATGAGGTTTAGGATCAGGATGAGGTTCAGGATCAGGATGAGGTTCAGGATCAGAATGAGGTTCAGGATCAGAGTGAGGTTCAGGATCAGGATGAGGTTTAGGATCAGGATGAGGTTCAGGATCAGGATGAGGTTTAGGATCAGGATGAGGTTCAGGACCAGGATGAGGTTTAGGATCAGAATGAGGTTCAGGATCAGGATGAGGTTCAGGATCAGGATGAGGTTTAGGAATAGGATGAGGTTCAGGATCAGGATGAGGTTTAGGATCAGGATGAGGTTTAGGATCAGGATGAGGTTCAGGATCAGGATGAGGTTTAGGATCAGGATGAGGTTTAGGATCAGGATGAGGTTCAGGATCAGGATGAGGTTCAGGATCAGGATGAGGTTCAGGATCAGAATGAGGTTCAGGATCAGAGTGAGGTTCAGGATCAGGATGAGGTTTAGGATCAGGATGAGGTTCAGGATCAGGATGAGGTTTAGGATCAGGATGAGGTTTAGGATCAGGATGAGGTTTAGGATCAGAATGAGGTTCAGGATCAGGATGAGGTTCAGGATCAGGATGAGGTTCAGGACCAGGATGAGGTTTAGGATCAGAATGAGGTTCAGGATCAGGATGAGGTTCAGGATCAGGATGAGGTTTAGGATCAGGATGAGGTTCAGGATCAGGATGAGGTTCAGGATCAGGATGAGGTTTAGGATCAGGATGAGGTTCAGGATCAGGATGAGGTTTAGGATCAGAATGAGGTTCAGGATCAGGATGAGGTTCAGGATCAGGATGAGGTTTAGGATCAGGATGAGGTTCAGGATCAGGATGAGGTTCAGGACCAGGTTCAGGACAATACGTTCTCCTCTCAATGGGGCTCCAGGTTCAAATCCCAATCAGGGTGAAGTTAGCATGTTCTCCCCATGTCCACCTGGGTTTCCTCCGGATTTCATGGATTCAAGGTAAGTTGGCTGCTCTAAATTGCCCCATACAGTGTGTGTGTTAGTAAGTGTGCATCTAGTGATGGATTGCCCCCCAGTCCTGGTGTATCTGCCCAGCGCCCGAAACGTTCTCCCCTGGATGGACATGGGGAACCCCCCCTCCCCCCTCCGCCCCCCCCTTTCTGGCGCCTGTAGTAGAGGAATTAGCTGAAGACGATAAAAGAGAGACGAAAATTAAAAACCATAAATCAGAGCAGAAAGTGAAAACATCGGACGGCTTTGAGTATCCCCTCGGTGCAGACCCCCCCCCATCCCCCCGTCCCCCGTCCCGTCCCCCCCCGTCCCCCAATTACGATGAGGCATTACTCACATCATGAGGATCGCTCCTCACAATACCCCCCCGCCCGGCCCTCGAACAGTAGGAAGCTGCAGACAAACACAGGAAGTGCCGGCTTTCACGCGGAGGGCCCGGGGCGCGAGCGCGGTGCCAACTCCGCCGATGGGCGGTCCAGATTAGCGCCGCGCGGGGCATCCGCGCCTCCCGGCCTCATTGTTAGACCTGACAGGGGGACGTCGGGTTCGTCTCCGCCGAACGGCGCGGCGCGGCGTTCTTACACCCGATGGATGGCGTTGGGAAGCAATAAAACAAACGGAACGCGGAACCGCCGCTCGCCCTCAGAACACGAGAACCCGGAACCACAGGCCTGAGACACTGTGGACAGGTGCCCGCTGGGGTGAGCAGACTCCAATTCACCAGATGTGGGACGAAGACCATGTTTGTGTGAGACAATGTGGGACACCAATGCATCCATCCATCCATCATCTTCAGCTTTATCCTCTATTACGGCTGCGGGGGGGGGGGGGGGGTTCCCCATGTCCATCCAGGGGAGAACGTTTCGGGCGCTGGACAGATACACCCAGGACAGGAGGGGGGCAATCTAACACTGTGCCCAATGCATCAAGTTTGTCTGAAATAATTTAAAACAAAAAAAAGAAACATCTCTACTCTGCCCCGTTTTGCATGTCCTCCCCGTGTCCGCGTGGGTTTCCTCCGGGTTCTCCGGTTTATTCCCACTGTCCAAAAACATGGATCAAGGGCAAATGAGTTCTCCAAATTGCCCCAAATAGAGTGTGTGTTCAGTGATAGATTGCCCCCCTGTCCTGGGTGTATCTGCCCAGCGCCCAAAACGTTCTCCCCTGGATGGGCATGGGGACCCCCCCCCACCCCCGCAGCCCTAATAGAGGATAAAGCAGATGATGGATGGATGGAGAGTCAGCGTGGAGCTTTAATACGATTTCACAGTTGTCCTCAAATTAAGACTGTTACAATTAAACAGAACGGACATGCGTCCTCGTTCCCGATTGGTTGACATTCAAACAGCCCGCCCCTCCCCCTGATAACAGACAAGCCAGCCGTCCAATGGCATAAAACACGCCGTTATAATGGTTCTAAAACACGCACTTCTGACTTTCAATAACAACGCGGGACGATGTCTCCGTTTGCGGGACGCCTGAAAAGTAACGTAATTTCGTGACTAGGGGACATCTGGTGACCCCAGTGCCGGCTGAAGCCCTGCCGCACGGAGCAAGCTTCAGAAGCCTGTAAGCAGTTCATAAATCAGGACGCTGCAATGAGTCGGGGTCCCAATTCTTGTCTCGTGTTTATGGTTCTTTTTCACACGAAGCGAGAGGACGAGGCATTTCATTCGACGGCCTCGCCCGGTCAGAATAACATCACTGACCTCAGCGCTGACTCAGCAGGTTATCAGCTCCCAGCACTTGTTTCGGGACCCCCACCCCCCCCCCCCCCCCCCCCCCCCACGTGTGACCAGCTTTAATTCCGCCCCCTCTTACTGGAATCATGAATATTTAAATGAGAAGAGCGTCGGCGAGGTCGGACGGGGATCACAGTCGTGGTTCCACTTCATCCCGGAGGTGCTGGATGAGGTGGAGGTCACGTCTCAGTCCTGTGATTAATGGAGCTGGGGCTTAAACAGAGAAAAGGGCCTTCCCCAAACTGTTTATCAAAGTTAACACTTAATCACTTCATTTAGGGAAGCTGTCGATATTCAGCAAATGAAACAACAACTTTAGAATAAAGACATCCACCCAGCCATTATCTTTTCGAGGGGGGAGAACGTTTCAGGCGCTGGGCAGATAAACCCAGGACAGAGGGGCAATCTATCACTGGGCACACACTCACACACACACACACACACTCTATATGGGGCAATTTGGAGAACTCCATTGACTTGAACCAAATTTTCGGACTGTGGGAGGAAACCGGAGAACCCGGAGGAAACCCACGCGGACACGGGGAGAACATGCAAACCTGCTCTGACCCTCCCAAGACATATGAGATGAATTGGAACTGAGATTGTGAGTCAGAAAGGCTCTTCTGGACGGACAGTTGGGTATTTGTTGTAGTTATTCCAACTCCTTGGGATGTTCTGAAGTTCTGATGTTCTGAAGTTCTGATGTTCTGAAGTTCTGATGTTCTGAAGTTCTGATGTTCTGAAGTTCTGATGTTCTGAAGTTCTAATGTTCTGATGAACCGATGTTTTGATGAACTGATGTTCTGATGTTCTGTAGTTCTGATGTTCTGATGTTCTGAAGTTCTGATGTTCTGATGAACTGATGTTCTGATGAACTGATATTCTGAAGTTCTGATGTTCTGAAGTTCTGATGTTCTACTCTGAAGATGTTGGAGAACCAACTAAAACCCAACAGAACTTCGTTATTAGTTACGTATGATAATGAAACTATTCCAGAACAGATGATCCGATCAATTGGGCATTGGAACCTGTCTCTCTGTCCCGGAGTTCTCTGTCCCGGAGTTCTCTGTCCCGGAGTTCTCTGTCCTGTTACCCAGAAAGTTCGCAGCAGACAGCAGGTCACAGGTGGGACGGAATACGGTGTCCCTGGTGTACGGAACTCGCTGTATATTTATGTTGGCTTCAGTCCTGCAGAAAGTCCAACTCTTAGTGCTCGTGCAATTAAAGTTAACTTAGTGTTTTAGCGCCATCTAGTGAATTATAGGTGTAAATTGTGACGTCACCACAAACTCCAACCAGCACAAACTGATCCTGAGTCAGTGGAGACAGTGACGTAAACTTACTGCTGTTTCATTTTATGCAAATTCTAAATAATAATAAAATCTTCTGTTTTTAATATTAGAACTGACAGAATTTAAAAGATCAAAGCAGAGTTTTGATGACGTGTCATCCCAAAGCTATATCAGTTAAAAATTTTGGAGGCTTTTTATAATATTTTTAGTTATTTAAAATTTTAGTTATTTAAGTTTGATTTTTCAGTTTTTCCATCCAGAGGTGATGGATGTGTTTGAGATGTGTGTGTGGGTCAGTCACGTTCCTCCACGCCACGCCCCCCCACGCATGCCCCTTGAGTTAAGCACCGGGGATGAGAGAGACGGGCCTTCCCCAAACTGTTCCCACAAAGATGGAAACACACAGATGACTCAAATGCACGCGTGAGATTTTATACACCTGAATTAAACATTTATTTAAATTAGTGGGCGTGTCCCTGTCCTTCTGACCCTGCAGTATGGGTTCTGATGGAGGTCTAATGATCATAGTGATGCTGATTATGCGCATGCGCAGTACAGCACTCACTCCCCCCCCCCCAACACAGAGCACACTATTCATCAAGCCTCAAATGCGTTTCATCATTTGGACCACTAGATGGCAGTGTTGGACAGTTTAACTGATGAAAGAGTTAAACCATGATCACAGGACGCGCCGCAAAAGTTTATTACAATAAAAAAATAAGTTAATTCTCGGAACAATAAAACAAGAGACAAAGATATTTCATATTAATGATGTTTTTAAGTTAATTAAATCCGGCTTCTAATCCTGACATTCAATTTAATCCTGAATGACTTGAATAAGTGTGTGTGTGTGTGTGTGTGTGTGTGTACACTGCAGTACCTAATCATCCACCACCCTAATAACACCTGCTTTGTGGGTCCTGATCTTCAGAGAACATACCAAAGGGGACTAACAGTCTGAAGAGGAACTACAGAACGGAACTGTAAGAACTACAAACCCCATCTGTATGATCCATCTGATTAATACAGCGATATGATATGAATAACATGCCAACAAATAATGTTATTATTTAAAAAAATGTTTTATTATTATTATTATTATTATTATTATTATTATTATTATTATCAGAGCTCTGGCACGCTCTCTCTCTCTCCCTGCTCTGCTCGGACTCTTTTAAGACGTTTTTATTGAGAGAGGCTTTGAGTTCATCTCTGTTTATTACTCATTTTATATACTGTATGTTTTTATATTTTTATTTTCCTGCACTGTGTAACGCACTTTTGATTCTATATCTGTGAAAGGTGCTATAGAAATAAAGCTTACTTATTATTATTATTATTATTATTATTAACTTTATTTAGACAAGGATACTCAGTGTGTAAATAATTAGAATTTACATATGTAAAACATATTATAATATATATTATAACTGCAGTATAATTATAATGTAATGTTATTATAATGAACATGTGGATCGCACTTCGTGTTCGTGAGAATGAAACGGCGGAGGGGGCGGAGCCACGGCGAGGGGCGGCGAGACCAGAGAAATTTCCACGATTCCGATTGGTCGGCCGAGTGTGTTCCTGCTGCGCGCACGTGACCCCTCCGTTCTTGTTGTCCTACCCCCCAACACCCCTCCACCCCCCACACAGCACACACCACACCGCCAGCTCTCTGCTTCGTCCACGCGCGCGCGCGCGCAGAGTTGTGGACGGCTCGCGCGGCGGTTGTCTTTGATGTTGCGTCACGCGGCGGGCATGCGGCGGTAGGTCCCGTTGCGCCATGGCGGCCGCGCCGCTGACGACGCGCTGCGGGAGACGCGCTGACCCGCGGCGGAGGCAGGCGGCGCTGTCGTTCCTCAGCACCATCTCTCTGGACGGGCGGCCCGTGCGCGGGCACGGGGACGGGGACGGGGGCGCGCACGACGAGCACGACCCCGACGCCCCGAGTAGCGCGCGGGGTCCCGAGGAAAACGACGAAGACGCGGAGGAAGAAGAGGAGGAGGAGGAGGAGGAGGAACGGGAGGAGGAGCAGCAGCAGCAGGAGGAGGAGTTGTATGGAGGGGCCCCGGGCCCGGCGTCCTGCAGGCGCGCGAGCTTCGCCATCGGCGCGAGCCCCCCGGCGGACGCGCCGCTCGTGCACGCGCAGGTCTTCGGCTCGCCGTTCGCCGCCGCGCGCGCCCGCCTGCACACCTTCACCCCGGGGGGGGGGCTCCCCGCGGGGGCGGCGGCGGCGGGCGCGTGCTGCAGGGGCCCCGCGCACTGCTGCCCCGAGGGCCACATCGGCGTCTCCGCCTTCGACCTGCAGCGCTCCAGGTACGTCCCCGTCCCCCCGGTCGGTTCCTGGGTTCCTGTCTGTAGTTCCTGTAGTTCCTGATCTTCAGTGCTGCGCGCTACACGTGAAGGGACTCCCGTTTGCAGATTTGGTTCCTGGTACCAAAGCGCATGGTTCCCACTGATGAGCGTCGGGTCCTCTCAGTGCTGATGCTGGGAACGCGCATCCTCATGATGCCGTGGTCCTGATGCTGAACCCGCAGCCGGGTCTCGGTCCTCACAACGAGGACACACGGGGACACGGGCTGGTTCCTCAACTCTGTACTTCTATAATTACATTCTGTAGTCCATCTGTTAGGGTTCCCCATGTCCATCCAGGGGAGAACGTTTCGGGCACTGGGCAGATACACCCAGGGCAGGGGGGCAATCTGTCACTGGAAACTCACTCACACACACACACACACACACACACACACACACTCTATATGGGGCAATTTGGAGAACTAAATTCACCTTGAATCCATGTTTTTGGACTGTGGGAGGAAACCGGAGAACCCGGAGGAGACCCACGCAGACACGGGAGGACATGGAAACTCCACCCAGATGGGGATTTGAACCGGGAATCCCTAGCGCTGAGAGGAGAACATGCTAAACCACTAAGCCACCGTGCCGCCCCCAAATAAATCTAAAACTCAAAAACGATTCATTCGAACATTATCTTCTGCTTAATCCACCCAGTTAGTGTGTGTGTGTGTGTTAGTGTGTGTGTGTGTGTGTTAGTGTGTGTGTGTGTGTTAGTGTGTGTGTGTGTGTGTGTGTGAGTGAGTGTGTGTGTTAGTGTGTGTGTGTGTGTGTTAGTGTGTGTGTGTGTGTGTTAGTGTGTGTGTGTGTTTAGTGTGTGTGTGTGTGTGTGTGTGTGTGTGTGTGTGTGTGTGTGTGTGTGTGTGTGTGTGTGTGTGTGTTAGTGTGTGTGTGTTAGTGTGTGTGTGTTAGTGTGTGTGTTTTGTGTGTGTGTGTGTGTGTGTGTGTGTGTGTGTGTTAGTGTGTGTGTGTTTGTGTGTGTGTGTTTGTGTGTGTGTTTGTGTGTGTGTGTTAGTGTGTGTGTGTTAGTGAGTGTGTGTTAGTGAGTGTGTGTTTGTGTGTGTGTGTGTGTGTGTGTTAGTGTGTGTGTGTTAGTGTGTGTGTGTGTGTGTGTTAGTGAGTGTGTGTTAGTGTGTTAATCATGAACTCTGCTCCTCTTTAAGTTCTGATGGAGTTCTGACCGGTTCTTTGATCTTTGTTAGTGTGTCTCAGAGGCCCGACCCCCCCCCCCCCCCCCCCCCCCGCTGAGAGAGCTACATCTGTTTATTACCTCATTATTATTTATTATTATTATTATTATTACTTTTATTATATATTATATTATTGGGTGGCACGATGGCTTAGTGGTTTGGCGTGTTCTCCTCTCAGCTCTAGGGATTCCCGGTTCGAATCCCCATCTGGGTGGAGTTTGCATGTCCTCCCCGTGTCTGCGTGGGTTTCCTCCGGGTTCTCCGGTTTCCTCCCACAGTCCAAAAACATGGATCAAGAATTCTTCAAATTGCCCCATATAGAGTGTGTGTGTGTGAGTGTCCAGTTATTATTATTATTATAAAAAAACTAATTGTTAATAATAGAGAGAAGGGTTCTAGGGTACTAGAGGGCAGTTCTGTGGAGGAGGGCAGTTCTTGTTGGTGCCCCAGATCAGAGGAGAACATCCAGATGGAACAATAACAGAACAACATTGATGAACCTTTAAGCAGATGGGCTACAGCAACAGAATCTGGAGTTGGCACAGACTGAGCTTGTTTAATATAGAGGCGACCCCGCCCCCCCGGACCCCCCCCCCCCCCCCCTCAGTGAGGGGTGTGGCGTTGGTGCAGTGTTCTCAGTGCTGTGTCAGCACACGCCCCACACATGTTCCTGCACCGTTCACCTCCTCACCCCTCACATCACCACGCCGGTCCTCTGAGACTCTGATTGGTGGACGCCGGGCTCCGCGGGCCGACGCCCCGCCCGCACCGCCGAGCAGATCCGCCGCGTCGGGAGAAAGGGCGCGGTCGATAACAGGCCCCGCCCCGCCCCACGCTGCCTTCAGCCCTGAATGAGGCTCTATTATCAGTGGAGTCCAGATCCACGGCGAGAGGACACGCCCTGCAGACAGGCTTTACCCGCGGAACCGGAGACAGACGTCCGTCCACCCGTCCACGGCGAGAGGACACGCCCTGCAGACAGGCTTTACCCGCGGAACCGGAGACAGACGTCCGTCCACCCTCCTCATGATCCTCATCACCGCTCAGGAATCTGCAAACCTCACGCCGTTAATCTCCGTCTTTATATTAGGAAGACAGACAGAGAACCGTCACTGAGCTAGAACCAACACCGTGGGGACAGAAGAGCTGGGACGCCGTCACATGATGTCACTGATGGACATATATATAAATATATAAATATAATTGATTTATCGTAATGTCCCTTTATAATGAATCAGATTAAATAATGGCAGATTTAATGGTCGTCTGTCCCCCCCCCCCCCCCCCCCGTCCTTTGTGTCCGCTGTTGGAGATGTTGGACGTGACGCTGTTCCGTGTACCATGACGTGAAACTGGTCGTTCCAGATTCCTGGTACGTTGCTCTGGTTCCAGCGATCCACACCTGACGGAACGCCACGCCACGGAGGACGGGCGGCGTGGAAACGGACGGGGACCTGGCGGACGTTCCGTTAAACTGATCATCTGGAACAATGGCTTCAGTTTGTTTAAAGGGACAAATGTGGGAGGTTC
>JAFMOC010000208.1:227500-267500 GCA_019802505.1 Corydoras sp. C115 | reverse complement strand
ACTTTTTACTTTTTTCATGTAACGCTTTACTTTATACTTTTTACTTTTTTGTGGTGTAACGCTTTACTTTAGTACTTTTTACTTTTTTCTTGTGTAACGCTTTACTTTAGTACTTTTTTTTTTTCTAGTGTAACGCTTTACTTTAGTACTTTTACTTTTTTCTTGTGTAACGCTTTACTTTAGTACTTTTTACTTTTTTCTTCATGTAACGCTTTACTTTAGTACTTTTTACTTTTTTGTCATGTAACGCTTTACTTTAGTACTTTTTAGTATTTTGTGGTGTAACACTTTACTTTAGTACTTTTTACTTTTTTCTTCATGTAACGCTTTACTTTAGTGTTTTTTAACTTTTTTCTAGTGTAACACTTTACTTTTATGACTTTTTATTTTTTTCTAGTGTAACGCTTTACTTTTATTACTTTTTACTTTTTTCTTGTGTAACGCTTTACTTTAGTACTTTTTACTTTTTTCTTCATGTAACGCTTTACTTTAGTACTTTTACTTTTTTCTTGTGTAACGCTTTACTTTAGTGTTTTTTACTTTTTTCTAGTGTAACGCTTTACTTTTATGACTTTTTACTTTTTTCTTGTGTAACGCTTTACTTTAGTACTTTTTACTTTTTTCTTCATGTAACGCTTTACTTTAGTACTTTTTACTTTTTTCTTGTGTAACGCTTCACTTTAGTACTTTTTAGTTTTTTTCTCGTGTAACGCTTTACTTTGGTACTTTTTTGTCATGTAACGCTTTACTTTGGTACTTTTTAGTATTTTGTAGTGTAACGCTTTACTTTAGTACTTTTTAGTATTTTGTGGTGTAACGCTTTACTTTAGTGTTTTTTACTTTTTTCTTGTGTAACGCTTTACTTTAGTACTTTAGTTTTTTTTCTTGTTTAACGCTTTACTTTAGTACTTTTACTTTTTTCTTGTGTAACGCTTTACTTTAATACTTTTTACTTTTTTGTCATGTAACGCTTTACTTTAGCACTTTTTAGTATTTTGTGGTGTAACACTTTACTTTAGTACTTTTACTTTTTTCTTGTGTAACGCTTTACTTTAGTACTTTTTACTTTTTTCTTCATGTAACGCTTTACTTTAGTACTTTTTAGTTTTTTCTTGTGTAACGCTTTACTTTAGTACTTTTTACTTTTTTCTTCACGTAACGCTTTACTTTAGTACTTTAACCTTTTTCTAGTGTAACGCTTTACTTTAGTACCTTAGTTTTTTTTTTCTTGTGTAACGCTTTACTTCATTACTTTTTTTCTCCATGTAACGCTTTACTTTAGTACTTTTTTTTTGTAACGCTTTACTTTAGTACTTTTACTTTTTTCTTGTGTAACGCTTTACTTTAGTACTTTAACTTTTTTCTTGTGTAACGCTTTACTTTAGTACTTTTTACTTTTTTCTTCATGTAACGCTTTACTTTAGTACTTTTTACTTTTTTTCTTGTGTAACGCTTTACTTAAGTACTTTTTTTTTTCTTCTTCACGTAACGCTTTACTTTAGTACTTTTTACTTTTTTCTAGTGTAACGCTTTACTTTAGTACTTTTGACTTTTTTCATGTAACGCTTTACTTTAGTACTTTTTACTTTTTTCTTGTGTAACGCTTTACTTTCATAACTTTTTACTTTTTTCTTGTGTAACGCTTTACTTTAGTACGTTTTACTTTTTTCTTCGTGTAACGCTTTACTTTTGTACTTTTTTTTTTTTTGTCATGTAACGCTTTACTTTAGTACTTTTTACTTTTTTCTTGTGTAACGCTTTACTTTAGTACTTTTTAGTATTTTGTGGTGTAACGCTTTACTTTAGTACTTTTTACTTTTTTCTTCATGTAACGCTTTACTTTAGTACTTTTGACTTTTTTCATGTAACGCTTTACTTTAGTACTTTTTACTTTTTTCTTGTGTAACGCTTTCCTTTAGTACTTTTTACTTTTTTCTTCATGTAACGCTTTACTTTAGTACTTTTTCCTTTTTTTTGTGTAACGCTTTACTTTAGTACTTTTTACTTTTTTCTTCATGTAACGCTTTACTTTAGTACTTTTTACTTTTTTCTTCACGTAACGCTTTACTTTAGTACTTTTTACTTTTTTCTTCACGTAACGCTTTACTTTAGTACTTTAACTTTTTTCTAGTGTAACGCTTTACTTTAGTACTTTTTACTTTTTTCTTGTGTAACGCTTTACTTTAGTACTTTTTACTTTTTTCTTCACGTAACGCTTTACTTTAGTACTTTAACCTTTTTCTAGTGTAACGCTTTACTTTAGTACCTTAGTTTTTTTTTTCTTGTGTAACGTTTTACTTCATTACTTTTTTTCTTCATGTAACGCTTTACTTTAGTACTTTTTACTTTTTTGTCATGTAACGCTTTACTTTAGTACTTTTTACTTTTTTCATGTAATGCTTTACTTTAGTACTTTTTACTTTTTTCTAGTGTAACGCTTTACTTTAGTAGTTTTTACTTTTTTCATGTAATGCTTTACTTTAGTACTTTTTACTTTTTTCTTCACGTAACGCTTTACTTTAGTACTTTAACTTTTTTCTAGTGTAACGCTTTACTTTAGTACCTTAGTTTTTTTTTCTTGTGTAATGTTTTACTTCATTACTTTTTTTCTTCATGTAACGCTTTACTTTAGTACTTTTTTTTTTCTTGTGTAACGCTTTACTTTTGTACTTTTTACTTTTTTTTTGTAACTCTTTACTTTAGTACTTTTTACATTTTTCTTGTGTAACGCTTTACTTTTGTACTTTTTTCTTGTGTAACACTTTACTTTAGTACTTTTTACTTTTTTCTTGTGTAACGCTTTACTTTAGTACTTTTTACTTTTTTCTTGTGTAACGCTTTACTTTTGTACTTTTTTCTTGTGTAACACTTTACTTTTGTACTTTTTACTTTTTTCTTGTGTAACGCTTTACTTTAGTACTTTTTACTTTTTTCTTGTGTAACGCTTTACTTCATTACTTTTTTTCTTCATGTAACGCTTTACTTTAGTACTTTTTTTTTGTAACGCTTTACTTTAGTACTTTAACTTTTTTCTTGTGTAACGCTTTACTTTAGTACTTTTATTTATTTATTTTCTTGTGTAACGCTTTACGTTAGTATTTTTATTTTTTTCTAATGTAACGCTTTACTTTAGTACTTTTTACTTTTTCTTCTGTAACGCTTTATTTTTGTACTTTTTACTTTTTTGTCATGTAACGCTTTACTTTAGTACTTTTTACTTTTTTCTTGTGTAACGCTTTACTTTAGTACTTTTTAGTATTTTGTGGTGTAACGCTTTACTTTAGTGTTTTTTAATTTTTTCTTGTGTAACGCTTTACTTTAGTACTTTAGTTTTTTTTCTTGTTTAACGCTTTACTTTAGTACTTTTACTTTTTTCTTGTGTAACGCTTTACTTTTGTACTTTTTACTTTTTTGTCATGTAACGCTTTACTTTAGTACTTTTTACTTTTTTCTTGTGTAACGCTTTACTTTAGTACTTTTTAGTATTTTGTGGTGT
Organism: Corydoras sp. C115; assembly: GCA_019802505.1. Taxonomy (NCBI): domain Eukaryota; kingdom Metazoa; phylum Chordata; class Actinopteri; order Siluriformes; family Callichthyidae; genus Corydoras; species Corydoras sp. C115. Next base: position 264,004 of record JAFMOC010000208.1, on the reverse strand, counting down.
AACGCTTTACTTTAGTGTTTTTTAATTTTTTCTTGTGTAACGCTTTACTTTAATACTTTTTATTTTTTGTGGTGTAACGCTTTACTTTAGTACTTTTACTTTTTTCTTGTGTAACGCTTTACTTTAATACTTTTTACTTTTTTGTCATGTAACGCTTTACTTTAGCACTTTTTAGTATTTTGTGGTGTAACACTTTACTTAGTACTTTTACTTTTTTCTTGTGTAATGCTTTACTTTAGTACTTTTTACTTTTTTCTTCATGTAACGCTTTTCTTTAGTACTTTTTACTTTTTTCTTGTGTAATGCTTTACTTTAGTACTTTTTACTTTTTTCTTCACGTAACGCTTTACTTTAGTACTTTAACCTTTTTCTAGTGTAACGCTTTACTTTAGTACCTTAGTTTTTTTTTTCTTGTGTAACGCTTTACTTCATTACTTTTTTTCTTCATGTAACGCTTTACTTTAGTACTTTTTACTTTTTTCTTGTGTAACGCTTTACTTTTTACTTTTTTCTTCACGTAACGCTTTACTTTAGTACTTTAACCTTTTTCTAGTGTAACGCTTTACTTTAGTACCTTAGTTTTTTTTTTCTTGTGTAACGCTTTACTTCATTACTTTTTTTTCTCCATGTAACGCTTTACTTTAGTACTTTTTTTTTTGTAACGCTTTACTTTAGTACTTTTACTTTTTTCTTGTGTAACGCTTTACTTTAGTACTTTAACTTTTTTCTTGTGTAATGCTTTACTTTAGTACTTTTTACTTTTTTCTTCATGTAACGCTTTACTTTAGTACTTTTTACTTTTTTCTTGTGTAACGCTTTACTTTAGTACTTTTTTTTTTCTTCTTCACGTAACGCTTTACTTTAGTACTTTTTTTTTTTCTTGTGTAACACTTTACTTTAGTACTTTTACTTCTTTCTAGTGTAACGCTTTACTTTAGTACTTTTTTCTAGTGTAACGCTTTACTTTAGTACTTTTTACTTTTTTCTTTATGTAACGCTTTACTTTAGTACTTTTGACTTTTTTCATGTAACGCTTTACTTTAGTTCTTTTTATTTTTTTCTTGTGTAACACTTTACTTTAGTACTTTTTACTTTTTTCTTGTGTAACGCTTTACTTCATTACTTTTTTTCTTCATGTAACGCTTTACTTTAGTACTTTTTTTTTGTAACGCTTTACTTTAGTACTTTTTACTTTTTTCTAGTGTAACGCTTTACTTTAGTAATTTTTACTTTTTTCTTCACGTAACGCTTTACTTTAGTACTTTTTACTTTTTTCTTGTGTAACGCTTTACTTTTGTACTTTTTACTTTTTTCTTGTGTAACGCTTTACTTTTGTACTTTTTACTTTTTTCTTGTGTAACGCTTTACTTTAGTACTTTTTACTTTTTTCTTGTGTAACGCTTTACTTTAGTACTTTTTACTTTTTTCTTGTGTAATGTTTTACTTCATTACTTTTTTTTCTTCATGTAACGCTTTACTTTAGTACTTTTTTTTTGTAACGCTTTACTTTAGTACTTTAACTTTTTTCTTGTGTAACGCTTTACTTTAGTACTTTTATTTATTTATTTTCTTGTGTAACGCTTTACGTTAGTATTTTTATTTTTTTCTAATGTAACGCTTTACTTTAGTACTTTTTACTTTTTCTTCTGTAACGCTTTATTTTTAGTACTTTATTACTTTTTTCTTGTGTAACGCTTTACTTTAGTACTTTTTACTTTTTCTTCATGTAACACTTTACTTTAGCACTTTTTACTTTTTTCTTGTGTAACGCTTTACTTTTGTACTTTTTACTTTTTTGTCATGTAACGCTTTACTTAAGTACTTTTTACTTTTTTCTTGTGTAACGCTTTACTTTAGTACTTTTTAGTATTTTGTGGTGTAACGCTTTACTTTAGTGTTTTTTTATTTTTTCTTGTGTAACGCTTTACTTTAGTACTTTAGTTTTTTTTCTTGTTTAACGCTTTACTTTAGTACTTTTACTTTTTTCTTGTGTAACGCTTTACTTTAATACTTTTTACTTTTTTGTCATGTAACGCTTTACTTTAGCACTTTTTAGTATTTTGTGGTGTAACACTTTACCTTAGTACTTTTACTTTTTTCTTGTGTAATGCTTTACTTTAGTACTTTTTACTTTTTTCTTCATGTAACGCTTTTCTTTAGTACTTTTTACTTTTTTCTTGTGTAATGCTTTACTTTAGTACTTTTTACTTTTTTCTTCACGTAACGCTTTACTTTAGTACTTTAACCTTTTTCTAGTGTAACGCTTTACTTTAGTACCTTAGTTTTTTTTTTCTTGTGTAACGCTTTACTTCAGTACTTTTTTTCTTCATGTAACGCTTTACTTTAATACTTTTTACTTTTTTTCTTGTGTAACGCTTTACTTTTTATTTTTTTCTTCACGTAACGCTTTACTTTAGTACTTTAACCTTTTTCTAGTGTAACGCTTTACTTTAGTACCTTAGTTTTTTTTTTCTTGTGTAACGCTTTACTTCATTACTTTTTTTTCTCCATGTAACGCTTTACTTTAGTACTTTTTTTTTTGTAACGCTTTACTTTAGTACTTTTACTTTTTTCTTGTGTAACGCTTTACTTTAGTACTTTTACTTTTTTCTTGTGTAACGCTTAACGCTAGTACTTTAACTTTTTTCTTGTGTAACGCTTTACTTTAGTACTTTTTACTTTTTCTTCATGTAACCCTTTACTTTAGTACTTTTTACTTTTTTCTTGTGTAAAGCTTTACTTTAGTACTTTTTACTTTTTTCTTCATGTAAAGCTTTACTTTAGTACTTTTTAGTTTTTTCTTGTGTAACGCTTTACTTTGGTACTTTTTACTTTTTTGTCATGTAACGCTTTACTTTGCTACTTTTTAGTATTTTGTAGTGTAACGCTTTACTTTAGTACTTTTACTTTTTTCTTCACGTAACGCTTTACTTTATTCATTCATTCATTATTCATTATCTCCCGCTTTATCCTCTATTAGGGTCGCGGTGGGGTTCCCCATGCCCATCCAGGGGAGAGCGTCTCGGGCGCTGGGCAGATAGACCCAGGACAGGGCGCCAATCCATCGCTGGGCACCGCTTTACTTTAGTACTTTTATTTTTTTTCTAGTGTAACGCTTTACTTTAGTACTTTTTTTTTTTTTTTTCTTGTGTAATGCTTTACTTTAGTACTTTAACTTTTTTCTTGTGTAACGCTTTACTTTAGTACTTTTTACTTTTTTCTTCACGTAACGCTTTACTTTAGTACTTTTATTTTTTTCTAGTGTAACGCTTTACTTTAGTACTTTTATTTTTTTCTAGTGTAACGCTTTACTTTAGTACTTTTTACTTTTTTCTTCATGTAACGCTTTACTTTAGTACTTTTTACTTTTTTCTTCACGTAACGCTTTACTTTAGTACTTTTATTTTTTTCTAGTGTAACGCTTTACTTTAGTACTTTTTACTTTTTTCTTCATGTAACGCTTTACTTTAGTACTTTTTACTTTTTTCTTCACGTAACGCTTTTCTTTAGTACTTTTTTCTTGTGTAACGCTTTACTTTAGCACTTTTTAGTATTTTGTGGTGTAACACTTTACTTTAGTACTTTTACTTTTTTCTAGTGTAACGCTTTACTTTAGTACTTTTTACTTTTTTCATGTAACGCTTTACTTTAGTACTTTTTACTTTTTTCTTCACGTAACGCTTTACTTTAGTACTTTAACTTTTTTCTAGTGTAACGCTTTACTTTAGTACCTTAGTTTTTTTTTCTTGTGTAATGTTTTACTTCATTACTCTTTTTCGTCATATAACGCTTTACTTTAGTACTTTTATTTTTTTGTAACGCTTTACTTTAGTACTTTAACTTTTTTCTTGTGTAACGCTTTACTTTAGTACTTTTTACTTTTTCTTCATGTAACACTTTACTTTAGTACTTTTTACTTTTTTCTTGTGTAACGCTTTACTTTTGTACTTTTATTTATTTATTTTCTTGTGTAACGCTTTACGTTAGTATTTTTATTTTTTTCTAATGTAACGCTTTACTTTAGTACTTTTTACTTTTTCTTCTGTAACGCTTTATTTTTAGTACTTTTTACTTTTTTCTTGTGTAACGCTTTACTTTAGTACTTTTTAGTTTTTTGTCATGTAACGCTTTACTTTAGTACTTTTTACTTTTTTCTTGTGTAACGCTTTACTTTAGTACTTTTTTACTTTTTTCTTGTGTAACACTTTACTTTAGTACTTTTTACTTTTTTCTTGTGTAACACAAGTAAAATTGTGTTTACTTCAGTCATTACAACTTTATTTTATTGCGACTGTGAAGTCTTACTAATGTCCTTTAGGGGAAACTGGACGTTATTGTCTTCATTTAAGAATAAAACCTGAACAGATTGTGATCACTGAACATCAGAACGTCATATTAAATGAATAAAGTGACCGTTACGGTTCTCCTCTCCGTTTAACGGCGGCGGTCCGTAACTGAGGTTCCGCCGGGTGAGTTCGGCCCGTTCAGCTCTGCGTCTCATTCATCTGCTTCAGTTCGGTGCTAATTAAAGGTAAACCTGTAACATCTTTATTCTTCATCACGCGTTAATGAACCACAGCGCCTCGCAGCTACAATCTCGCCCCCTGCTGTCCGTCAGCTCGTAGTGCAGTGCATGTGAGACGCTCGGCTTAATGAACCGCCGGACGTCTGCTTTGCTGCAGCATGGCTCTCTGACTATCCCGTCACTCGCAGTTTGGATTTCTGTGTCTGAATTAATAATGTCTTCATTTCTTGACTCTTCTTCCTCCATCCTGAGTGCACGTTCTAGATTCTCACCTTAAACAGCGGCGGCTCGGCGCCACACCATTCCTTTAGATCCTCCAGCATCTGTGACGTCCTTTAAATGAGGACTGTAAGGACTCACTGAATAATTTACATACTTACAGATTAAAGGGAACAGCGTCATGTTAAAGGTCAGCGGGTTCATGTGGGGTTGAGGTGGAATGACCTGCAGTGATTGAACATCCGTCCGGCAGGGGATGAGGACTGTACCCCCCCCCCCACACCCCCAAAAACCCCAACTGAAACAACCACCTGAACCCTGGTTTGTTACGACTAAAAACAAATCATCATTCACATGCGATCAATGTGTTTATCCACTGATGTAGCCCATCTGACTCAAGGTTTTAATTCATGTATGGATAATCAGCAAGCCCGTCATCATGGTAATGTACCAGCAGTGCCAACAGTGTGGTTCTACAAACAGGGTTCTATAATCAGAATTAACAGAACCGTCTGCACTGTAATCAATGAGAAGTGCAAAAGTCAGCATCTGTCATGGGTCCAGCGATGGTTCAGTGTGAACAGCGGGACGGTAAGTGGACGTACCGGTGCTGGAGAACCTAGAACCAGAGTTTAAAGGTGCACCAAAGTGACCTCATGTCCTGGAAACATCAGGATTAATTATTCAGTCAGCAGTCCTGACCTCCATCCGCCTGCTGATCAGTGACGCAGGAACAACAAAAACAAACAAAACAAAAATCAACAACAAAACAATGGGCTTTATTCAAATTTTTATTAATAAAAACCCTGGTGCTTTCAGTTAATTAAGAAAAGGTTTTTTTTATTTATTTTCATTCATTATCTTCAGCTCTATTCTACCCTCTATTAGGGTCGCGGGGGGGGGGGGGGGGACCCCCATGCCCATCCAGGGGAGAATGTTTCGGGTGCTGGGCAGATACACCCAGGACAGGACGCCAATCCTTCGCTGGACACACACTCACTCACAGACACACTCTATATGGGGCAATTTGGAGAACTCAATTGACCTTGATCCATGTTTTTGGACTGTGGGAGGAAACCGGAGAACCTGGAGGAAACCCACACGGACACGGGGAGAACATGCAAACTTCACCCAGATGGGGATTCGAACCGGGAATCCCTAGCGCTGAGAGGAGAACATGCTAAACCACTGAGCCAGCGTACCACCTCAAGAAACGATTTAATTTAGAAATAATTTATTAATCCCACAGCGAGAGAAACGAGAGTAAAACTGTCTAATACAATAAAATAATAAGTATATAGAATAGAGTATCTACTCACACATACACACACACACACACACACACACACACACACTCACACCCCCCCCCCACGCCGTCAGACCCCCGCAGTCCGATCTGTAGGTCTTCACGCTCTGAATCTGATGAAACGCTACGGTCGAAGAGGAAAACAGAACTTCTCCTTTAATCAGACGGATGCCCTCGCACCTCGTCCAGGGTGTGGGACTGACCGCCCTCGGGTCCGATCTAAACTTTCGGACGCTGCTGCGCAGCTGACATGCTGGAGATCAGACGTTCAGACATGACGAGGGGAACACGGAGTGGACGGGTCCCGCGGCGGTCTTCTGATGGTTTGTGTCTCTGGTTCCGGCAGGGACGTCCTAAAGGTGGAGAGCGGGCGGCAGCGGCACCCCTCGGGCGGGGTCAGCGCCAAAGAGATGGTGATCGGACTGGAGGGCGTGGAGCTGGGGGCTGACGGGAAGGTGAGGCTGCACAGCGCGGGGACTGAGGCACCGTACCGTCAGAGTTATCGTCTGAACCGCCGTCCGTCCGTCCTCCTCTGTGTGTGTGTGTGTGTGTGTGTGTGTGTGTGTGTGTGTGTGTGTGTTCCAGACCGTGTCCTACATGCAGTTCCTCTACCCCACCAACGTGCTCGGCCGGCGCAACACCCTCGACTCCACGTCGTCGTTCTGTCAGTCGCGCAACGCCAGCCATCGCAGTCTGGTTCTGGCGCGTGTGAACAGCCACCAGAGCAGTCTGGATACCGGTACTCCACCTCACACACACACACACACACACATCTCACACACACATCTCACACACACACACACACACACACACTCACAAACACACACACACACACACACTGCGTCTTAAGGTTCGACGTTATTCAGAAAAGTAGTGAAGGAAGCACGGTAACCATGGTTACCACCAAATCCTATTTATAATAATAATAATAATACCAGGCGGCACGGTGGCTTAGTGGTTTGGCATGTTCTCCTCTCAGATCTAGGGATTCGTGGAGTTTCCATGTCCTCCCCGTGTCCGCGTGGGTTTCCTCCGGGTTCTCCGGTTTCCTCCCACAGTCCAAAAACATGGATCAAGTCAATTGAGTTCTCCAAATTGCCCCATATAGAGTGTGTCTGTGTGAGTGAGTGTGTGCCCAGCGATGGATTGGCGTCCTGTCCTGGGTGTATCTGCCCAGCGCCCGAAACGTTCTCCCCTGGATGGGCATGGGGAACCCCACCGCGACCCTAATAGAGGATAAAGTGTGAGATAATGAATGAATGAATAATAATAATACCAAACCTCACAGCGCCCCCTGCTGGTGAACCTGATGACCTGTGAGTGAGGTCAGTGATCTGTTGGTTTTGTTAATTTTTTTTAATTGTTTTTTTTTGTTTTAGGAAACGACGCGGGGGACTTCCGCGATTACGACCCCAACCTCCTGGACGACCCCCAGTGGCCGTGTGGGAAACACAAGCGCGTGCTCATCTTCCCGTCCTACATGGTAAGAACATCGGAACCGTACCGCACGTCTTCGGTCGGTCAGGGACGTCGCCGCAGCACGTCTGACTCTGACGTCTGACGTGATCTCACGTTCCAGAGTGAACGGACCGCCTGTTCTGTTCCCACACACACTGCCCCCCCCCCCCCCACTCCGTTTCCTTTCAGGCTTTGATTTTGTTATGGCGCCGACCCCCCCCCCCCTTCCTGTTTCTATTGTGTTCCTGAAGGACCTGCAGAACGTCTCCTAAACGTCTCCAAAACGTCTCCTTTCTTCAGTCTGGAACGCAAAACAAACACGTCTGCATCATTACCTCAGAACTTTTCGGGGGGGGGGGGGGTTCCAATGAATTTCACCAATGAATCAGTCAGAACATCAGAACCGTAATGAAAACGTGGCCTCAGGCTCCGCCCCCTGCACAAAGAACACGACGACGTTCTAATTGAAACGTTAATCAGAAGGTTCCGCGAGGCTCCAACGCATGACATCGACGGTTATGACATCAGAGTGACGTCACAAAGCGCATCTCAGACACTCCTGTGTTGTTTGGCATGTTCTCTCCCACAGACCACCGTCATCGAGTACGTCAAGCCGTCGGACCTGAAGAAGGACATGAACGAGACGTTTAAGGAGAAGTTCCCGCACATCCGCCTGACGCTCAGCAAAATCAGGAGGTGATGACATCAAGCCGCTCTGACATCATCACGCCGCTGAGGGAACGCTGACCTGACGCTGTGTGTGTGTGTGTGTGTGTGTGTGTGTGTGTGTGTGTGCGGCAGCCTGAAGCGTGAGATCAGGAAGCTGGCGCAGGAGTGCGGGTTCGAGGAGCCGGCGGTCGCCATGGCGTTCGTTTACTTTGAGAAGCTGGTTCTGCAGGGAAAGCTCCACAAACAGAACCGCAAGCTGTGCGCCGGCGCCTGCGTTCTGCTCGCCGCCAAGATCAGCGGCGACCTCAAGAAGCACGAGGTCAAGCTGCTGATCGACGTAAGTCTGACCCCTCCCACACCCAGCCTTCAGATGCACGCTGGGTAACAGTCCGGACAGCGACAGGCAGGGGGCCGGGTGTGGCCCCGGGGCCGGCGGACGCTCGGGTCTCGGTTCAGCGCATTTCTGAGATTAGAGGTTTAGTTTCTCGGGCGGCACGGTGGCTTAGTGGTTTAGTATGTTCTCCTCTCAGCACTGGGGATTCCCGGTTCAAATCCTAATTTGGGTGGTTTGCATGTTCTCCCCGTGTCCGCGTGGGTTTCCTCCCACAGTCCAAAAAGCATGGATCAAGGTCAATTGAGTTCTCCAAATTGCCCCATATAGAGTGTGTGTTCAGTGATAGATTGCCCCCCTGTCCTGGGCGTATCTCGAAACGTTCTCTCCTGGATGGGCATGGGGAACCCCCCCCCCCCCACAAAGATAATGGATGGATGGAAGTTTAGTTTTTAGAACAGCGCTCCCTGCTGGTCGCGAGCCGATGGTCATTTAGAACTCTGAGGGGACGGGCGTCTCTAATGAGGTGCATCAGAATGCCGATCACTGCGGCGCCGTCACTGCTGCGTCTCTGTCCCACAGAAACTGGAGGAGCGTTTCCGGGTGAACCGGCGCGAGCTGATCGCCTTCGAGTTCCCCGTGTTGGTGGCGCTAGAGTTCAACCTGCACCTCCCCGAGCACGAGGTCATGCCGCACTACAGACGCCTCCTGCAGAACTCCTAACAGAGGCCTCGGGAGCGCCGCCCTCCTGGAGAACACCGCTCACTATGCACCGGACCAACGCCGTGGGGGCCACGCCCCCTTAGACCAAAACGCCGCCGCACGACGTCCCGCCCCACCACGTTCCGCTCCACCACGTCCTGCCCCACCACGTTCCGCTCCGGGGTCTGTTGGAGTCGTCTGCAGGAACCAGAACCAGACTCTTCACTCCTGACTCTGCGGACGCCAAAGGTTCTCAGTTTTCTGTTCGTAGAGACGCAACACGACCGACCAATCAGAGGCCCAGACCAATCAGAGGCCCGGACCAATCAGAGGCCGGACCAATCAGAGGCCAGAAAACGGCGCGCTAACATAACAAATCACCGTAATGCAACACGTAACCGTTACGTTCTTTTTAAAGCAAAAAACGTTCGAGTTCCTCCCTCATTCTGAAGGCCTTGGGTTTGAATCCCAATTTGCATGTTCTCCCCGACTCTGCACACGTCTCCTCGCACAGTCAGCTGAATTCACATCAAAACACTCAAAAGGTCAGGAACCGACACACACACACACACACACACACACACACACACACACACACACACACACACACACACTGCAATCCCAAATCTCCAGCCTCACCCACCTGCTGTCCCAGAGGAAACCTACAGACTCGGAGAGAACATACAAAACTCCGTGTCCTACCTGAACGTTAATTCCAGAACCTTGCTGTGAGGCTCGAGTCATCTCTGAACTGACGGCCCACCGCTCTGCACCACCACCACTGCGCTGGGCGTGACCGTGGTAGACTGACGGCCCACCGGCCCACCGGGGAGTTGCTCCTGTCAGCACACCGGGACGTCACGACCCTCATTAGAACCAACACACACACACACACACACACACACACACAACCTGAACGTTCCACCAACATCCAGAACTCGCCTGTCCTGGCCATTCCACATCTGGACTGCTCCGCCCCCTGCAGGTGGAGGCTCTGGGTTCTGTTCCTGCGCCGGCGTCTTGTCGTCATGGCGATTACCTGTGCTCTATGTTAGAGTGAACTCTCGGCACGTTTATGGTGCTACACCTCCACCCCGCGGACGTCCCTCGTCCTTCACCGGTTCTCATTTCTGTACTTTCTTACAAGCAGCATCGCAGTTCCGATTCACCCCACCGGCTCTGCGTCGGAGTTGTTCTTCACTCAACCGAGTATTAAAGATTAAAGATCCCGTCTGTGTGTTTTGTTCTTGTTGTTCGCCCCCTGGTGGTTCTCAGGAGCATCACAGAACAGGCCGATTTGGGTGGTGGATGGTTGCAGTGCGGGGGGGGCCGGGGGGGGGTAATGCAGGAGGAGTTTCACTACTCCACCGCAGTGACACTGCTGGGATAGGACTAAAAGCACCCACCCAATACCCCCTGCTCTGTGGTGGTACTGTTAGGATTCTGAGCGTTGGAGAACAGAAAATACTCCACTCACAAATCCTGAGGTCAGCTTCCGGACGTCCCCTCGGTTCTATAAAGTCACGTGGACATGAGCGGGGATGTTAACCTCCGGCCCGGTTCCCGAGTCTGCCCTTTGTTCTCGGTTACGGCGGCACGGCACGCAGAACGTTCGTTAATCATTATCAGATTCAGTGCTGCAGGTTGCCGTCCTCACCCGGCAGCGGCCCGTCCCCGTCCCCGTCCAAAACCCCTCCATTCAGACACTAATCCCGCTGACCTCCACCCGAACACACGGTGCTCCGGAGGCACGCTCAGGCGGCGGAACCCTCATTGTTGCCGTAATGCGGAGAACGCTGCTGATGCGGCAGTTTTCCACCCCCTCCCATTTCCCCAGGGAGCCAGTCCCCCCCCCCCCCCCCCCAGGATGGTGGTGCAGGTCGGTCTGCGATCCACAGAGATGATTGCGATGCATTTTGGGTGGGGGCGTGGGGGTTCTCCACATACAGAGGTTTGTAGATCTAAATGTTCTCATTAAATTATAACGAGAACATCTGCACCATCTGCTCATCACTGCAGAGTTCCTCAACGAGTTCCTCAATCAGATCAGCAGCACTGAGCAGCTTCCACCACCCTAATACCTCCACAGGAGGTGGAGCAGATCAAGAGGACAGTGTAGAAATAAAGGGTTGGGCACTAGTGTCTGTCTTTGTTCTTTCTGCAGAACCAAAAGGTGTTTTTTTTTAAAGGTGAGTAATTTAATAATTTAAATACATTTGTATTATTGATGTCTGATCTTATTTTTTTTTTTTTTTTGGGGGGGGGGGGGGGGACAGACAGGTGAATTCTGGGTCAGGGGGTCGGATGAGCGTTCAGAACGGAGCTGAAACCCTCCAGACTGCAGGGGAGAACCAACGCATCATCAATATTTCATCTGGTTCTCAGAGAGGAGGAAGGAGGCACATTAATAAAAGATGAGCATGCACCCCCCCCCCCCACCACAATGAGAACCAAATGAAACCAAATCAGTCCACAGGAACCCAGTTACACATCCAGTTTGATTCACTGGTGTCAGAACAAAAAATAAATATTTAAAATTAAAAAATAAAATAAATTGTTCCCTACTGCCATCTAGTGGCTGAAACAGCCATCAGCGAGAAAAATGAGAGAGGACTTTATTATTACAAAAACAGATCTATAATTAATAATATTTCACTCACAGATCTCAGTGAGGGACGCGGAGCCCGGAGCCCACGCCCTGAACTTCATACAAAAATCATCCTCCTCTCAAAATAAAGGTCCTAAAAATAAACCCCATCAAAGGATTAGAAATGAATAAAGATCTTTTATTGCAAAACATTTTAAATCCATACAGTATTAACCAGTTCGGAATGCGGTCTTCAGATTTCAACATTAAAAATATTAAAATATAAACTCCACGCTCGGTGCGTACCTGCTAACCTGCCATCGGTGCCCCACCAGCGCCCCGCGATGGGTACGGCTGCAGAACCATCCCCATTCAGCAATCAGAAGTTATTTAAATAAACCCTCAGATAAAGACTCAGTATGAATTATATTTCAGTATTAATATAAATCTCTATGCAAGATTGATCAGCTGTACTTAAACATAATTAAACAGCTGTAATTAAACAATTAAATTCATGTCTGATGATGACGGGGTTTATTAATTGGTATTTCTGATCCCGTTAAACCGGTCTGCATCACCAGGTGGCGCTGCCAATCAGAATCCGTTTGCATAACATGAGCCAGTTTTCTGTACAAACATCGCCGTCCTATCCCGTCACCAGAGTACAAATTAAACGAGGCGTTAGTGCCACCTGGTGTTTAAAGTGTTCTAAAGAAAGCGAGTTCCACAGCCTCCACCCGAACCCCGGAACACGTTCCGTCTCCACAATCCAAATCTAGTAGGTTAAACCCGAACGGATCAACGGATTAGTGGTTTAGTTCCGAGCTCACTCGTTTGCGCTCGTTAAGAGTGATACAGTAACAGTGTGAGTGTAACAGGACCGACATGATTAATTAATGATTGTAATCAGAGGATGCCTAGATTAATGCATCACATCAACACATCATCACTCTGTTAAATAAATACTGTCATAAAGCTATTAATTTACTAGTCTAGTGCCACCCAGTGGCTAAGAGAAGGAACTCAATTCAATAAGGTCTGATATCAGTGCTGTCTGATTCAGAATAATCCCTGTAATCTGCACTAATTACTAAATTAAAGACATCAGAGGCTGTTCTAGTACAAACATGGTTCTGACGCTCGCTGATGCCACACCCGTGTAAATAAGACACAAACCTGTGTTAATTAAATATAACTTATTCATGAACCCTAACCCCGTCAGAGCGTGCTGGTATTTAAAACATCAAGCAGGACTTCTCTTCAGAGAGATGAGGCGAGGTCGTAATTAAAGCTCAGGCACTCGTTTACACTCCGTACAGGTTTGAGATTAGGCGGTTGCATATTCGGACACGGCACTCGGCGGTGAGTTTGTGATGGTGAACAGGGTTCTCCGGTCCCAGGTCGTAATCCCAGCAGCAGTGAGAGCCCGTGATCCCGCCGCTGGCCGTCCCACACAGGGCTCCCGAGTTAAACTGTGCTTTAGTTTGTGTGTGTGCTGATAGTGTGTGTGTGTGTGTGTGTGTGAGAGAGAGAAGCTGCGGTACCACACACTGCCCTGCAGACGGGACCTCCGGCATCAACCCGTTGTTAGTTGGTCAGTAGAGGTTCTCGCTCCGTGGCGGTGAACCGGACGCGTGCTGCCAGCACTTTGGCTTTATTAACTGAAGGACCTGCGGGAAGGGGGGGGGGGGGGGGGGTCAGATTCAACATGAGGACTTCTTAAATAACAAAGAAGGATTTTAATATTTAATACAGAACACGTCACCAAATGAAACAGGCGTGAACCAAACAGTGACGGAGGGCTAATATGTTCTGGAAAGAAATCTGAACCCACAAAAAAAAAAGGTTCTCCACTTGGGAATCAAACCCTCTGAGCTGTCATCAACGTCTGACCTCACACTGGCTCCTCTGGATGAACAGGCAAGGAGTTTAGAGAATGCCGTCCTAATACTTTTGTTCATAATACATAATGGAGCTTTTAAACTAACGGCAACAAAAATTATTAAAAACACAAAATTTCATCAGAAGTATGTCTGACCCCCCCAACCCTGCTGTCATGAGATTCCTTATGCTGATGAAATCATCGTGTGACACCCCCCCCCCCCAGTCATTTGGTATATTTATATATTAAAAAAAAAAAAAAAAAAAAAACCTGGTTGCAAAATGCTGTAAAGTCTATAAATCCATAATTGCAAAAGAGCTGAAGTAACTTTCAGAACATAAAGAGAAAACACACAGATACTTATATATATATATATTGATTCATTCATTATCTTCTGCTTTATCCTCTATTAGGGTCGCGGGGGGGTCCCCCATGTCCATCCAGGGGAGAACGTTTCGGGCACTGGGCAGATACACCCAGGACAGGGGGGCAATTATTGCTGGGCACACACTCTCACACACACACTATTATGGGGCAATTTGGAGAACTCAATTAACTTGATCCATGTTTTTGGACTGTGTGAGGAAAACGGAGAACCCGGAGGAAACCCACGCGGACATGAGGAGAACATGGAAACTCCACCCAGATAATGTGGCAAACATCAATGAGTTATGAGAGTATACAAAAGCAATAAGGTTCAGGAGGGCAGCATCATTGTGAATAAATGACGAGAAAGAGGTGTTTACTCACAATAATACACATTCTTGAGTATCTTACTGCTTTTATAAAACAAAATGCACACTATAATAAATTGTTTCTTGATTAATAATGCGATTATTAAAAGCAAACTTGCTCATAAACTGGACGTAATCTAGTCCGATTTTTAAAATGATAAAAATAACTGTTCATTAAACATGTCAACATGTTTCCAGTTTCCCCAACACTGCGTTCTGTAGTTTGGCCACTAGATGGCAGTTTATAAACACAATCACAACAACGTCCTGACCGGGGTGTCCTGACCGGGGTGTCCTGACCGGAGGTGTCCTGACCGGAGGTGTCCTGACCGGAGGTGTCCTGACCGGAGGTGTCCTGACCGGGGTGTCCTGACCGGGGGTGTCTTACCTGCGTAACTCAGCAGGACGGGGAGGAAGACGAGGCCGTGAGACGCCCCGAGCAGCACGATGGCCAGATACATGCGGAAGTAGAAGACCTGGAAGATCTGGGACTTGGAGAACGCGAGGACCAGGATCCCGCCGAACTTCGTTAAAGTGATGCCACTGAAGACCTGTGGACAGAACCGTCAGGCGTCAACAGGATCGAGAGAACATGCCCAAGAACACGCGCACAGAATGAGAGAGAGCGGTGCACTCACAGAGCTGCCCATGTGAGCCAGGGCCTCCTCAGCGCGCTCCACCCGCGTCCCTCTGGTGCTGATGGAGAAGGCCCTCACGACGTGGCTGCAGAACTCCACGGAAATCCCACAGCTCTGAAGAACACCAACAGAACATCCATACAGAGCCTGGCAGTAGAGTCCGCAAGGCTCTCATCTATTCATTATTAAAGCATGAACGTACAGGTTCGTCTTTAAAGACGCGTTGAGAACTTTATCGGGAACTCTTCAGTCCCACAGAGTAGTTCCTCTCTGTTCTTTTGATCAGCACGAATCTAACGCACTTAGAGAACCCCCCCCCCCCACACACACACACACTCACCATGACCAGGTTGACGAGGGAGACGGCGTTTAGGCTGATGCCCCACAGCCACATCACCCCGAACATGTTGACCAGGATCATGGCGATGGTGAGGGACACCAGCACGGCCGAGCACAGCTCGAACCCCAGCAGGACCACGCTGACCAGGAAGATGGCCATCAGGGACACGCCCAGGTTGAAGGCCGTGTCGTGAGCGATGGTCAGGTACTGCTCGTAGAACACGTAGAACACACTGCGAACAGACACGGCGGGTTCTCATTCACTCGAAAACGTACGTATACCTTCAACCTTTAGTTTATAGGCTACAGCAAGCGAACATCATCCAACAAACGGTTTTTAATAAATAAATAAATAAATAAAAATAAATAAATAAAAAATTAATTATGGCAGCACGGTGGATTAGTGTTTAGCATGTTCTCCTCTCAGCACTAAGGATTCCCGGTTCGAATCCCCATCTGGGTGGAGTTTCCATGTTCTCCCCGTGTCCACGTGGGTTTCCTCTGGGTTCTCCGGTTTCCTCCCACAGTCCAAAGAACATGGATCAAGTCAATTGAGTTCTCCAAATTGCCCCATATAGTGTGTATGTGTTAGTGAATGTGTGTTTAGCGATAGATTGGTGTATCTTCCCAGCGCCTGAAATGTTCTCCCCTGGATGGGCATGGGGAACCCCCCCCCCGCGACCCTAATAGAGGATAAAGCGGAAGATAATGAATGAATGAATAAATATATATATTAAAAAAAAATTTATAAAAAAAAAAAAAAAAAAAAAAAAAAAAAAAAAAAAAAAAAAAAAAGCAATACAGACTTCAAATAAAAAAAAATACTTGAACATATATAAGCAGTCGGAACAGTCACCTGTAAGGGAACACCGTGTCCTCCATCCCCATGGAGACGGAGATGTTCCTGGCCAGCTCTCGAGCCATCTTCATGGCGCCGATGCTGTCGGCGGACGTCTTCAGGATGGTGTGGTAGCTCATGAAGTGCGTGGCGCCGACGTGCGTTCCGTTCTCCATCAGGACCACGGCGGCGCTGTACGCAGCATGACCTCTGGAGAGAGACGAAATGAGTGCTTTCCTCATCCGTGCCCACACACACACACACACACACACACACAAACTGTCCTTTCTTTTGAATAACTAATACTAATGATGTGGACCCATCTGGTACCAACAACCATGCCAGAGTGAAACCTCACGAGAACATTAGATTCATCAGTAATCAATCACAAAAATGATACGTACCCCTTCCCACACTTGATGTTGGGTATATCAGACAGGAACATGGGGAGGAAGCGGGTAAATTCGGTACCATTGGGTCTTAATTTGCCACTAGGGGTCATGGGTCTGCAGTGCACACAGGAGTCACTGATGACTGCAGCACACAGAGAGCACAGCGGTTACACACTTACACAAAAATACAAACACAGTAAAGATGGACGAAGGTCCTACAACAAGCAGAACCAGTGTTTGAACTCCCTGTGACCCCAGACCAACACACACACACACACACACACGCAGGGGGGGGGGGCATGTTAGCTCAGTGGATAATGTTTTACCTGAAGCGTTGCAGAAGGCGCCGGTGGTGTTGTAATAGCGACAGCAGGACGACTGCGGCTTCACCCAATCAAAGTAATCGTCCAACCACGACGAGGGGGCGGTGCTTATCCGTGAGCTGTAACAATAGACGCGTCAACGCCGCACTGATGAACCTTATCTCCAGTTCAGAAAGAGCACGGTGTTTGGAAAGGAGTTCAAAAGTTAGAGGATTGCATGACGGGCGGGGCGGGCCCCGGAGCCATGAATACCTCCAACGGTTTACATACAGAGGCTCCGGCACGGTGGCTTAATGGTTGGCATGTTCTCCTCTCAGTGCTGGGGATTCCCGGTTCGAATCCCAATCTGGGTGGAGTTTCCATGTTCTCCCCGTGTCCGCGTGGGTTTCCTCCGGGTTCTCCGGTTTCCTCCCACAGTCCAAAAACATGGATCAAGGTCGAATGAATTCTCCAAATTGCCCCATATTGTGTGAGTGTGTGTCCAGCGATAGATTGGCGTCCTGTCCTGGGTGTATCTGCCCAGCGCCCGAAACGTTCTCCCCTGGATGGGCATGGGGAACCCCCCGCAACCCTAATATAGGATAAAGCGGAAGATAACGGATGGACGGATACAAAGTGTCCGATTACAGAGGGCAGGAGGTTAGGTTAATAATGTTTCCATCTGCATTCTAAATCATTAAAAATAAAAACATGTCCACGTCTTAAACCCTCTGTACGGGGGACTGGGGGTCATGTCTTAAACCCTCTGTACGGGGGACTGGGGTCATGTCTTAAACCCTCTGTGCTTAAACCCTTTGTGACTACGGGGGACTGGGGTCATGTCTTAAACCCTCTGGGTCATGTCTTAAAACCCTCTGTGTGGGGGACTGGGGTCACTGGGGGGACTCATGTCTTAAACCCTCTGTACGGGGGACTGGGGTCATGTCTTAAACCCTCTGTACGGGGGACTGGGGTCATGTCTTAAACCCTCTGTACGGGGGACTGGGGTCATGTCTTAAACCCTCTGTACGGGGGACTGGGGTCATGTCTTAAACCCTCTGTACGGGGGACTGGGGGTCATGTCTTAAACCCTCTGTACGGGGGACTGGGGGTCATGTCTTAAACCCTTTGTACGGGGGACTTGGGGGTCATGTCTTAAACCCTCTGTACGGGGGACTGGGGTCATGTCTTAAACCCTCTGTACGGGGGACTGGGGTCATGTCTTAAACCCTCTGTGCGGGGGACTGGGGTCATGTCTTAAACCCTTTGTACGGGGGACTTGGGGGTCATGTCTCAAACGCTCTTAATTGGTGTGTCTGAATAATGTAAAGTGAAGTCATGTCCACTCACTAGTCACTCATGAGCGAGGCGGTGTATATTTGCTGAGCCAGCGAGTCGTTGTTACAGCCCACACCTCCACACACTTGGTTCTGGCCCTCCGAGGTTTGGTACTCGTGACCCTCCCTGACCACGAAGTAGACGGGCGGTCCCGTATGCAGGTATTCACTCAGGTTCCCGAAGTAATCCAACACGTACGAGTCCTGCTCAACACAACAGCTTATAAACACGTGTTCTCATCATCAATCATCCACACACTGACCAGGCCACTTCATTAATGACACCTCCATCAGTGTGATGTCCAAACATGGCCCAATTAAATAATAAATACCCTAGTTTTCCTTTAACATGGAGTCAGGGCTTACATCAGGCATGGAGAGTCTCTGATCGAGTCCGACTTCTACTTTATCTATGACGGCGATGCTGAACGACAGCATTCCCACGAACACGGCAACCTGGAAACACACAGCTCCACATTAAAACCTTATTTAAAAAAAAAAATAAATAAATAAAAAAAAAATAAAAAAAACACTTAAATTACAAATGCATATCAAGACTTACCACCAGGGGGCGCACCCACTCCTTCAGAATAAACGGTGCATAGATTTTCTTAAAGAAGCGGAACAGGACGCTCTCAGAACTCGGGACCTGCCCTTCAGGCATCCGGACGCAGCACAGAATGTCCAGGCGGTGCTTCTGTAAAGGAGGACGGAGGATTAGGACCACACACCGGGGACAGGTGGACACACTCAACCCCATACACAAAGTTCTCGGCTTTAATTGCCTCAGCATGGTTCACACACATAATTCTTCTTTGTTGCGTAAAGTTTGCATGTTCTCCTTAAGTCTGCTTCAGTCCCTTCAGTTTACTCCCACAGTCCAAAAACATGGGACAATTAATAAAAAACTAAATAAATAAGGGCGGCACGGTGGCTTAGTGGTTTGGCATGTTCTCCTCTCAGCGCTAGGGATTCCCGGTTCGAATCCCCATCTGGGTGGAGTTTCCATGTTCTCCCCGTGTCCGTGTGGGTTTCCTCCGGGTTCCTCCCACAGTCCAAAAACATGGATCAAGGTCAATTGAGTTCTCTAAATTGCCCCATATAGACTGTGTCTGTGTGAGTGAGTGTGTGCCCAGTGATAGATTGCCCCCCCCCGTCCTGGGTATATCTGCCCAGCGCCCAAATCGTTCTCCCCTGGATGGGCATGGGGAACCCCCCCCCCCCCAATAGAGGATAAAGCGGATGATAATGGATGGAATCATGGTGAATTCATTGCTCTAAATTGCCCCTATATGGTGTCAGTGTCCCAAATGTTCTCCACCTGGAGGATAAAGCCCCCCCCCCGACCCTAATAGAGGATAAAGCGGAAGATAATGGATGGATGTATATAAGTAAGTATCGTCATGCCTCTCTGGCTGAAACACTCACCTCTTGTCTCCTGAGGTCCAGACCGAGGAGAGAGACGAAACAACT
Source organism: Corydoras sp. C115 (assembly GCA_019802505.1). Classification (NCBI taxonomy): domain Eukaryota; kingdom Metazoa; phylum Chordata; class Actinopteri; order Siluriformes; family Callichthyidae; genus Corydoras; species Corydoras sp. C115. The sequence goes on along the minus strand of JAFMOC010000208.1, from coordinate 244,272 downwards.
GATCTGCAACAGGAAGTCGATAAAGACGGCCAAGCCGGCAAAGAGCGAGAAGGTCCTGACGGCGGGCATGTTGGAGAGCGCTCCTGCACCCACACGGACATGACATTTAAAATGATGAGCTTATAGATTCATTCAGAAGAATCAAGCATAACCTGCACCACCACTGAGAACCATCCACCACCCTAACACCACCTCATCATAAAACAGAGTTTTAGAGACTAACAGGACGTAGAGGAACAGATGGACCACAGAATGTCTTTACAGAACTCCAAAGCCCATTTGCATGCTCATTGTCTTGGCTCTGCAGAACTGGAAGCACTTTAAGGAGAACCGGGTGAGGGGTATGAAGAACCGGGAGTGTATGAGGCTGGTGTCCTCCTCACCTAAGAAAAAGGCCACCGTCTCGGAGAGGGAGGACAGGAATATGCTCGGGGCCACGTCTCCGAGGATACGGCCGACCTGCTGGTGGAGCTCCTCGTGCTGCAGCCGCTCATCCCTCTGTCAGAAAAAAGGAACCGGTTTCTCTCTGCTGACATCACACATCTGAGCCAATCGGAGCTTCAGATCGACGCACGCACAAGGAACCGAGTTCAGACATGAACCACAGAGTCCACCAAAAAACTGATCCTGACCCCTGACCAGCTCCAGGTTCCATTACTACAGTCAGGGGTCATACACATTACATTTAGCAGACGATTTTATCCAAAGCGACTTACAAATGAGAACGTTACAGTCAGAAGTTCTGCAGAAAACCAACTCCACTGTAAATTCATCAAACCTGATTGTTATTCGATGCTGCGCCCCGCCCCCTTTTTTTATTTTTATTAACAGGTTTTTGTTAAAGAGATGAGTCTTCAGTCGTTTCTTAAAGCTGCTCAGTGATTCTTATGGACAGAGTTGGGAAGATCATACTATCATGTTGCAGTGGAGAACGCCACGGAGTGAGAATCAGCTCCTTTGTGAGGTGGAACCACCAGGGGGCGATCATCACCGGAGCGAAGTGAACGAGTCGGAGTGTGTTTTGAAAAGATAGAGTGAAGGGAGGAGGGGCCAGATCCAGAAATGGTTCTGTAGATCAGAGTCAGTGACTTGTACTGAATATTATATTATATTTATTTTCATATTATTATATCTTAGTTCCAGGAACCTAAAAAAAAAAGTTCATCCTTTCCAGGACATTTTATTAAACGTCAAGGGTATGAGTGTGCACACACACACACACACACTCCGGCAGGTGCCGACTTCCCCTCTCACGTCACGAAGAACTAAATGAGTTACACTCACATTCACAGAAAAGGAGAAGAGAAACTTCGGGTGGCCGACTTTCCACAACCTCACAACAGCGGCAGTTCTTAAACCGTCTCAGCGGCGTCATGTGACCTCCTTCCCTCTGATTACAAAGGGTTCTTTCGTACCGTACGGAGAGCAGAGCACACACACACCTGATAGGTCTGCACGATGATGAAAATGTTGTCCACTCCCACGGCCAGCACGAGGAAGGGGATGACCTCGATGACGATGAGGGTCAGGGGAACACCCGCGAAGCTGAAGATGCCCAGTGAGCAGGCCACCGAGCTCAGCACGATCAGGATGCCCGCTATACCCAGGGAGATCTTTGAGTCCACCTGGAAGGGGGTCAGGAATATAAAAATCAATCAATACTAATCAATCCCTGATTGATCGAGCTGCAGGGTGGTATAATGACAGCAGGCAGATTAATAGAGCGGTGTTTATAGATGTAGGCGGTTGTTCACTGGTAATAAAACTCAATGAGTCAGAGTCAAAAGAGGAACCCGATTCGTACGATTCGTCCTGAATCAGTTCATTTAAGGTCTATGACGAATCAGTTGCTAATGTTTAGGTAAACACCGGGTCGCCGACCGATCTCACCATCAGGCTCCGGAAGCTCCGAATGTGGCCCAGAGCCAGGGAGATGTAGATGAACATGATGGCGTAGCTGATTAGCACCGTGGCAACGTCGCCTTCACTTTCCCGATTGATCTCGTCCTCGATGCTGCGCTCCGAGTTGAAGGAGATGGTGAGGTTGGGGTTGCTGTAGTTCTTCATGAAGCTGATGAACCTGCAGAGGCAAACAGAACGAACCGTCTGAGGTCAAGGCAAGATGTAAAAAAAAAAAAACACTGATCACTGAGTAACAGGATTACGGTTTCTCTAAACGCTCAAACGCCGCCATCTAGTGAACAATTCACAGAACACAGTTTTTGTGGTGGTAAATACTAGATGACAGGAACATTTAAAGTAAAAATTATTTAATAAGATTTGCAAATCGAAAAACCAGACAAAACAACCTAATGGAGGTTGACGCAAGCTTCTGAGCTCACGATGGCTCAGCCTCAGTATTCATACGAAAAACACAGCCAATAGAAACATAGGTAATACAGATTCTGTCCAATAATAATGTAACAAGACCAGGTAAAAAAGAAAAACACAGGTAGAGGAAGCTATACCATATATGGTTTCCAACCCTTCACAACCTGTTTGCATCCGGAAAGGAACGTTTTGGGGCACTTCGACCCAGAACCTCGCTCACTCCGCTTCCAATGCACCTGCTTTGTTAAATAACATCCACCCAACACATTCGGTCCCATAATATCGCTTCTCTCATTTCCTTTCAAGGTTATGTAGAGAAGTTTTTTAAATGTCACATTCACACTAAAATGGGTTAATAAAATATAATACATAATGAATTTTATTCATTCATTATCTTCTGCTTTATCTATTTAATCTATCGCTGGGCACACACTCACTCACTCAAACACACTTTATATGGGGCAATTTTGAGAATTCAATTGACTTGATCCATGTTTTTGGATTGTGGGAGGAAACCCACGCAGACACGGGGAGAACATGGAAACTCCACCCAGATGGGGATTCGAACCGGGACTCCCTAGCGCTGAGAGGAGAACATGCCAAACCACTAAGTCACTGGCACGTACATAATGAATTTCCACTACATTTATAAAAACAGTGCAATAGGTTTAGTGCTGACCTCTGTTTATATTAATCTGTATTTTATGATTATAAATAATGTATTGTACATCACACACTGATACCATTGTGGCTCAGCCAATCAGATTTGAGGAACGGAATATTAGTGTTGCACTGTACAACATCTGACCCCCGAAGGACCGTTATGAACATTTTGGACGTTACACTCACGCTTTCTCCCAAGCGAGCGCTCTGCCCAGCCTGTCGGTGTCGTTCAGGTAGTTGTTGACGGGTAAGGTGATCACCAGGGCGGTGGCATTGTTGTACGTGGTGCCTACAGAGGGGGGAGGGGTTTATTTAAGAAACAATCACTCGTGTATCATACATCATAAGGAACCTGTTCCAATTCTGAACTTTGACTAAAGCTTGTAAATACAGGGTTGGGGAGAACATACCAACAGAGCCCCACACTACACCCCTGAGCCTTTCCTTACTGTAAATTATACTGGGTTGAAGAATTAGATTTATACAAACCTTGGTAACCCCCGAGGACCAGCCAGGGAAAAACGGGGCCTCCGAAAGTTCCCATGCAGGGATCGTGGAAGAACCCCGTGTCATCCAGAGCGACGGGGGAACTGGACAACCAACAGACCGGTCACAACCAATGAACAGATTTAATTCAGAACATACACTGTACGGACAAAATTACTGGGACACGTGCTTTTGAATAAGAGAACCTAGGTGCTTGATTTTACACACCAGTGATGATGGAACCGAACGTTTTTGAGGCCTGTCCCGGTACTTTTGTCCGCAGTGTATGCTGTATTAATTAAACGCCGCTCACCTGACGCAGTACAGGAAGTGAGTGTGATAATCGAAATACGTGTAGAACTCGTCCCCGTTGATGTGGTCCAGCACCTCGTGGCTGTTCTGAAAATAGTTGAGGACACTCAGAATGGTGCAGTTACTGTTGTACGGGGCGAGGGGCGAGAGACAGATGTCCTTCAGGGTCACCGTCTGCCCGTTATAATCTGCCTTCAGGTCCTCGATGGCAGTCTGGAGATCCAGAACCTGAATCACAGACGGATTAAGGTCAGATTAAAACCTTTAACTCGACACACTGTAAAGAGTCTGATAGATAAGCAGCATTAGGTGATTCGCCAGATAATGGTATGGATATACAATATTATATTTCCTGATACTTTATAAACTGCATTCTGGAATTTCATTGTTAGAGAAACATGATCAGCGTTTACTTTAAAAAGCGGACTAGATTACATCACAAAATCCAGATTAACGATTTAGTTTATAATAAATGCTTTTATGAATCAAACCTTTTTTTTATTATAGTGTTTGTAACCCGTGCCCATAGAGAGGAGAACGATTTGGACTCCAGATACGCCCAATCTATCACTGGACACACACTCACACAAACACATTCTATATAGGGCAATTTAGAGCATTCAATTCACCTTGAAATGTTTTTGGACTGTGGGAGGAAACATGTGGGCACAAGGAGAACGTGCAAACTCCACCCAGATCAGGGATACAAACCTCAGCACTGAGAGGAGAACATGCCAACCACTAAGCCACCATGCCATCCAGGTTGTGTATTATTGTGAATAAATCATGTAAAGAGGTGTAACTGTACTCCATACGCCTCGCGCCCAACAATCCCTCTTTATTGTGATTTATTCAGACTGAGGCCACGCCCCCTCATACCTCATTGCTTTAATATCCTCACACTGGAGTGATGTTTGCCATATGTCGTTCCGAGAGGTGGAACTTAAACAATTTCACTTCATAAATGGGTGCTACTTGGTTTGAAAAGTTCGCGGAACCTCAACTCCTTAACCACGGTCTCACGTCCTCACCTGATGGAGGAGCGACAGGGTCAGAATGGGCGCGAAGGGAATGTCCGGCCCCACAGTGGACTCGAAGACGGTCCAGTTGGTCCACGGCGTGGTGATGATGAGCTGCTCGGTGCGGAAGAAGGGCCCGAAGTGCCGGTCGAAGTACTGCTTCTCCTGCCTGGCCCGGCTCAGGGGTGCAGACCACAGCTCCACGGGGTCGGTGGTGATGCGCATGTACCTCAGACCGCTGCAGCCGATCGCCACCAGGACCACAGTGGAGACTATGACCGGCGCGGGATGCAGGACGCAGAAGGAACCCCAAAAGCTGAAGAGACGACGCAGGAGGCTTTCAAAAGCTTCTCCAAGAGACTCGCAGCACGTCACTTTACCTGCAACATTCATTTCACAATCTAAATACACCTCCATACAGAAAAGAGACTCGGGTATTGGTTACTCCGACTTATCACATCATCATCATCATTATTATTATGTTTACAGATAATCACCTGATCTTACAGGATCCTCGTTCAGCATCAGGGGCTGGTCCTGAATGGGGCCGTATTCTGACGCGACCGTTCTCCTCCTGAAACGAGCAACAACAACCAATCAGGAGGACGCGAAGACGATCGGAGACGTTCCAACGAGGAGCTCATGGGTTCTTACCTGTAACAACAGGCTGCCATCACCCCGAGGGTGAAGAGCACAACAAAAACCATATAGGACACCACCATGATAAAACTCATGGCGTCAAAGCCCAAAATGGTCCACGGCGGGGGGACAGGGGGCGGGACAGGCGAAGGCCCGCACGCCGCACTGCAGTCCTGGCACGAGCACGAGCCTGAGCCATCGTCCAGCGTTTCAGTACAGCCGAACGTGTGGTTGTTCATGGGCACGAAGCCCGACAGCGGATCATCTAGAACCCAAAGACAAACGGACATACCGACTGACCACTTCATTACAAACACTATACCATGCAGTATTGTAGCCTATACGCCTCAATGTGTACAGTGTGATGTAAACTCCAGCTGCAGCTCAGTAGTGTATTAAAGTGTACTGTTCTGAGCAACTCCAGTTCTCTGTTGTGTGTAAAAATGTCCGCCTGGTACCAACAACCACGCCACAGTCAAAATTCCATCATGACCTGAACCTGCAGGACAGTTTACATCACACTGCTGAACATGGGTGGATGCTGGACAGGTTCTTAATAATAAAGAGCGTCATAGTGACATGTCTCCATCTCAGTGCATGTCTGTACCTGTGAAGACGGGATCGATAGCAAAGGGAACCTGTCCATTATGAACATTAAACATGTACTGGATCCAGTTCTGGGGGGTGCAGGTGCTGGCCTCTTGTCCACACAGCAGACTCAAAGCCTTCACGTTGCTGGAGGGCGCCTGCACATCTATGCACGCATTAAATAAAGCTGTGCAAATAAAAAAATAAAATAAAATAAAAAGCGGGTTAGTTCAAAGGACGACTCTGAAAAGACCCAAGATGTACTCCTGGGTGACGGGTCAGTGATAAAAAGTTTATCCCAAGGGTTTAAATAACCTGACAGACACGTGGTTGTTATTCTGGGTGATGACAGAAGGTCCAAAACATTGGCTACTTTATGGTATTGACAAGTTTTTTGACCGAGTATCAGACTTAACTCACGTCCTTTTTAATCCAATAACCCAGAGATGAATCAATAATGAATATGATTTCTAATTACAGCTGTATCCTTACCGTTAGCAAAGGTGTTGCTGACGTAGTAGGAGAGCTCCACGACGTTGGTGAGGTTAGTGTCCGGTACAGGGGAGAACTGGGTCACATTGAGGAACCGGCTCTGGTACGGACTGCAGGTCAGCTCACAGAAGAACGTCATGAAGTTAAAGAAACACGCCGGACACCTGCCAGGAGATCAGGACATCAGCACTTCAGAACTTTCACAATGACCACAATGAAGTTAATGGTTGGGGTCCATGTTCTCCCCGTGTTTCCTCCCATTGTCCAAAAACATGGATTCAAGGTGAATTAATTGCTCTAAATATGCCCCATACAGAGTGTGTGTGAATGAATTGGCTTAAGCTATATAATGATTGTTGTGATGATTTTTAATCCAGAAAGGATTTCATATTAATTTCCCGGTAGAATTTTATCCCTGGTATCATCAACGGCATGGCATTCTATAAGAATGGGTTTAATTGTCAGTGGTGATCCACAATTTTGGCAAGTTGGTGCATCGCTGCCTAGTGGGAGGTGTCGATATGTCACCCCCCCCCCCTCAAAAAAAATAACAAAAAAAAACCCCACTAACCTGGATAAGTACTGCAGAGGAATCTGGATGTTTCCTTTTAATGTTCTCAGTTGCTGAGAGTCACAGCACACACTCTGGTTCCCGTAAACCAAACCTGGACAGAGTTCCTGTGCACAACGAGGACATGATCCACTAAAGACATGCTGAAGGACAAAGCTTTTAAGAGACAGAACAAAGGTGCATACCATTAGGAGCTCCTGTCCGTCTTTAGGGAGAGGTTTGGGAGCTCCTGTGTAGTTACAGTTGTACTTCTTTTCTGGAAGCAGAGTGGAGTTTCCACATTCTCCATACCAGACACAATGCTGAGCATCAGCCTAAAGAGAGAGAACGCAGGGACATAACTACCAAGTGTACACTACTGAGTGCAGGGGAATGGAACAAGGCCGGTGAGGTCAGTCAGTCAGACATGGCTCTGGTTTAAACCCAGGTCCGGTTATTCTGTACCGTACAGAGTAGAACCCTGATGGCAGAATGTCGCAGACTGAAGCACTGTGCATCTCTTGGAGTTCATTTTGTATGTTTTTTTTTTTTCTTCAGGTGAAAAATAAGGTTTTTATTTATAACAGTTCCTGAAAACCTGACCACCGTCTCAGTTCCTCTTTTCAGCTTCATGGTCTTCTAACCTACTAACCAAGAACGGAGGATGTGGTGAAGCAAACAAACAAACACAAACCCAACCACCGGTTTGTGGCTGACTGCCCATCACCTCCCTCACGTTAACATCTGCTTAGTGTTCATCTTACCCCCCCGAGTCATCAGTACACAGGTCTTATGCGCGCCAAAAAAAAAAAAAAAAAAAAAAAAAAAAAAAAAAAAAAAAAAAAAAAAAAAAGGATGCATCACATTCAATGGAGGAAGTGCATAAAATGAGCTCGTGATGACCGACCCCACTGAACACCGGGTAAGGTGCAGTAAGTAAGTCAGTGCTGGGTGCAGACCAGGACTCTCCATCATGGACGATGATGGTCACCCATTGCACACCATCATTATGGACCAGAGGAGCACGTTCAGTGGCAGGCTGTGGTCACTGAACTGCTCCACAGAAAGACTGAGGAGATCTTTGGTTCCAAGGGCCATCAGGCTCCACAATACTACTGTCTGTAGAACATTCTGAAAGAGATCTGAAGGAAGCAAGCGCATGACCGACCACCAACAAATGTGCGACAACGCAAAAAAAGTATCATGCTGACGCACAGCGTTTATCTGAGCGCTGAGATACTCGACGTCTGGACACCGGGAGCATGCAGTCCAGCGGGTTTGGACTAATCTCAGGGTCACGTGATGACAGCATGTCCAGTCATTCAGCCCCCGCTCAGCGGGCTTTGATGATATAACATGCTGATATTAATAATAGATGAAAAAACATCTGTATGTGAATGCACATGATCAGCATTCTGGTTCCTGTGCACAAGCAGGCCTCAGAGTGCAGGCTACGCTGACTCAGCAGAAGAGAGGACTCTTATTTTGTGGTGCATGATCAGCGGGTGCACGTGAGCGCCGGGTTAGTCACTGCACACCGGGCTGTGCGTCAGACAGATGTGCCGGCTCCTCTTTCCACCCACGTATCCCTCCACAGCTCTGTACTGCGGTGATACGGGCCAGCGTTTCCACATTTTTATCAGTAAACTCAGACTCATTCACAAAACTGATGATCTAATCAGACCTTGTACTTTAAGAAAGCAAAAGTAAACAGTCAGCTTGAAATAAGAGAACCTACAGCCAATCAGCAGATGTCTCATCAAGCTGTTCCCTCTGATTGTTATATTTGCATTTTGGTCATTTATTGGACGCTTTTATCCAAAGCGACTTACAAGCTGAGCACAGGGTTAATCACAGCGCCCCCTGGAGCAATGAGGGTTAAGGGTCTCACTCAAGGACCTACACTGGTAACTTCAGTGGACCTGGGATTTGAACCCACAACCCTCAGATTGAGAGCCCAACACCCTGACCACTGAGATACCACGCCCTATTATATTATCCATCCATCCATCATCTTCCGCTTTGTCCTCTATTAGGGTCGCGCGCGGGGGGCGGCACGGTGGCTTAGCATGTTCTCCTCTCTGAGCTGAGGATTCCCGGTTCAAATCCCCATCTGGGTGGAGGTTCCATGTTCTCCTCATGTCTGCGTGGGTTTCCTCTGGGTTCTCCGGGTTCCTCCCACAGTCCAAAAACATGGATCAAGTCAATTGAGTTCTCCAAATTGCCCCATATAGAGTGTGTCTGTGTGAGTGTGTGCCCAGCGATGGATTGGCGCCCTGTCCTGGGTGTATCTGCCCAGCGCCCGAGACGTTCTCCCCTGGATGGGCATGGGGAACCCCCCGTGGACCCTAATAGAGGATAAAGTGGAAGATAATGAATATTATATAAATAATTTACCTGCATATCACAATTTCTGAGTTTAAGCTGCTTTAAAGAAACACTGTACAAATACAGCATACGGACAAAAGTGCCGGGACACACCCTAATCCCTGAACCCAGCGGTGGCAATTCTGGCCACACCCGAGTATTTCAGAAGCAGTTCTTATTCATCATGACCGCACAAAGCAGCATCGGTTGGGCGGGTTCGGTGTGGTGGAACCTGACCGTCTTGCAGAGAACCCTGAGCACAACTCAACTAGAACTGGGACTGTGAACACATCATCTCATCCAACATCGGTGCCTGACCCGATGAACGTCCTTCAGGATGATGTTCCCACAAACACACTCCAAACTGCCCTGAGGGAAAGCTGTAAGAGGGGCAACAACTCGGACTGAGAGGTTATTATAGTTATAATGAAGGTGTAGATGCCTCAATACTTTTGTGGATATATTGAACTTGTAGATCATGCTGTCCTCCTTTGAGCACTTCGGTTCCTTCCTGGTTCTTGGAGTGAAATAAACACCAACTCCGTTAACTAACTACGGAAGAACCTCTAGATATAAAGACTATTACGATAAACAATCCTATTTGGTTGAACGTGGCGGCACGGTGGCTTAGTGTTTGGCACGTTCGCCTCTCAGCACCATCTGGGTGGAGTTTCCATGTCCTCCCCGTGTCCGTGTGGGTTTCCTCCGGGTTCTCCGGTTTCCTCCCAGTCCAAAAACATGGATCAAGTCAATTGAGTTCTCCAAATTGCCCCATATAGAGTGTGTGTGCCCAGCGATAGATTGGTGCCCTGGCCTGGGTGTATCTGCCCAGCGCCAGAAACAGTCTCCCCTGGACGGGCATGGGGAACCCCCCCCCCCCCCCGCGACCCTAATAGAGGATAAAGCGGAAGATAATGAATGAATGAATTTGGTTGAACGTCCTCCAGCAGGTTCTTTATTTTAATCGTACGATTCAGAAGAAACCAAATCAAAGAAACCAACTGCACGCAGACATGACCACAACACTATCACCAACCGAAACTGGATGTCAGTGCACTGCAGGGACAGGCCTTAAACCTGCAGCACAAGGAGGATGTTCACTTCTGAACTGGTACCGTGTACGTATTTAACCGTTTTGAGGTAAAGAATTTAAAGGTCGTTTGCATTAAAATTTATAATTTTGTCTGAAAACAATTTAAAGCGCCAGAACCCTGCGCATTAAAGGGTTAAACGTGCTCGTCATCAGAGAGACACTGTGCAGATGATCTGTCTCTGAAGATAAATGTGAGGAGTTCCTGTTTCGCAGGCTTCTTATCAGGAACCGATCAATAACCTGATGAGTAAGAACGCAGAACCGAGATGAATCAGTGCAATGAAGCTTCACGCTTCAAACTTACAGCTTCATCACACTTAACATTTTAATTGTATTAAAACTTAATGAAGAAACCGAATTGATTACTAATTTTAAAAGACCTCCAGACCCCAACCTCATGTCACATCATAATTATTAGATGTTTTCATCCAACATGACCAACAGCGTCGTAACCAAATGGCTGGAGGTCAGCGGGAGTCATACGGATAAGGCCTCCCTGGAGCAATGGGGGTTAAGGGCCTTGCTCAAGGGCCCACGGTGATCATTACAGTGTCCTCTGGGATTGAAGTTAGACTGATGTTCTACCAGCCCATGTACTGACCTCCCAAGGTTGAAATCTAGAACACAGCAGTTATTAAATTTGGAAGTATATTTGGTCAGTTAGTATACAGTCCTTTTCCAAAGCGACTTACAAGCATCCCAACTTGGTTGGGGGTCAGAACACAGGGTTGGTACAGCGCCCCCTGGAGCAATGAGTGTAGGGGTCAAGGTAACTTCAGTGGAGCTGAACCCACAACCTTCAGGTTGATAGCTCAACACCCGAATCACTGAGCTACCCCACCCTACTAGAACAGATGTACGTTTTAAAAACTATTTAAACTCCCAGCGGGGCGGCACGGTGGCTTAGCATGTTCTCCTCTCTACGCTGAGAATTCCCGGTTCGATTCCCCATCTAGGTGGAGTTTCCATGTTCTCCCCGTGTCCGCGTGGGTTTCCTCCGGTTTCCTCCCACAGTCCAAAAACATGGATCAAGTCAATTGAGTTCTCCAAATTGCCCCATATAGAGTGTGTCTGTGTGAGTGAGTGTGTGTCCAGTGATAGATTGCCCCCCTGTCCTGGGTGTATCTGCTCAACACCCGAAACGTTCTCCCCTGGATGGGCATGGGGAACCCCCCCCCGCGACCCTAATATAGGATAAAGCTGAAGATAATGGATGGATGGATAAACTCCAAGCATCAGAGGAGACGCTCTGAAGAAATCCAATCTGAGGCAACATCACACCTGACAAACGTCACATGACTTCACATCTACACCTTTAATACACACGGACCACATCCACAGACTCCCCCACTGAGTCTCGGTCCTCATAAGGTTTCTTCCTTAAATAACAACATAACGGAGTTTTGTCTTGCCGCTGTCTCTTCGGCTTGCTCTCTGGGGGTTTAAAGGCTTTTATTCTGTAAAGCTGCTTTGTGACGACGTTCTGATGTAAAAACACGACAGAAATAAAGAACCTGAACTTGAAGATCTGAAAACCCGGTGAGATGCATCGGCTGAGGCTTTCACTTCAGCAAACTGACATATAGAGCCATTTAAACGGAACATACCGAGGTACAGATCACACTGTTTAAACAGCACCACCACCACCCAGCAGCAGAGCAACAGCGAGGTAACCACATTCAATGAGCAGAACCTACAACACTAATGCATAACCCACATCATTCTGTATATGAGTGATTATATTATATAAACAGGCTGGGTGGTATATTCCATCCATACATTATATTCCACTTTATCTTCTATTAGGGTCGTGGCGGTGGCGGGGGGGGGGGGGGGTTCCCCATGCCCATTCAGGGGAGAACGTTTCGGGCACTGGGCAGATACACCCAGGACAGGACACCAATCTATCACTGGACACACACACTCTATATGGGGCAATTTTGAAGAATTCAATTGACCTTGATCCATGTTTTTGGATGGTGGGAGGAAACCGGAGAACCCGGAGACAACCCACGCAGACACGGGGAGAACATGGAAACTCCACCCAGATGGGGATTCGAACCGGGAATCCCTAGTGCTGAGAGGAGAACATGCTAAACCACTAAGCCACCATGCTGCCTTTGGGTTATATATTATGCATCCATTGTCTTCTGCTTTATCCTCTATTAGGGTTGCGGGGGGGGGGGGGAATGTTCGACCCTGTCACAATCGGAGTTCCAGTTCATCTCAAACGTGTCGGGTGAGGTGCTCATGGTTTTGTTTGGTTCCGTTTGGTTCTTGTGATGCTGGAACTGAAATGGAACCTCATCCAAACTGTTGCCCCTGATTGGGTTCTTGATTTGGGACAGCTGTGGGGGTCAGAGCCCGGGGACCCACGCGGGGGGACGATTCAAACGTTCGGATGAATCTGTAGCGCTCCTGCGGTTCGAATCTGAGTCGGTTCGGGTTCGGATTCGGGACGCGGACGTCGTCCTCATTCTCGCTCCAAACGACGTTTAAAGGTGAAAAAAAACGCCGCGTCACGACGAAAGCACGCCATTAAATAAGTTTAAACGCCGCGTTCTCTCACAGCTCGCCGCTTAGCAGCGCGGGGACGCTGGGAATCCCGCCCGAAAGATCGCCTCAGACTCCCGCCTCACAACCGCCTCACAGCCGCCTCAGACTCCCGCCTCACAGCCGCCCAAAGAGCCGGCACTCACCTGCAGAGCGAGCGCCGCCAGCCCCAGCGCCAGCGCCGCCCCGAGCAGACAGAGAACGCTCCTCATGGTCAGGAGAACCAGCACAGCGCGTCTGAAACCGAACCGCCGCCGCCGCCGCCGAGCCCTGTTTATCGAGCGACGCCACGGATCCGCCCCCGCGCATGCGCACACCGGCCCTGCAAACGCACTGCGCGCACTGCGGAGTAGGGGGCGCTGTTGCGTTAAGACATTATTTAATGCGCACTGTGTGTTCATTCATTCATTCATTATCTCCCACTTTGTCCTCTATTAGGGTCGCGGGGGGGGGGGCAGATACACCCAGGACAGTGGGGCAATCTATCACTGGGCACACACTCACTCACACACATTCTATATGGGGCAATTTGGAGAACTCAATTGACTTGATCCATGTTTTTGGACTGTGGGAGGAAACTGGAGAACCCGGAGGAAACCCATGCGGACACGGGGAGAACATGGAAAATCCACCCAGATTGGGATTCGAACCTGGATCCCCAGCTCTGAGTGGAGAACATGCCAAACACTAAGCCACATTCATAAGCCATTCATAACATTTAATGAATGTTATAATATGTGTGTATAAGATGACGTGCTCAGGATGCTCACCGGCCACTTTATTAGGTACACCGACCTGGTTCTACACCCACTCTCTGTTTTGTTAACTTGGTTCTAATTAGTTGCTTGATTAAAAAATGTATTTTTAACATTTTCAGGAAGGTCTGAGATTACAAAATGCGTAATGAGTAAAATGAGTAAAAAAGGAACATGCAAATATCATGCAAATCCACACTGCCAGCATCTGGCCATGACATTCGGACTGTATGCTTCCAAATTAAGAACAGTTTGGGGGACATAAGACAAGTTTGGGTGAGTTTGGTGTGGACCTGGAGTTTGGTGTGGACACACACCCCATACCAGAACAGATTGTGAATCAGGTCCAACATCAGTGCCCGACCTCACAACACTTCCACAGACATGTTCTGAATCAGCTGTTTGTGATGAGGTTGCAGTTAAAGGTTGCCTCTCATGACACGTCCATGAAGACGTGTGTGTCCGAGTGGAACTGTTCTCCGAACACTGCTGACTCAGCCGAACCTTCATGTGAGTGTTCATATAAAAACTCAGAGAAGTGTTTTATATTTTACCAGCAAACCACGTCCATCCAAGAGCTTTAATAATCTTTTAGGTTAAAACACAAGTTTTTATAAACTGCAATGTATTCATTAGACTTCTCCAGAACCTTACAAAATAATAATATTAATAATAATAATAATAATAGGCGGCACGGTGGCTTAGTGGTTTAGCATGTTCTCCTCTCAGTAATAGGGATTCCCGAATCCCCATCTGGGTGGAGTTTGCATGTTCTCCCCGTGTCCACGTGGGTTTCCCTGGGTTCTCCGGTTTCCTCCCACAGTCCAAAAACATGGATCAAGTCAATTGAGTTCTCCAAATTGCCCCATATAGAGTGTATGTCTGTGTGAGTGTGTGTGTGCCCAGTGATAAATTGCTCCCCTGTCCTGTGTATCTGCCCAGCACCTGAAACGTTCTCCCCTGGATGGGCATGGGGAACCCCCCCCCCCCCAATCCTAATAGAGGATAAAGTGGAAGATAATGGATGAATGAATGAATGATGTGCATGCAGCACCTTCAGAATGCAGTTGCGAGTCTGCACATTGTACTCTTAAGATCTTTAAATCTGAACCAGCGCCAAAACAGAGAAGGTCCACGTCGCATCCTCACCAGAGAAGAACCGCAGAGGAACCATGAAGCCGTCTGCATCATCTGCAAAGCTCTCAGTATTGTGGAAGCTCCATCTCATCCCTCACATGAACTTCTCTCTCTCTCCTGAGGTCTGGAAGAACTCACAGCAGCACCAACCTGGTGCGACGGCCGTTACCCACAATCCATCAGGCTCGTCGGTCAGACCTGAGTGCTGGATCATCACGTCAACACTCTGCTCCTCACACTTTACCAACTCAGCATCAAACAAAGCAACACAGCGCGCCTTTCAGTCCCAAAGTGACTTTAAACAAGAACCCCCATTATAACATCACTCTCATTCAGGTCAACAAAATAAACTAATGATTAATATAGATTTTTTCACTCTATTTTACGCAATAAAATGTCATTTGGATTTAAATATGATCCATTTGAACTGGAGGTTCTTAAATACTGACGCTTAAATCAACTGCTGCAATATTCTCTAGCTTTTGGCGCCATCTCGTGTCCAATAGCAGTTATTACACGGAGCCTGAATTATTTCTAACTTCAATGACGTAAAATACTTTAGTTTCCTTCTAATTAAGGCCTTTATTAATAACCTAACATTTAGTTTGAAGCAGAATACTTTAGATTCACCAGCAAACGGAGAACAAATATAATCAAAAAGATCCCATGTGAAGGAATACTTGTAACAAAAATAAAAAAAAAACACCCTTTATTTTCTTTACTTTTTAAAAGTAATAACAGTTAAGAGGGGAAATGAGAAGGCAGGATGTTCAGCAGTGACCGTTCCAGAACGAAGACGAGAACTTTACACGCCGTCGGCTGGACATCGATCGGAGAAGTGACGCTGCATCGTTTCGTCTCTCGGCTCGGCCGGTCCGAAGACCCCGCCCCCAAAGTTTCACAAACTCCAACAGTTGGGGTCAGCATCGAGGTCAGAGTGCAAAGAGGCTGCCACCACAGGAACCCATTTACAGTGAAGGAAAGGCGTGGCACACGGGCTGTTGGGTCCACGGTACGAGAAGCTCCAGCTACGACGCCGATCCCTCAGACTTGTGCTCGTACCGCACGCGGGCCGGGCCGGGCCGGGCCGGACATGAACGAACCGGGCCGCACCTCCGGCCGGCTTTATTGATTGACAGCGAGGCGGCAGAGTCCTGCAGACGTGAGGCTGCAGTTTAAAGGAAACAGGTTGGAAGCTACAGATGCTACAGGAGCACGAATTTACAACACGCAGCGCGAGGCGTCCGATCCCGACCCCTCGCCGCCGACGCTCCCCGCCGTACGGGACGTGCTCGGACCCCGCACGCTCAGGGGGCCGGACACGGGGTCGAGTGTCGGGATGAGGTTCAGGATTAAAGGTGCAGTCAGTCACATCGACCGGACAGAAGCGTCTTAAACCCTTAAATCTATAACCTTAAGTGTATATAAGGATCAGAGGTCTGGGGGGGGGGACGGGGGCAGGGGGGGGGCAGGGGGGGCATTATGCAGTAACACCTTTAAAAAATGTCCTAAGAACAGATAATACACAAATAGAAGACGTTAAGTACCAGAACCGTTACATTCACCTTTATCTTTGATTTTAAACTTATAGACAAAGAAATAAAACCCAATCAGAGCTGCACTAACGCGCCCCCTAGTGGTAATAAGTGGACTGTGTACATGTCAGTGTTACCCCCCCCTCCCCCGTGATCCCTGGGCTGGATACGGATCGATGCCGATTGGATGATCGATTGAGGGAATGTTCTCAGTTTGACCACTAGGGGCAGAATCGACCCTCGTCCTCATGG